>JBBPCS010000573.1:6771994-6791812 GCA_037974645.1 Hollardia meadi | reverse complement strand
CTGGGGTATAATTTGGGGAAGGTTTTAAGGTATTAAAAATTGGATACCACCCAACCCTACTATCCAGTGTTATTCTTACCCAACAAATTCCAGCACCAGAGATACATCCAGCTCAGGAGGAATAGTGAATACAGACTCAGGAATGGTATCCTTCTTCTGCCTCCTTAACACAACAGGACCTGGAGGGGAAGCCACCACTGCAAAACAGGAAGAAGACAACACAGGACAATTTCTTGATTGATGAACTCTCAAGCTTTTACTACTGTTATGCTGAAAATCTCCACCTTTGGCTTTCCAGTTCAATCATGCTCAGAAATGCAAAACGCAAAACACTCAAGCTAAAATGTCAGACCATCCAAGAACAACCTGAATAGGATGGTCAGCCAACTTTTTTCTCCTCTTATTAAAGGAAGATGAAAAGGTCAGACGATGTTCCCCTTCTTGTTGTTATAACAGAGGATGTGCAATCAACTTGCCAATTCATGCTTAAGTTCTAAAAGTTTAGAGGAACTACATGGGTGTGTTTGGCAATTAAGTTTGATAAAATAGTCAGAATAGTACCCCATGTATTGTAGACAGACCACTCCTTTTTTGCACTTCTGTGTGTGGCCATTCAGTGCCTCAAAACTGGACACAGCCATGTAAAACTGTACTGTCAATGTTGTAGCTGTTGTTAATAATGTTAAAGAGTTATGGTTAAAATTAACCCTGGTTTGGGGGTTCCTTATCAAGAAAACTTTAAAACTGAGTGACAAAACTATATAAAAAAAACAAAACAGGTTTTGGTTTCAGAATAGGAAATCAACTGAGATGAAGGTACATGGATTCATAGCTTCAGGCGATTATACACTAATGAAAACATAATTATGAATGATTTTTTTTGCCATTTCTACTGATAGATCTCCCTAAATCCTCCACACTAGACCTTTATGGCTCAACTATCTTACCTTGATTTGGCACCTCCAACCCTCTCGCTTTGTAGAAGTTACTCATTTGTTCTCTTTCATCTGTGGCAGAAAAAAAAAGACGTTTTTAAGACTAGAATTTCAACAAAAAATTACACGTAATGTACATGAATTGTAGTGAATACATCTGCCTGATTATACTATACTTACACTCTTCAAGAAAGGGAACCATTTTGTAAACAATATCTTGCAGTTGTCTATCAGGCCTGCAGGACAACAGAGGAAAGGACAGCAGATTTACAATTCTAAAATCCACGCCTCAATAACGTCAACTGTACGTACAAGACAATTAATGCATTTCAATTTCCTTAATAATTCATTTTTTTCACATTTTTAAAGACATTCTCCTTCTAAATAACTATAAAAAAAATTGGTTGTCAACCATCTATTCATAGAACAGAGGGTAATCCAAATCAGCAAATACATCAAGAATTGTCAGACTTACCTGATATTGTAAAGTGGTTGTGTCTGGTGGACCACAATGCTGCATGTGGGACACCTGTTGCTGTAGAAAAAGTGTTTCACGATGCAGCTTTTGCAAACTTGGAAAAGATAAAAAACATTAATGTCAGACACAGTAAGCACCTCATGTATGTGACATAGCCTGACTTATTATAAGTTTCGAGGCCAATATAGATATAAATATTTGAAGTTTTGAATACTCTTCTAACTATATATCAGTCACATTTTTTGATAAGAAACCCTTAAATTGGTTTGATATAGTTGTGACCTAGACATATTGTGAGCAGTATGTTTTGCAGTGTGAAGATCACTGCTGGACACACTATGCAATGGAGACACTGTTTCATATAACATATCTTTGGCATCTCTGTACTGAAATTTCTTGTTACTCATCAGCCAACATATGCTGATGCAGACATATACGTGATAATCCAAGTTTGGCCCAATTGATTTGTCAGCCAGGCTCTTGTTTATGGTCCTGTTAAATGTGACATGTGGTATGGGGACTTTATGCTCTTGATGAAATACTGGTATAGGCTTCCTGTAGTCTAGGAGGCAGACTGAAACCACAGCATCTGCGTACTGTCGTGTTTCAACAGTTTGATTCCCAAAGGAAAAACCCAATCAATGCTTGTATGCTGCTATGCACTCGGTGATGTAAGGACTGTATTAACTACCCTCGAATCATCTTAAAGTACTCTGAGATAAAACAGACCTCTGACGTCACTTACATGTGTGTAGGCACTCTATGATGGTGGTGGCATCAATGAAGAAGCCACAGCAAAGGGCACAGCGGATATATGGATAGAATTGATTGAGGGGGAGCTTGGGCTGTGGGAACATAAACAAATCACAGTCATTGTCTACAGCTACGCAGTTGTATGGCAAGTGGTTATAACATTTGTTAACTAAATTTGCCTATCAAGAATTAAGTTTAGAGATATCATAATATCAGTCATGTCGCCAAATGAATTAAAGATATCTTGAACTGGAATTGCACATAGTCATTATAAGTTTCAGATGTCTGCAATTCACATAGAGGATATCTGCAACTGAAATGTAGATACTGTAATGAGTACACATGAATGGTAAAAGTGACATTTGTCCAGGAAGAATCTATCAATATCTGAAATGGCAAATCTGGATAGGAGGAATGTCATTGTGGATAACTTAATTGTTCTTTTTGACTAGGAAGAACTGACTCAGGGATATCTACAATACATATTCAGTCTGCCATACAGTTACATTTACATTACATAAACTCACTACAAAAAATATGAAATGCATTACAGTGTACGCTTCAGTTAGTGCATGCTTGTTCAGTAAGCAGGACTGCGCAAAGGTGTAAATTCTCAGTTGTCAGTAAAGGATGAAAATTAAAAAAGCCGTCTACGTTATGAATAAAGTGACGTGGAAGAGACCTTCGATGTGAGAAGATGTCTGTAAACGTACCTCGTCCTCTGAATCGCTGTCTGATTTGTTCGTTGACCCTTCATAACTCCTGCGTCCATATAGAGGAAGTGACATTCTAAACGGCGGCTAACAACACTACAGCAAACCTCCGCTTTATCGTTTTGTTAAAACAAACTGCCAAATTAAAAGGTTTCTTTTCAAGTACTACTTGGCTCGAAACGTCGAAAATATTTTTTAGTTGCCAGTGAACTTGCGGCGAGTTACGCTTAGCTAGATGGCTAATGTTAGCTTGCTTATTTTTTACAAAAATAAAACAAAAAAACTAAAATACACATGCACTCTCGGATTGCAGCTACAGCTCAGTTGCTAATGTTACGTAAATTGGCCCGGTTAAATGCGTCAGTCCGCGTTATTACTTCAGAAGAACACTTCTACACGAAATAAAATTACTTGCGAACTACTTAAATACTTCGTTACCGTCTCCGCCACACGCACGTTAGCAACTCAATTTGCCTCACTCGTGTCCCGCGAGGGGCAACAACAATAGGACTTCCGGCCTGGATCCTTCAGAATAAATGTGACCTGACCAGAAAAGTTATGCCCCACGTAAAATGTTCATTTTTGTTTATTATTATTATTATTATTATCATTATTATTACATAAAAATGTCCAAATACATGCCCGTACTTTATCCTCATAATGTCATGCAGTTGTGTAGAAAAAAATGCAAACCACCAAAGCCTTCAAACAAAACATTTCACAACACATAAGAGTAGCATCTAGCGATTTCGTGAATTCAATTTGACACAATTATATGAATCAAAGAACGTGGACACTGAACTGGAATTATACCAACAGCATAAAATACGATAAAATATAGTACCTTATTAATTTTCTAGTAATTCCAAACACGACTGATGAATTCCAGATATTTATTATGAAGACACAATGACGTCTTTTCCGGTTATATTAATTTAGGGGGAAGGTTTTATACTGATTTTGCCAACAGGGGGCGCTCGAAGTCAATTTTCTTGAGGAACAATACTTGTTCACTGTATTGGTGTCTGTTTTTACTACTTTCTCTTTCCCCCGTTCTTTTCATTCATTTTTATTTTATTTTATTTCATTTTTATTTTTGTTTTTGATGATATCATCATGGGAAGGTATTGCTTGTGTAATAATGAGGTAATTCCAAACCAGGGGTACCTTTTGCTAGAGATTCTGTGGCGAGATTACACAGTTACTCAAGTAGGCCTATTTAAAAAAAATAATTATTTTTTGGATTAAAAAATACATCCACATATAGAATCAGCATCATTAATTTAAGTGTTTTAAGGTGACTTTATTGCAATTAAGAGTGTGTGTGAAAACTAGTTCGCAAAGAGCAAAGGATATTAAATAGATAATGCAATGGACAAATTATTCAAATAATTTTCTAAAACTAATAGATAAACTGTTGAAAAAGAAAACTACAAATAATGCACAAATGGTTTTCTGCTTTTGCCACTCCATGAGCTTGCACTACAAATGCAAACATGAACAAGCTGAGCGAAATATTGACAGTTCAATTGGGTGAAAATTCGATAACATCCACTATTATATAAGCTTTTGTATTATTATTGTTTTCAAACGTTCAAATTAACACATTTGGAATGTAACTGGTGGTTGTGGTGAAGGAGTTCTTCAGATCATCTGAAAGGGCTGTGGGGGAAAAGGTTGGGAGCCACTTGAAGTCAACCTTAGAGGAACCTGGTCAGAGATGTTTATTGGAACTCCAGTGAGAATCATAAGATAGGAGGTTGCGTGTCGATAGTGTAATTTTATGTGAAGTCTATTCTGAAATTGCATGTCTGTCCATCCTGGGAGAGGGATTCCTCCCCTGTTGCTCGTGCAGAAGTTTCTTACAGTTTTTTCCTGTTAAAGTTTTTTGGGTGGCAGAGTTTTTCCTTATCTGAATCAAGGGTTTAAGGACAAAGGGTGTTGTATGCCGTACAGATTGTAAAGCTCCTTCAGGCAAATTTGTGTTTTGCGATACTGGAAGATACAAATAAATTCAACTTTTGCAGAAACATTCCCTCCACTTGGTGTAATCAAACAGTTTATGTGCAGAACACTGAATGCTCTCTAATATCTGGGACTTCCAATATTTTCTTTGTGAGAAAGTGCAGACTACTTTCTCTCTGCCACAGTAGGCACAGACGACACAGTAGAACATTTGCCGCACAATTAGTCAGGGTCAGTAATGGAAGATCAGCATATTTGAAAACCTTTCATGACCCACTTGTTGTCCTCTACTTGCAAATATCTTGATGTCATGACTGAGTAGGGAATTTCCAGATATCTGAACACTGATGTGATGCAATGCGGTGCACATATTTGCAGTCATGTGCATCTTCATACCTGCGTAATCACTTTGTACTTGTTCTAGTGACACCATGTACCCCTATACAGTAGACCCGAGGTCATGTTTTACATTAATTTACTGCTATAGACATTCTCAGCACTTAATTCTTCAAACTTCGCCTGTGGAAAAGGGGGAAGCCCCAGTGATTGGGAATTCACTATTTGTTTAAGTTAAGTGGTAAATAAACCTCTGACTATTTTCTTTCTTTTCTTTTTTTTTAAGACTACTGCTGAAAAGAATTTCAACTTATTATAAACCATCCAGACCCCACAGGTCGTCTGGGACAGGTCTGCTTTCTGTCCCCAGAGTCAGAACTAAACATGGAGAAGCAGCGTTCAGTTTTTATGCTCCACATATTTGGAACAAACTCCCAGAGAGCTGCAGGTCTGTTCTTTTAAATCCAGCCTGAAGACTTTTCTATTTACTACTGCCTTTTACTGAATCAAATAACTGCTCATTTTCTTACACTGCACTGTAACTTTTACCCTTGTATATCTTATTTTTTATTTTTATTCTATTTTATTTATTTACTGTATGTTTTATTTTCTATTTTGTCTCTTTAATTTCTATCTGAATGGTTTTTTTTGTATTGTCTTATGTTGCTTTTACATTGTGTCTTGATGCCTTCTATGTCTTCTTTGACCTTTACCCAACAATACAGTCTGCAGCCACACAAACAACTGAATAAAGCTATGCTAATGTCAGCATGTTAACTGACTTAAGCGTACCATGACTGCCATCTTAGTTTAGCATGCAAAGATTAACACACAGTACAGCCGAGGCTGAGAAATGTCATTAGTTTTGCAGGTATTTTGTCATAAACCAAAGTATTGGCAAAATTATAAATTTGACCCGATGATGGCTCTAAAGGAAATGTTTAAACCACCAATCCTGACAGGAAAATCAATGTATTAAATTTCATGAAAATCCATCCTAAAGGCATAGAGACATTGAAATAACTAGAATAACCGCCTTGCGTTTGTATGCCTCTGGGCACCAGTGAAGTTGCAGTTTACATCCATGTCTTTCCAGACTCATATAATATATGTAGTGACTGATAGAGAGCTTGGTCACATGGTACAACAACAATCACCTGAAGCTCAATATCAACAAAATCAAAGAGCTTGTGGTGGACTACAATGCTTCAAATATGGACGTTGCTGCAAAGAAGGTTGATACAATCAGCAGTTTGTGTGAAATTTTGTCATAATTAGCATATGGATTCTTGAGTTATGACTAAAATTTTGTTTAATAGGTCAAAGTGACCTTGACCATTTAACACTAAAATCTTTTTGTCCTTGCGTCCAAGTGAATGATTGTCCCAAATTTGAAGAAATTCCCTCAAAGCGTTCCTGAGATATCATGTTCATAAGAGTAGGACAGAAGGATAGACGGACAACCTGAAAACATAATGCCTCCGACCATGGCTATCATCGGCACAGAGGCATAAAACCCCAAAATGAACCAACTTCATGATGGCACTAGAGGAAAATATCAGGGGATTACCATTAGCTGTTGTCAGTAGGATTCATCCTCTGGGTATCATGAATATCTGTCCACAATGTAATGGCAGTTCATCCCAGCCTGTTCTCAGTCTTGGGGAGTCAAATATTGTCATTTTGTCCCCCTGCGTCTCATCAAGACGCAGAAACTTACCACGTGGTTAAACAAAGCCTATATGTTAGTGCGTCTGGAAGAGACGTGAGTGCATGACAAGCAGTGGTAACAGATGACCTGAGATGACAATGTGTGTTTATGCAGTAGCTGTTGACAAAAACAACCATTTTTTTTTTTTTTTTAAATCAGGTATGACTTTTTCAGCCACATTATTTATGGCCTATATCAAAGGTGCCACCTTATGAAACCCTTTAGTCACATACACACAAAATTGGTAAGATCAAACAATAGCTCCTAAAGTAAGGATAGGACACCAATAGCACAATGGTATAATGCTAATATGTTAAAATGCTAATGTACTTAAAAGTTTTAACCGTCAACATATAGCATGCAATTAAGAAAAGACTTGAATCCAAATAACCTTATCAAAACACTGGATATATATATTTTTTATTTTAAAGTCAGAAAATTAAAAAGCATTTACAATTTACAAAGTACTCATGGTATATCACATGGTACATACAGAGAATGATGTAGCTCAGACAAGAAACCAGCCCCAACAGGCTCTTCATATCAGTGCAGTGTGTCTATTTATATCGCTACAGCATCACAGAGCACATTTGAATTGAAGAATGCTTCGTTCAATTCTGTCCAACAAGCAGCGGCGACACACTGTTTGAACAAATGACAGTTTAAGTGTTTTAGCATCAATGACACACAATAGATTTACTGAACTTAAAAAAAAACCCATGTATGTACAGCATGTGTTATTTTAGAGGTTGAGTCACATGGGACAGGATGCAGTTGGCTTTTTCTATCAGATCCCATGACTCAACCATCTTCTCTCAGCCAAGATATTACACACACACACTCCCTGATTCTTGTTAGTTTAAATATGTCCTGTTTTGTTAAAAGTTCTTTTTTTCACAATTGCACATCTTTCATTACAGTCTCTGCAATTCCCAACAAATATGGGGCAACAAAGAGCCAAAGCAGGGCCGGATATCTTCGAAGCCGGTGTCCGGTGGTTGAATCTCTTAAGTCGTGGTGAAAGACGCATCATATTCATGTGGCACTGCACGTCGTTTTTGCAGACTGTTTGTCATACAAACATTTCTCAGGGACGGAGCTGCTCTGGAGGAAAAGATAATCTCTCTAGTCGAGCTACAGCAGTACACTCCAATATCCTCAACATGCTGAGGGACCAACACAGCTGTTTGGGTGACACAAGTAGAAGACACATGCATCTAATATGTGTCTGATCTGACGCCACTTGCCAGTAAAATCAAGAATTTGAGCATTTCCCAGGTATCTCTTCACTCTGGTAATGATACAAAGTTATGTTTTTGCTGATGATGCCATAATGTTAATGACTCTGGTAAATGCTGTTGTGTCGATGTCATAAATAGACTTTTAAGTTTCTTCACAACAGACAATCAAGTCGTTCAGTCAAATCAAACTAACCACTGTTTTCCTGCAGAATAAGTCCAATGATAAAGGTGCACAGTAGCATTCTTTCTATGAAAAATGTGGAAGTAGCATGTATGATGTCATCCATAGGATTGAGAAGGAGCCTTTTGAGTATTTCAGTATTAATGGCAGTAAAGGCGAGGGGCTGTGTCCACAACTTTTCACTCATTCACTGTTTTCTACATAACTTTGCTATAACGACGACACTTACGAATCATCATGATTGTGTGCTTTTGCTGACAGATGTAGCCTCTCATAATGACAATATGCACATTCAGCAAATTGAAGAATTGCATTGTGGTAATTTTTTTTTAGCAAACTAAAGCAAAAACTTTTTCAATTCTTGTAAATGTTATTTTGCTTTGTTCTCTTTTAGTATTAAAAAAAAAGCTCAGGGAGTCAAATAAAATGGTGGAACCTGCTAGTCGAGCAAACAGCTCTCTTTCAACCTTTATCCTCTTAATGAATTGTCACCAGTACACAAACAATTCAAGTGGAATTAGCCAGCTGACAACCAATCTCCATGGCCCAGTCTGAATTTGTTTTTGTTTTTAGATCTGCAGCTTTAAGGCACTTGTGCATTAGTTTACGCACCTGGTGTATCTAGTCTTAATAGTTAGCCTTAATCTGCTATCATGAATGCGATACCACCACTGTCTCTTATAATCTCTCCTCCATATAGTTTTCCAGGTAAGTTCTTTGGCTCCGAACGGTTGAACTGAGAATGATATAAGTCTGCCTTAGTGAAAGTTTGTTTTACTAAAACCACAATCTGTCGGAGAGAGTGAAACAGGATGCTCTATAGTGACAGGGCAAGATTGACTGGAGAGTGAATTGATACTGGATTTATGTTCCCCTCTCAGACCTCCAGGAGACCCTGTGGCTGCTCGGGTGCTTGTGGGGGGTCAGGCCGGAGGCGACAAATGGGTTTGTTGCACATGGGGCAGACACTGCGGATCTCTAACCATTTTAGCAGACACCTGAGGAAGGCAGATAGATGAGAGATGTCAGAGACGTCATTTTGTCATTTCAAAGGAAGACAAAGTTACATGCAAAGGTCGAGCCAGAAACTTTCGGGATCAAAAAAAGAAACAGATGACCGGATCGCTTCATTAAGAGTTGTGAAACAGGACTGAACAGAGAGACACACTGGATGTTTGTACAGTTCACAGGTGCTGGTGATACTGGTAGATAAATGTGTCAGAGAAAGACAAATCAGTCTAAAAGCAATGTCATCAACGTCACACCTACGCTAGAGGGCAAAACTAGGTCTCAGTTGCATAAAGTAAGCTCAGGTTCAGACACGCAAGGACATATGTTGTCAGGAATTTGCTCATCATTTTCAGCAGGGCTCCTTGAAAAACGCTGCTCAATACCGTTTTGTGAATCTTACTGCTTCTCAGACTGCTTCAGCTGTTTTAAGGCTAATAACCATCCACCATGAAGTGGAATTTATGAGTCATTCCTTCAAACTGGTTAGTCAACATGGATCTGCAAACACAATGGCTGTTCCAAAGGTATTATCCCACACGGCTGCAATGGTAAACTGTGTCATCTCTGTCAAACGGATGAGTCAGCAAAATTAGCCGCATGATTGCCAATTTGTGAAACAGCTAAACAAAGTCAGTTATTTATTTATTTTTGACTGTAACTTTGAAATACAAGTGCACATGTTCACAAAGCTTGATAATTACCAAGCATGGTTGTAAAACTCACTTCTTGTGAAAAGCATGGGAACATGGGCACACGCCAAGCTCGTCCCGGCTACGAAACTCTTCTAAACACACCGCACATGTTTGCTGTAAAGGGAAAATGAGTCATCAGTTCATACCCTATATATACTATTTTCATTTAACAGAGTACATCCTGATGCCAGCCAGTACAAAGCATTCACCATTCAGCGACTGCTGTATTAATTCTTTGCTAAAATAATCACCAATAACTTTGCCATGACCCCTTATTTATACTAATACTGCACAGTATGCACTACCGATATTAAAGTGACAGTTCACCCAAAAATGAAAACGCAGTCACCATCTATTCACTCCATGCTGATGTAAAATCGGGTTGAAGTTTCTTAGTCCATTGCAGCATTCTCCTAAACAACTGAAGAAGCTAGGGATGAGACAAAAACCCTAAATAGACATAAAATGGCTCATCTGGCATAAACGAAGTCTCTGGAAGCCTCAAGATCCCAAATAGATTTGAAAAGACATCTAGCAGCACATGTAGACACGTTCGAGGTTATGTACACACTTCAGACCGGGTATGAGCTAACGTTTTTAGCTTAGCGGCTATAGTGAATATTTCAGCTTATAAATGGGTGTAAGTAATCATTTTGGGATCTCAGTTCTTCCGGACACTTGGAATATGTCAGGTTTTTCAGCAGTTGTTTAGGAGAATGCTGCAATGCTGTTTTTGCTGTGAAGCTCCAGAAATTTTTCATGGACTAAGAAACTTCACCTGACTTTTCATTAGCATCGGGGTGAGTACATAAGGACTTTTATTTTAATTTTTTTAAAGTGTTCCTTTAAAAATATTGTTTTTGTATTTGGTATACAAGAAATAACTGTGCTTTACCATTTTTAACATCCAGGTAATGATAGAAAATGTACCACGACATGTCAAACTAGCTTACTACCAATTTCCCAGAGTTTACAATTTGTTGCTAGCTGCGAGTAGCTCCTCTGTAGTGTCTTTCTAAAGGTATGTACATTTAGTCATTTAGACTGACAGCTTGACTGCAGCAGTGTATCATATCAAGGGGTAGCTGCTGTGTCTAGCAAAGCAAAATGTCCAAAGCTAATGGTATCTGGTTATTTCACCAGAAAATAATAACAATGATTCCCAATTGACAGTTTTCACTGAAAATGTTAGCCTAGCTATAGTGAAGATTTCAGCTTATAAATGGGTGTAAGTAATCATTTTGGCATATCAGTGATTCCAGAGCCCAGAGCCTAGCTAACATTTTAGCCTAGCTAACATTTTTTCAAAACTTTCTGCCTGCCAAATTTAGCAGCTGTTGGGGAAGACTTGCTGTTCGTTTCCTTCTTATGAAAGACGTAATGGGCTTTTTCCCCCCTTTTTTGCATATATAACCACCTTTAAAAATAGCCTAAGTACAGAAACTTCAAAGGAATATCATCCAGACTACTTCCTATCCGAGTGTGGGGAAGGCTTAGCTGGAACTAGAATTTTGGTTGGTTGTGTGGTCATCCTTTGAAGTTCAACGACAGCAGTGACTCAGATGCTGATTACATGTGCAACATTTATAAGCTATAATTGGACAACGTTGCCAACAGTAGTGGTGAAAAACACTTCCCTGTTTTCCCAGCAAATAACAGGTTTACTGTAGCTCATTAGAGCTGTAAATTTGTCGCGGAAAGCTGTAGCCATCACTTATTTTTCCTACATTTGACACACTTCAGTCACTAAACCGCTACAGTAAAATTTCCCCATTCATCTTGTCCCATTATCCAGTAAGAAGTCATTTTCATTCCTTTAAACTGCTTTCGACCAGTGCTCCTCCCATTCACACTGTATTTAACTTACACCAAGAAGACTCAGCTTCTTCCCCGCTCCTTTCAAAACAACCTGTTGACAAGAATGGATTTGTGACAAAATGCACATCATTCACCATAAAAACAGAAAATGAATATAGTCCGAGGCTCAAACTGGATATAGTCTTAACATATTACCTCATTGTAACCATACTGTTCTCTTGCACCTTGTCGTCTGAGTCTGTGAAGCACAAAAAAACACATTTGTTGTTACTTGGAGTCATGAAAATTCTATTATGTGCCTGGTGACTTCATATCTGTCTTCCTGAAGACATGTCTTGTCATGCTGCAGTCCTGGAATTCACACAATGCCAGATTCAAGTAACAGCCTGTGCATCTACGTTTACCATGAGCAGCGCTATAAAACTTTCATGCCCGAACATACAAATTCTGACTGATATTCTGCTGAAGCACATATAGATCACACTTACTAAAGAAATATATTCATAATTGAGATACCATTTTTCAAATTTGAAAACTTTATTGGAAATTACTGATTTTACAGGTGCTTCATGCAACTTTAGTGGATGTTTGCCATCACTAAATAAATCTACCAACGGTTTGGCAGCCAAGTAAATTAACAAAGCGTCTCCTCCTTAGCAAAGGCAAACTTTTGAGCATTGCAAAGTCAGGTTCCTGCATATCTGTCTGAATTACTTACTTACTGTCTGTCCCACGCACACACCTTAAGACCCGAGGTGATTGAGCTTTTCAAGGTTGCCTTCTCATTTTAGCTGTGTATTTATTTGATGTTTCTGGCTTTAGTGGCTATCTAATTTTTTATGATGTTGTTTCATATAATGCCCTTGTAAAGCACTTTGTGACCTTTGGCTGTGAAAAGCTCTATACAAATAAGTTTTTCTTTTACTTTACTTACTGTTTTTCAGGTTTTTCCAGAAATCCAGAAGTCGGCTGCGGTACTTCCAAACTGTTTGTAATAGTCTGGAGCAGCAATCACTTTTGAACTTTGTGAACACATAATTGAGTGATGTGTAATACAATGAGAGGACACCGCGTTACCTGATTACCTGAATCCACTGAGTGCATAGAAATATTAAAACCTGTTTGAAGTCCCCTTCCAGTCATAACTGTGTTTTTCTTCTTGTTCCTCCAGTTGAATGTTTGACCTTCACTGTGTAAATTGATGTACGTGCAGTCTGACGCTAGTATGGGCTGTTTTTTTCCCCCATCTTTATTCAAGAGCGAGATCTTTCACATTGAGAGCATCACTTATTTCACTTTCATTTTTGTAATGCTTTCCCTCAAAAAACAGCGATCGTACTCAAATAGCCCCTGCTTGCACTTAAAATTGCTCTGTTACTGCTCAAACTGTATGCTTGCACTCAGATATATTGCTGCTTGCACAAATTTCCTGCGCTTCCTGCATTAGCTTTACTTTTTTACAGTGTCCTGTACGGGCGGTTAGTCCTTAACCGGGTTTATCTATATCACTAAGTCATTCATAAGAGTTCTTCAGAATATAACTTCTAGTACTGAGGCAGGTTAATTTAAATATGATCATCCAGTCAAAAGTGGATGAATCTGACTGAATGATTTCAAATTTTTAGGAACATGCTAATAATGGTCCAGTATAGCAGTCAGACACTCGTGTGAATCCTGTGCTGCCTTGGCTGTTGTCATGTACCTGAACAGGTAGCAGCAGAAGACGAGGCTGAGCATGAGGATGAAGAGGCCGATGCCCAGGATGATGATGTAGACGTTGAGTGGCAGATGGAAGAGCTCCTCAGATGTCATCTTGCAGTAGGGGTCAACGTTCTGCAATGCAAGGTCACACAGACACCCTGAGAGAAGGAGACACATGAATAAATATAACACAGAATGGAGACAGAAGCATTGTATCAATACAGCTAAAGTAACATGGATTAGGATTAGATTAGGGTTTCACCAGTACCAGTGCAGTATTACAGCAATCGCAGATGTTTTTCATAATAAGACGATGCAGTGTTTCCTCAGACCTGTATTATTGTCAGGGTGAAAAACCTCTGAAGAAAGAGGAAATATGAAAATGAATGCATACTTGTGTGGAAGCGGAACAAAATTCATTTCAAACTTCCTACAGACAGCGAAGTATTCGCAATTTCAACAATAAATACAACAAGTAATCAAAATGAATGGTATCGATTATATTAATCGGGGCCAGTTCAGTGCCTTCGAGTTCCATTATATGTGAGAGATTGAAGACATCTCTCCAGCGAATATCTCCAAAACTCAGCATCTCACACCAAAACAATATACAGTAGATGTATAAATGGCACTACAGATAAGATTAAAAATATGCGTTTTTGATTTTGGGGTGAAATGTCCCATTACCATCAAATATGTTCATGAAAGATTTGTATTCTGAATTGGCTTTGTCTTTACACAAAGAACAAGGCACTCATGAATTCATGTTTTCAAATGCACTTTTTAGAATATATGAAAATATCATTTTCTTAACATGAATGGCCACTGCAAACAATGCTACAGTCAGTTAATTCACATGGAGGGAATGTAGCCTACATCATGTGGCATTTAGAAACTCAGCAGAAATGACAACGAAAAATTGGATTCAACACAAAGTGCATACAGAATGTTTTACACATGGCATTTAAAGACTGTGAATCCATTTGAAAGTATTAAAAGATTAGTGACATTGTTTATTGCTTAGAATGGTGCTTCCATGTTTCATTTCTTTAAGAACTCTTGCTATGGGGACCAACAACTTTGATGGTTTGTTTTAGTCTTTCAACTTGAAGTTGGAATTATGCAATTGATCAAATGACAATGTGTAATATGACAGTGGCGAACCCACAGATTCACCAATGCAGTTCACCTCAGCTCTGCGGAGGATTTTTGCCTCTTTAAGCGCACAGTTTTGGTTTTACTTTATTGTTTTGGCTCAGTCTCACCACTGCCCTCAACCTTGTTTTCAGCCACAAATGACAGTCCTCTTCAGCTAAAAAGCTCTGGTAAACCCACTAAACACTACCTGCCCGGCAACAAACTGCTGTGAGACAGAGTTAGTGACTAGCTGGTGAACATCGTGGAGCATTTAGCAGCTAAAGAGCCACACACTTTTCTCAGGAATTGAGAACAAATAAGCTAAAACATTCTGTGGGCATGCTAATGTCGCTCCAATGCTAATGTTGTTCATGTCTGCTGGATGACTAAATAAGCAATTTGCTAACAGGATTGCCTTGACAACTTCGTATGGTGATTATATGTCAATGTTGTGTTTACAGTTTGTCGCACAGTGCCATGAGCCAAAAAAAATCAACTAATGCAAGTTGAATTATAGCTCTGTAAATAAATTAGCTCCGATTGCTATCATTAAGGTGCAAGAGAATGACTTTGTCCCCAGATGGATAGTGGGATATATTTGCATGTACATGTGTGCATCTTCTTCATACAATATATACCCCTTCACTCTGAGTGGACCATAGGTCGTCCATAATGGCCTTTCACTCGAGGCTCCTTGTGGATATTTTCTGTAATCATTGTGTCCAATTGGAGGGATATTAGCCCACTCAGCTCCATTAGTGCCCGGGCAGTGTGTTTCCATGATCCGCACAGGTCTTCATGACAAACATATCCCATCATACATCGGCCTGTCTGGCAATCCCGTACTTTGCCTGTGTCTACCTCCTATGTCGAGGATGTGGGGTAGGCACACATCCTGCAAACTGCCATCTGTGAAGCCTTATGTTTAAAACCGCAATGTACTGCTTCCACTGAAGGGTTTCTTGAGCTGCAAGAAGGCTTTGAACTTTGAGATAAAGTTGAGATACAAGTGCATGTGGTGTAGAGTAGGTGCGTAATAACACACAATAATTTTGTGTTAGAATAAGAAGTGAGTGAGGAAGTGGGAGAAAGGGAGAGAGCTGTGTGGAGGAAATAACTTTTTTTTTTGCTGATATATTTAAACTGCAATTGACAACCTTTTTATTTGTTTAATCAGTGATGCCTAGGTTTATTAGAAAAACACATTTGTACAGTAGCACAGTGCATGTTTTTAGTCATTTGTGTCAGAGCATGGGGATGAAGGAATGGACAAACACACTGGCCAAATTAATACCGGCCCAACATAATGTAGGGTAAAATCTTTATGGCATAAATCCAAACAGTAATAAGCTGAGTTGAGCTACAGATGGACAGACTGTGTTTAGCCATAATTAAGATTCTTGTTTCCAGTTTGTTATTACTGTTCTCATATTTACAAAGTTCATAGATCCAACAGAAACAGCACCTCTCCAACACTGCAAAACACTTTCATGCAGACTTTTACAACCATCCTTGCCTCACACCGCAATTTGTCCCACTTGCTTGTTGGCCTAAGAGTAGTTATTCGCTAGTTTAAGCTCCGGGGAAAAGACATGTTTTTTAGCCTGAGGGACTTGAGCATGACACTTTTCATTCCGCACGTACGCCTTAATCCACAGCATTTCACCATTTCTTAAGGTCAAGTGCCACAACTTTAACTGTGACCTTTGGGTTCGAAAGTCATTCTTAAATGGACAGGGGTCACAGCAGGGGGAGGGGGGCAGGTTTAGGGAGGGTTTGACAGGCGGTTTGGGTGAAGGAGAAGGCAGCTGTAATCTTAGCACAGTGTTAGTGAATCATTGATGGTGGAGCACTAAAAGGTAGGCCACTGTGCAGATGCATGCAGTCCGGCCAGGACTGAGAAAGGGAAAGGGAATAGTTGCTTTGGCTTTATGTGTTTTGGTTAAAAATGACAAAAACCTGCTTGCATAAAAACTTTCTTTAGAGGTCTCAGCTGTTTGTTTGCAATATGTTTGAGGTTTTGTCCGTGGGAAAACACATTGTGATTATGGTCCTTGTTGGTCATAACTTTTCATATAAATCATAAATCAAGTCGTAAGTTCCTTCTTTAGTTCATAAGCAGAACATACACAACGCAAAACGTTCTGCCTTCTGTCTCTGCTACACACATCGCACTTGTCATGAAGGCAAAAACCTTGCACAGTGAAGTGAACCGGCCATGGTAGTCTGAACGTACGATTACCTTGACCGGAAATGTGCTCCGTCGTCTGAGCGCCGGTGACACAAGCCCTCTGTTTTGAATGCAACATTGCAACAAAGCCATCAGTGAATATCAACCAACGCATTTTACCTCAACAGCTTAGCAAATGATAAGTATGTCATTGTAGAGGCAGCAAGAAGGCAGCAGCTCCCACACAGACTTGCTGGTCATCTAACAAGCTGCCCTTCATGCTAGAAAATTAGCTGGCCTCTACATGCCTCTAAATGATTAAATAGTTGATACTTCCCTGTGTGTTTTTCCTACAGAGGTGTAGTAGTTACACTTGCAGCTCGCTGCAGTTGGTGCCCTTCTTATTTTTTTTGCCCCTTTACACAGCCCTTATTCCGCCACTGGTGAAGCCTATTAGAGGGTAAAGCATGCACTAAGTCCTCTAGTTTGTGTGGTGCAACTGTAAATGGCCACTTCAGTAAACATTTAGGTCATTACTAGGCTAAGTTCAAACTTTCAAAGAAATGGTGCAACAGCTTCCAGGTGACTTACCGTTACACCACTGGACAGGATGCATCAAATGTGCGGCTGCTCGGTTGGCAAATCCAGTAAATCTTTCCAATATAACAAAAGTCGGGTTTCCACTAAAGAAGACGCTCTGACCTCTACGTCCACTACCTTTGGGGTTCAGCCCAGTTTACCCCGATAGTTGATAGCTGATGATGGATGTGCGATGAGTACTAATCCTTGTGGCCTGGACACGAGTAGAGTCCTGGTTCCTCAGTACAAGGCATCAAGATCATTTGAACAAGGAAACCTCAGTCTACATTGATGAATTACCCCCTAAAAACATGATACAAACATCTACCTTAATTTAGATTCAGACAACCGTGGGTGTATGTTAGTATCCAGCTCCACTGACAGACAAAGAAAACAGTCTTGGAGGTGAAACTGTGAGCCTTGTACAGACACCAATATAACTGACAGTATGGGGGAAACACACCTCAAATCCCATCCAGCACTCTGGTCACACCTCTGGTCAAGTAGTCCCTGCCTTTTTGTTTGTTTTGCTGCGTCTCCTCTTCAAAACATTGTCACGAGTCTCCCCCTCCCTCCCTTCTTCCTCTTCGTCTCTTTTCTCCCTCCCTCCCTGTCTTCTCTCTCTTCTGTCCTCTGCTTTTGGATGTCCACGTCGCGTTCCTCCTCTCCGGCTGCGGCCAATTCAACGAGACAAAGGGGAGGACGCGGGTGGGTTTCCCGGCAGCGCGTCCAGCCAGGCGGGCAGGGAGCCTCAGTGTTCCCGTGGAAAGCTGCGTCTCATCTCTTCCCCTGCCTTCCTGCTCTGAACAAAAGACACACAGGGAAGACAAAGCACGCTCTGCTCTCTGCTCCTGTGTTTCCTCCTCGCACTCCTTCCTCGGCTGTCCTCTCCACTTCTCGTTCTACAGGGATCAGTTTGTAAACAGATCCCGGCTCATGTGATTCGCTGTTTGCATCACAGCTCGACTTTCACCGCCCCCTCCTTCCTTCCCTTTTCCTCCCTCCCCGACCGTGCCCTCCCTCTACCTCTCACCCCTCTGGGTTTTTCCGCCCCTCCACAACTATCCCCCCTCCCTTCTTCCCTTGCAGCTGCAGAAGTAGCTGCTAAGCAGATGACAAGCAGGCGTGGGTGGACGCTGCTGATATGGTAGTTATAAGGTAGTTTAATTACATGCAATGTGAATAAAAGATCGATAGCAACTCATTTATAAATAACCTCTCCTAGAAATATCACGAACCGATTGATGGGGGATTTTGATCCATTTCTACCAAGGTGGGATTATAAATTGGGAGCAGACCCTCAGAGGGCCCAAGGGTTCCATGTTAGTTCCTGGTAGGCTCATTGTTTGTGAATATGTTTGTTAATGCTGTAATCACTAAAACAGATTATAAAATTTAAATGATAGGGACCTAAAGGCAACACTTGCATTACACCTGAACTTGAGGCCCCACCACTGGGGAGTTAAAATCTAGTTTTAAGGCCTTTATTACCTGCAGCAAGGCTTCAGTTTGGTTTGGTTTGTTTGTCTGTCTGTCAGCTGGATTACGTTAAAAAATACTGGCCTGAGTTTCATGAAGCTTGGTGGAAGGGTGTAGCATGGGCCAAGGAAGAACCCATTACATTTTGGAACGGTTCCGAAACACTAGAAGATACACAGAATAATTTTTTGTCCTGGTAACACTGCAAAATAAGGCATTTGGCCCTGGTGCAATGAATGCCATACACCTTAAAGCCAGTAGATGGTAGTAAAGTTCAATAGTGACAAAACAGCCAACTATAGAAATATGATGACTCCACATTACAACCCACATTCACAGGTAGCAGGAATCTCCTGGAGCAGTCGACACATGGAGCTCAAACTTCATACAGAAAGCAGTCGATATGGAGCGCTCAGGGACAGTGGTTTCATGGGAGAACCAGTACAAGTGTAACAATGCTTTTTTCTCAAACTAAAATGTGGCTATGCAACCACACACATGCAGCGATTTACACTAATAAGGTTTTTTTTTTGTTAATGCAAATTTAAATTTGCCTCCATAATAAAAGCCTTCCTTGTTTTTGATAACAAGCTGCTATGTTCATGATGTCATTGCAGTCTAATCATTTGATATTTATACTGTACATACTGTATGTACATGATAAAGTGTTTTCTATTTTTCAATGTTAAGTAAATATTTCCTATTTAGAACTACATAATTAATGCACAGCCGAGATGACTACACTTCAGCTAGGCACAACCATATTTTGACATAATTCCAATAGTTTGGAAATGCATCCAGACATACACCGATCAGCCACAACATTAAAACCACTGAGAGTATCTCGCTACAGTGCAATATTCTGCTGGGAAACCCTGGATCCTGACATTCATGTAGATGCCAATTGACACAAACCAT
>JBBPCS010000573.1:6744839-6761125 GCA_037974645.1 Hollardia meadi | reverse complement strand
GTAAGACTAAAGGTGTAACACAGAATTGATTGACAATTTATACTACATGCTTTAAATAACAGTCAAACCAGGCGGGGACAATTTACCCCCAGAGGACAAAAGGTGTATGGCAATCGGGAGGACATCACGAGGGGTTGTGTCTTAGTTTAGTGTGTTAGCATGCCAACATTTGCTAAAGAGCACTACACACAGAAGTATTATTAATTAAGATTAAGTAGTAATTATATTGATTAAAGAGTTCTATGATTTGATGACAGTTAAACAGGTTGCAAGGCAGTCGTTTATCCTAACAACTGTGGATCATAACAGCTTTTTCTTGTATTTAAAAGCATAAAGATTTGCTGTCAAATGTCACTGTCACAGAAAGCATAGTAACATGAGCCACTGCAGAACTCCAGGTCAGCAAATATTCAAGCAGCTAAAGTATCCTTGAGCAAAACACCTAAACCTAAACTGTCCCTTTCAGAATAACACATTAGTCATTCTTTCATATTTTTGAAAAAGCAACTGTTCAGTTCCAGTTGTGATTGCATTTTGGATGAAATCACACTGACTACTAACGGCTAAGGTTCAAATATACATAATAATATAAATTCAACTCAACTCAATATTCACATATAAAAAGGCACTAATCCCCAATTTGCTGTTGGAAGAAAACACTCATCTTGAATTTTGCTTCTATGTGAAAGCTAAATCTATCCAGTTCAACTCTCAGCCAGTCTGTCTCCATCTTCAGTGATGTCACCAGGAGGAATCCTGTGGCAGCCAATCAGAGCCCTGCTTCCTCATATCGCTGTGTCCTGCCTGCTGACAGGCTTGAGATTCTCTGTCCTGTGAGCACAGAGAGAGAGAGAGAGAGCGAGAGAGGGATGCCCTCCACGCTTGCTGACATCATCACCATCATAATCTTATCCCTCATCTTCAACACCGACTGAATCACTGTTATGACTCTTAATAGCAAGAGCAGCTCCTTCACTGGCTTTCCATTTATTAGTTCAAATTTAAAAAACAATGCACGTTTTTCTTTCTTGCTTATGTCCAAAAGCATCAGTGGTGGTTCATTCACAAACTGACTGCAATACTCACCAGCCAGACTCACTTACAATACTGTCAAGTTTAAGCTGGTGACTGCCAATGATATACCTCTCTGACTGGATCTGACTCCAACTGTACATTTACATCATTGTTCTTCCTCTCAACATCTCATTCATGTTAAAACGGGGTGCCTGAAAATGACCTTTCAGTGCAAGTTAAAATGGAAAATAGAGCCAATACTTCATTGTTGTAATAATTTTATAACTTAGCATGAATTGCAGGCAGCCTGTAAAAAGTCTGAAAATGCTCTAGAAAATACACTGTCTGTGTTTGCATAAGCAAACAGCATAAATAAAATCATTGTATTTGTCCTATTATATTAACTAACACTATTGTACATGACGCATCTGTCAAATTCGCAACAGAATAACTATTTCTCTTTATTTTAGTGCATTTATTTGTAATGGATCATGTGGTATAATAATAATAATAATAATAAATGCTGCCATAATTTATTAAAAGCTAATTTCCCTAAATAAAGTGTTATCTATACTACCATTCTTACTATTGGTATCAACACATGTATCAGTTAATCCTACTTAAGACTTTTGACAGTGAACTTCACAATGACCTGCTAAGTTGTAAGTTTACTACAATACTACTAATACTGTATTACTATAATACAATAATGGTTAATTTCAGTGTCTAGTGTAAGCTTTAGGAAGCTGTACTGGTAAACATTATCTGTTACAATAGCCTGGTACAAGCAGGCCTAATCAGCCACAGAAGTTCAACATAAATGGCTGCACTGAATACTGGTGACATGCATCAAAGCCCAGCAGCCATTAGGATAACCGCAAAATACATCCCGGGGCGCAGCAGGCTAAAAATAGACTCGGCACTTCTCACAACAAGTGACTGTCTTTCAGGATGATGGGACATGTACTGTAGGCCTGTTCTAAGCTCACCATCACTACAGAATGCCACACCGCTGCTGGTGGAAAATATGAAACAATAACAATCACCAGCATCATCATCATGGCAATTATAGACCCAAAGCAATCACTGTTATCATCCTACTGTCAACATTAGAGATCATAAAGGAAATGATTATCACTTTCATGGCCAGGAGGAGCGAATAACCGCTGCGTCCCATAATAACAAATCAATGGCTTTATTTTGCATTTGCTGTTTTTTGCTCCTCACTGTGGTTATTCATTCTTGTAAAGCATTCAGTTAACTCTGCCTTTAGGTAAGAAGAGCTTTATTACTGCTGTTAACATAGTGACTCAACACAAAAGTCACTAGTTCCTATTATCGGGCTAAAGAACAAGACACACGTTGAGCCAGTCAAAAGCTGTACTGAATAGTTCTTCATCTTTATGTGTTTTAAAGCTCACTGTGTTATTCTGTTAACAGACTGATGCCTACCACCCTCTCTTTTCTTCAGAAGAGCCCCTGATTGAGGTCTATGACTCGAATAAATAATAATTTACAAAGAGAGAGAAACAAGATTGAAAATAATCATCAGCTTTCTTAACTTCTGTTGGCTATTGTGATGAACACCTCTGGCTGTCAGTCAGTTTAACGATTATTGAGATTAACCATTAACACAGTGTAAAGAATCAGTGCTTGCCATTGTCACTTGCAGCTTACTAATGTGTAAGCTAAACAGTGATTTAGAATTACGTTTGAGTCGTCCTATTCTTATCAGACACTAAGCATAGTATAACATTGCAATTAGTGTACATTTACACCAATAATGAGAAATGTAAAAAATTATGATTTTATATTCATCAGGGCGTGTATTTCCCTTCTCATGTTGGATCATGTCTGATATGCCGTTTCACTTGGATTGAGGGAGAAAACCATCCCAGGTTTTTCCCCTCAACAGCGTGGCCTGGCTTGGTTACTCCTTGCCGTGAGACCACAGTAAAAATGCACCTATTCACAGCCTGGCAAGACTGCACGCAATTAATAGGGGTTATCATGAAAAGACACTATGAAAGGTAAATGTATGACATGTCCAGTAAATGAGTGACTGTTTCTTGAACTGTTGCGCATGTATTCATATGACAGTGCATCACAAGTGGACAGAAGGATGCATGTAGGCTATGCTTCACTTTGGTGTATGTGTTTTGCTTTTGGACATCGGGGCGTGCTTTTATTGTGGTCATTTAAACTTGAACTTATTAGGCAAAGGGCTCGCTTTCATCGATTTGTGTGTGTGTATGTGTATGTAAACGCGCATATGCGTACTTTGTGTGTGAGAGATGAATATTGGCCTGCAGTGAGCCGACCTGTACCTTTTGGTGACGCAGTTTCTCTACGTTATACATGCTTCACTCATTTATAATGATAGTATAACTTTTATTTGGTGCCTTAACAGTCATAAAATTAAACTGGAGTCAAGAGTGATTGTCGCTGCGTTATTGTATGTAAATTAAGGGTGTCTTATGCTTGCGCAGGTTGGATGGAGCAAATGTTGAGACGTAATAGTGCTTGTGGAGGTTAGGGAGGGCCTTGAAAAAGTTGTAGCCCTGGGGCCCATGGTGCTTTAATGCGACCTTGTGTGCAATATTTACTTAATAATGATAAGATAAAGGGGAAAAAAGTTGTCTGTTGCCTGATTAAGTTAAACAAAACAAAAGTGATGTTAACTTTTAATTAGTGGTATCACAATTACAAGTGATTTTATGACTCTGGAAATGCAAACTGCAAGGCAGCCGTTGGTCACCGTTAATCTGTGTAAACAAAGTAGAAAACATCCCCCTACACACACACACACACACACACACACAAATGCTCAAATGTTCAGATCCTCTCTGTAGGAAAGGAATAAAACATCCATGATAACTTTTTCCCCCAGTCTGTAGAAGTTTATCAAATAACTTAAAGCAGCAAACAGCTGTATTGATTACTTGTCCATTTTGTAGTAGTGACTTGCAGGTTATCACTACAAGAGGCTGGATCTGTCCGCCTGGATGTTCCCATACTTATCATGACCATTACAGCTGTCTGTCTGCCTGTCTGATGGCAACCTGAAACACTCACTGTGGTGACTGGTTAACAGTCCTGGGTACAAATTTCCCTGTGACCCCTGAGATTATCATTAGCTAGCTTTTGCAACCCTGCTGGGCAGTGTATACAGGCAATGGCAGACTAACATTGACCTGTGAGTTCATCCAGGTAGGGGTCATTTGATTAACACCAGGAGGTCAATTATCAGACACAAATCCGCCACCTTTGGCTAAAATACCAGTCATTCAGTCGCTCTACAGTCAGGAATCTATCATTAGTCTGTACAGCACATGTATGTTTTCTCTTGATGGACGAAAAAAAAGAGGGGGAAAAAACACCTTGCTCCATCATCGGACACCCTCCCAATGACAGGTGTCGTGCCACAATTTCTCCGTCAGAGTTCTTCCTTCATTTGCAACCTAAAAACATCAACTAAACACGATATTGACAACAATAAAAACATCAGCTGCCATGATATACTCAATATTTTGCATCTTTCAGTTAAAAGGTTTGTGGGCAAGGTAAAAACGGGGGGGATTCCGTCGGGGAAACCAAATTTTCACACCTGTCATCGCTGGTATTGCTTGACATCTTCGTGACAATACTGTTATTTGGGGCTTTTCATAGCACGTCCAGCAATATCGTCGTTTAGTGGCCTTTTATCTTAGATTATAATAGGGAAAATACAACTAACCACGGCTACATATCAACTCATACAGTGACGGTTTAGGCGGATGACCGCTTTCTGTTAGCAAAGATGGCACGAACTTTTTATGATATAATCACCATATATCATTAGAAAAAAATAGGTATTGACGTTTGTCGGCTTAGTGGCGATAGAAAATCACGCTCAGATTTTGTGGGCAAAGGAGAACCGAGCGTGTCAGGCAGGGTCGTTTCCGACAACAGAGGTCTCGTCACTCGATGTCCGATAATGGATGTATGTAATTTGTATTTACCTGTAATGGGAAAGAGGCGCTCTTGTTGCCCACATATCCCCGGACTACATGGCTCTGTATGGAAAGAACACGGCATTCCATGGCGGCTCCCGGTCAGCCGAGGAGGGGTGCAGATAATCCGTTACGTCAACGATAATCACGTCTACACATAACAATACAAAAAAAACAAAATTTATACACAATAACACTGCCAGTTAGTAAGAAGCACCGTTAGCTAGCTAGCTAACAGCTCTGTGTCACAGGCAGGATGGCGGTGTGTGTGTGAGCGCGTGTTGTGGTTGTAATGGGGATGTGAAGTGAGAGTGTGTGATGGGAGAGAGAGAGAGAGGGCGCGTGCGGCCCCACATACATACATACATACAGACAGACACGCGTGGACACCATGGGCACGCACCATTGACTGTATATAAAACAGGCACGCGCACACACACACAAAAACAGTGGGAATTGGGTTATGAACGACCGTTAAATGTGTTGTAACTGCCGTCGTGGACGTTTAGCTAACTGAGAATCGAAAAAGTGTGTCACGAGCTGACCAGACAACCGAGGGGTTGAAGGACAAGACACACACACACGCACGGACGCACATTCTGCGCAGGCAACCTGAGTGACCGCCTAAACCGGATGACGTCACCAAAGGGGCACTGAGCGCGTCCTGATCGACACAGCTGGAATTGAAATATTAATGAAAACTCTTATTATTTTGTTCTTTTCTACCACTCCATTATACATAGTCATACAATTTTTATTTTAGAAAATGTTTTACATGTATTTATTACTCATATGTGTCTTTTCCGTGACAAAATAAAAGACAAATGAAAAGAATGCTATTTTTGGCATCTTTAAGAACGTAATTTGGTATTGCGCTCATGTGTTTGTGTGTGTGTGTGTGTGTGTGTGTGTGTGTGTGTGTGTGTGTGTGTGTGTGTGTGCGTGCGTGCGTGTGCGTGTGCGTGTGTGTGTGACTCACACCATCTCTATCTCAGAGTCGTGACTGAGGGGGGATCTGACTTGGCAAAGACCGCCTGTCACCCTTACCTCAGCAGTGATGGAGAGAGACTAAGTGCATACAGACAAATAGAGCCTGTAATTGTGAGGAAGAGAAAGAAATGAGAGTGAGGTATAATGGAGCCACACTGAAATAACAGCACCACCTGCTGTTCAATCAGGCCTTGACTGCTCAATGTCATGCTTTAATGGCATTGTGTTCCACACAAACACACACATCTGGAATATTATTGCCCAGTACAAACAAACATCCAGAAATATAATATTTCTTAATTTGTCAGTGCACATTGCTTAATGAGTCTGGGCAGTGAAAAATACCTACTAATCAGCTTTAGTGCTATAGATCTGAAAAATCATGATCCAGAGGTAAAGATAAAGTTCATAATCTCCTTCAGGAATTGGATTATCAGCCATAATGTATTACTCAATGCAGGGTAGATGAAGCGATAGGCCTATGTCATCATGATGTCTTAAGATATTGTTATTTTTCTTACGTCCCTTGAAAAACTACAGTATGTGCCATCACAGATTAGTTATGCTGTCATACCGATCTTAACCACTCCAAGGGTTTGTGACCGTAGCCAGATTGATACTGGACTTCTGAGTCAACCAATATTTGAGACCTTACAAAATCCGATAACAATATATCTTCTGATAATAAATTTTTTTTTAACATTTTTAACATATCTTGACTTTGGCATTTCTGCACTGTAACTTCTTGTTACTGTTCAGCCGACATATGCAAATAAAAATAAATCTGTGATAAACTTATTAACCCTTGGGAGTTACTTGTTATTAATGATGACTGAAAAGAACTTATTTATTTAACCTTGATTTAACCAGAAAGTCTCTTCACATGATACAAGACAGAACTGGCTAAAATTCCAGCGTAACATATTCTTACAAGAGAATACTCAAAGTCACAAAAACACGTGTACATTTAAAAAAAAACAAAACCTTATACTATCATATCTCTGTTTTTACTTAGTCTATCAACACCAAACAGAAACTTGCATGGAGTTTAGAGGCAGCACTTTCAAGAGAAGTTGACATCACTGCTCTACATGATTTCATTTTTGATCATGCTGCTTTGTTAAGGGACTCCATCCGCATGAGTCTAAAGTTAGAGCTGTATCAACTACCACTTTCTCCTTGTCTTTGCTTCTCCTAATGTCTCTTTATCACCAACAGGAGTCAAACCTACCATCCAAAATATCCGCTTTTACAAGCTCCTGACCAATCGGGCCTTCTGTTGGCCCTGTTAAGTGGCCAGTAAAGAGTAGCTCCTCCATCAGTGTCATCAGGATCTTTAGAGCCTCAGTCTTCTCTTCAGACGCCACTCCATCCTCTTCCTCCGTCCTCTTCTCTCCAGCAAGAACTTCAGGTTCTTCTTCCAGATAAGCTGTGGTTTCACTCAGAGACTTGCTGTCCAGTGTTCCCAAGGAGCCCTCAATTATAGCCAGAGTCACAGACTCAACAGTCGTGGCCTCCATGACACTCCCTTCCTGCTCTTTGGACTCTTTGCTCAGAACCAAACATGGCCTCTAAAATAACGGATGTCTCAGCTTCTATTGCATCTGTGGCTTCAGAGATACAACCTAGTGTTAACATTTCTGCCTCTGTTGTGTCCTCAAATACAGCAATATCTACTATTGTGGTCTTAACTCCCCTCTTCTCCTGTTTTCTTAGTTCCTCAGCTTCTTCCTCAAGTACATTCCTTGTTTCTAGCAGAATTTCGTTTTCAAGACCTCCAACTTCAGCCTTCACTTTTGATAAAGTTATCGATTCCAGTGTTTTGGCTTCTGCTTCAGTTCCCCTTTCCACCATATGCAAAGACTCTCCACTTGCTCCTATATGTGTGGATTGTGAAAGAATTTTCCTTCATTTAATTATGATTGATTATATTTAATTACATTTTTCTTACTGGATACACCCTTATAGCAGCTACGCTCCTTTTAATTGTCTGAGACCTCGGTCAGCACTTGTTTACAGTTCAGAGGGAACACCTTATCGCGGTGTGTCTGTCATCCACTGTGCTCAAGGCTACTGAGGCCCCAGTCTTGAGAAACACCTCTCTGTCTGGAGACAGAGCTGAAGGCCCCTCACATTGTGGGCCAGAGTTTATTAGGCAAGTCATATGTCAGTATACTGATCTGTACATTTAACAACCGTCCAATAGTAAGAGGACATTTGTATAACATACTTCATAACGTAAGCTGGACCTTATATATGCTCTTTTTCAGGAAGACAGTCTTGGGGACGACATTTCACTATTTGAACTGTTGTCATCTTTGCTTCTCCTTGATGCATCAAGCTGCAATAAATACTGTACTTCTGCTGAAGACATCTTCAGACCTCATTGCTTCAGCTCACAAGATTTCCTTCACATGGATGAGAGGCTGGACTTGTTTTTAGCATGCAAGGAGTTTTGGGAAGCACTGCAGGACCATGACAGAGAAGCTCTTTCACTAACATGCCACTTTCTTCTTCTAACTCTTGAAGATCCTCAGACAGAGAGGCTCACTTTGAAAGAGCTTTGTATTTGGCTCCAGTCCCCGTCTGGTCAGACAACTCCTGGAGTTGTTTTTCTGCTTTTTCATCAAGAGTAGACTCCAATCGGTGGAGCTTATCTGTTTATAAAGACTCTTCTAGACCCTAAACTACATGGACAGACATTTGTTCAGGCTCCTCCACAGCAAAATTTCCTGAGGATGATTCTATTGTGGATTCTAGTGTAGACTCTACTACTACATTTTTCAAATGCAGGGGAGCAGATTCTTGTCCTTTTTGGATTAAGGCATTGGGTGAGAAGCTGTCAGCTGCTTTGTTTTCTATTGAAACTGCAGCACCTGAAAAATACAACGTCTCTACATTCTTTTCCACCGCGTGGGCGGATAAGGGCAGTACTGTGGCAATTTTGAGTTCAACTGGTCCTGATTCTGCTGGTTGGAGGAACAGTCACCCTGGAAACACCATCAGCAGCAAAGCCCTGCATAAAAGAGCATGTTCTCTAATATACAGTCATTTGCTTTCCCATATGTTGCTGTTCATATCATTGTACAAAACTTACAGTCTTCTGCATGATTCCTATAATGTATTCTAAATTAACACCGGGCATCTGGACAGCTTCAAATGATACATGGGAAAGTACCAGTGATGAAGAACACGCTACTAAATTTGGCTAGCAAATCCCCAGAATTAATCTAGACCAGATTTTTTTCTGTAAAAATCAATACCAGCTCTTTCTTCAGCTGTAAATTACTGTCACTTGTTGCACTGAGGGAAAAGAAAAAATGAAGGTGTGTCTCATGGTTGCTTTTCATGGCCGAGACAGCCTGCTCTGCACAACATGCGGACATTTATCAGCAGGAGGCGCTGTGCCCGGCATGTCTTGGGAGAAGAGTTTAGCAACATCCACTGCTGGTTGAGGCTTGGCTTTCTCTCTGTCAGTAAAAGAAAACAGAGACTGTATTTCCTGTCTGGATATACCTGAGTACTCTGTGTTAGCAAGTGTCCTGCCATAAAACAAATTTCAGTATACCTTCACAGCAATATTGAAACAACATAAAGATACAATGAATGCAACAATAACCCTAAATTCAATGATAATAATAAATACATAAATATCAATAAACAATCTTATAAAAATAGTATTAGTGTTTGCATGTGAAGGTAATATTGTGAGAACTAATGTGTAGGTCATATATCATCAGTGGTGGAAGTATTTTTATCTTAAATTAAAATAGCAATACCACAGTGTATAAATACTATGTATATACTATCATTCTTGTTTCAGTTAATATACCTTACCTCAATCCTGTGTGAGGTTTCACTGTAAAAAGAGATATCATTGTGTGTGTATATTTATATTTATATGGTCATCTTACAGTATATTCTCAACAAGTGGGCGAGTGCGTGTGTGGCTTACACCAAGAGAATGGTATGGCCTGAATGATTTACCCCTACAGGGGGTCCGCTGGCTCTGTTATACTGTGAGGGGCATTTTCCGCTTGTCTCCTCAGACGGAAGGTTCACTGTTAATCAATATAAAGTATATCTGAGCGGTCACTTTTATCATATAAATCATTTCTATGCTGACGGGAGTGGTCTCTGTCAGGATGACAATGCCCTGATCATTAGGGCACGAGGGCTCACAGTATGAAAATGTCAATCCCGCTGAATTCTGCACTGAGAAACTTTTCAACAGTTGTGCCTCAGTTTGTTCAAAATATATATATTTAATCATCCTGTTATAATTACATCTTCCTTCCAGAACATTTTGAAAAATGACCCCTGTTATTTTACTTTCATACATAATTTATTTGATATGGAAAACATTGTTTTCTATGATTTAAGTGGAGGTAATAAATAGGAAAATGTAAATAAAGACCTTCCTGTTTCTTCTCACTGCACAATATATGACATACTGTATGTTTTGTCTGTTACTTAATTCTCTATCAAGTAAAGCAAAACAGTAAAGCATTATAAAATCTGAATCAGGTGAACAAGGGGTTTGCAAACTCTTTGGCTTATGGACATGATTTCATGAGGAGAAATTTTCCTTCTCAAACTGTTAAATTTGAAGGATTTTAAGAAGTATGTAAATATTAAAATGTCCAGGATTTATCCTCAAAAAACAACCAAGAAAGGTCAGACAAAATAATAATTTTGTTTTCACTTTAATCATCTTTGGGGGTCCTACCAACAACACAGACAGCTGCAGTCTTGGTCCAACTGAAGTTTATTCTGAACATTGAAAGACAACAACGTACATCATCTTCTACAGTGATAATTAACAGCAGGCTGTCTCTATCGCCCCCGTAGCGCTCATATATTAACTCTCAGATAGCAGTAGTATTATACACAACCTGGAAGGTGGACAGTGAGAACGGGTTCAAACTGGAGGTTAGCTTCAGTACAGTGTGGAGAGGAGGGGGGTAATGGGAACAGTACAAGGATGTAAGACAAATTCATCATCATTCATTATCATCATCAGCTTCAGTCAGGGGAAACACAAACATTCGTTCACACCTTCCTCCACAGTCAAGCTGTTACAACTGGCTGAGCCTTGCTGCCTTCTGATTGGACAGTGGCTGGTCACTAAGGTAAATATTGGTTGTCTCAGTGATAATTCAGTAACCATGGCATTAGAATAAAATGACTAACTACATTTACTCATGAATGTATCCTAGAACTAGGCTAGATATTGTGACAGCGCTCAGCCTTGCTTCCAATTTTTTCCAAGCGGGAACTCATGGGTGGGGGCAGCAGGAGAAAAACTACTGAGCATATTCAGTGGGCCGCATAACCAGGAAGTAAACCCAGAAGCTAGAAAACTTTTATGTGCCAGGCAAGCAATTCTCATTGGATTGAATAGTTGCCATCTTTGCGTTCTGTATCTAGTTCTTTTTATAAATCTATGCATTGACTAACTGGCAAGGTGACTAGCTGACTAACATATCTCCAACTCTGCTGAGCGAACAAACTGGCAATGCTATCCCTCCAACTCGCTAATACAGCGGCCATTTTGAATACTCATATTGGGAAAGAACATTGACGCTGCCTTCGAGGTAACTCCTGAGTGTTTTTTTGTCAAAGGAAATCAAGTAAATGATATGCTTCAAAAATCAAGTGGTTAAATTTGGGACAATAAACTGAAAGCAAAAAAGTGTTGCCAGCTCTCATTTGGCACCTTCTCATGAACAAGCTAACACAACCCCATGTGCAGGCACCAGGAGAACACAGCAGCTATGAAAGCTATACTAACATTTACAAACAAATAAACTATATAGGATATTAAAAACTGGAGGAGAAATTAGCTTACATTTTGAAAACATTAAATATTTGTACCTATACGTAGTAAGCTGCCGCGGTCCAGCCTTTAGAGGGCTATAGCTAGCTAGCTAGCTAAACCAAAAAACCAACAATGAATTGATCCTTCCTTCAGCTGTTATCTGTCTATTTAAAGATTGATGACACTTCTCACTGCCATAGAGCTCCATTGTTGTCCAAAAACTATTAAAAACACCTAAATGAGCAACTCTGTTGTACTGTACTGACATGTTCCTCCATTACCATGAAACACACACAGTTGGTTATTGGGACTGAATCCCACATACACTGTTCTGCTGCTGGAAAAGCCCCAAATATGCATTAATGCTCTGCTGAAACTAGTCCCTAGCACATGCACTATATGCTCCCATATGAAGTTTTGCATAAAATTACAGTGCCCGGTTTAGGCCTTTTTCACTCTTCAGTAGGAACCAATGGGTTTAGGGATCAGCGTCATGACAGACTAACACGTTGTTGGTTTTGGCCTTTCACTGGGTTTATTGATTGTAAGAATAAGTAATAAGTGTAACACCAGTCTTATACTTTCATGGTTGACTGTTCAAAATGGCATTTTTGCTGAGTCGTGTCCTGCTCTGCACTAATATCAGCGCGTGTGTTAAAAGTGCTGGGAGTACCAACGTACAGTACCATTACACTGAGCTTCCTCGGGGTAGGAGTTTGGAAATGATCTAAAGGCTGTTCCTATAAAATCGACTTCATGTAGTACCTAGCATGTTCGAGGGCCCCTATCCAGCTCTGGGTCCCCCTGATTCTTTCAGGGGTTTCCTCCCATGCATAGTGACAGCCACTGTGACAGCAGCAACATAACAACAGAGGTGAGATGTGTGCCCAAAATCACCTAAAATATGACCCCCCCCCCCCCCCCATGTGCATCCAACATAAAAAAATAATAACTAAGACATTCTTTTTTAAAAATTTTTATAGTACCTCCATTTAAATTAGTTGTCACCTCTTTTCCCTGGCTGCCTATGTTTCAGCCATATTATTATCAGTATTATTATAATTGATACACGTGAAGGGGACATATTTCATTGTCTGTACTCCATCTACACTGGACACTTGTCAGACGTTGGGGTAATATCTTTCTATACTTTTTTCAGCTTATTAGCATTGTTAACATTTCTCATTAAACCTGTACACATTTAGCACTTTCTGAGATAATGTGGCAAGTGTTCAGTGAAAGTCAAAACAGAGCGAAACTTCAAAATGGGAAGGTCCCTTTACATGTAGTACCTCAACGGTGAAAGCCTGGAGAGATGATCTTAAGACTCAGAGAGAGTAGTAAGACTTGAAGTAAAAAACAAACCAAACCATACCTTTAATTAGCCTGTCTACCTTGCACTCATACAGTCATTCATTCACTCTCTCTCACCCTCTCTCTCTCTCTCTCTCTCTCTCTCTCTCTCTCTCACACACACACACACACACACACATGGACTTGTTGGGACTAAGAAGGAGGGCTGGGATTGTCACTGGAGTGTCTGTGAGACTTTCTGATGAAGCAGAGGAAGAAAAAACAGTGAAGACCCGGCTGATCTCCAAGAGGACTGAATACCAAACTGGACCGGACTGAAGGAGGACAGACGTAGACTGAACTGGACAGGAAACGCGAACAAGATTTTCAGTTCCTTGATAGCACAACATCATTCATGCTGAGCTAGCTGACCTGTTTATTCTCCTTTAAAATCTCCCATCACATTATGGATCTGCATATTTAAACCCAAAAAATGTATGTATGTATATTTTTAGACTGGAACATACATTTGAAGAGTTGAAGAGAGAGATTCCGTGCTTTATCAGAACCTGCAGAAATCTGGGTTTAGGTTGAATACTAATCTAAGAAAACCGATATGTAGTCTGAAACTGAGATGATAAGCTCTTCATTTACTCTTTCCACTGAAACGAATGTGGCACACAACTTTTCACTTTGTGCTGATAGGTTAAAACCACATTTTAATGTATTTGTCACATTGACCTGTGCTTTCTGCACTCGGACTGCAGCATTGTTTTAAACGATTAGGCTGATAGAGGGTGTGAGCTGACATCACATGGGGATTTGACCCCCCAGTTACAGCTCAGTCAGGGCTACAAGATAGTGTAACAATGCTGCAATTTAATGTAATTACCAAAAAGAAACTGACACACAGTGAATCTATGGCTTTAGGGGTCCCTAGTGAATATTGTAAGCTGATACTGTCCCTCAGCTGAATATACACTGCCCTCCTTAAACATAAACAACCTGTAAGCTCAAGGAAACTGAACCTGACCAAACTTAGAGAATCCAGTCTAGTTGAGTCTTCCAGTCCAGTCTAATCCTGCCCAACTGCCAGGTCCAAATTATACATCTCTTCTGGTCCAATCCAGTCAACTAAGATCCAGTCCGGGTTTTATGGTTCTTCAAACAGCTGGAGGTCCAGCCTGACCACAATCTCTCCTGTGGGAACCTCATGGAGCAGCAACCGCTTCGTGATTGGTCCTTTAGAGCCCTGGTCCTTCTTTATTTCAGCCAACCGGATCTCTGTCCTTCCCAAGAAGTCTGGGGGTGGGGATGGGGGTGGGGGGGGGTGGGGGTGGGGGGGTCAAAAATAGACAGCGAGTGATGACAAAGTAAAATAAAGCCATTTATCCTTACTGAAGAGCAGGTGATCTGAAAGGAAATAACAGACCGTCAGGTGAGAACTGGTCTCGTTCAAACACAGTGACACAGAGGACGTCCTGTTCCAGGTCCTTTATGAAAAACTGACAATTGGAATTCCACTTCGGATTCAGAGTGTCCTGCACAAAGAGAACAGGAAGAGAACAGCAGCAAAATGGATGATCTGATACACATATTGTACAAAGTTGGTTAAAGAATAAGAGTAATGTTTCAGTCTGTTCAAAGTTGTATTGGACCCTCAATAATAATAATTTTTTTATACATAGTTTTAATTACAAAATTAGACCTTTGGCACATTAACAAATAAGTTCCTCTCAATGACTTACAACCCTGATTCCAAAAAAGTTGGGCGCCGTATAAAACATAAACGGAATGTGATCATTTGCCACATAAAACAGTACAAAGACAATATATTTAATGTTTTACCTCATCAACTTTATTTATTTTTGTAAATAGATGCCAATTCTGACTTTGATGCAAGCGACATGTTTCATACAAGTTAGGACAGGGGCGAAAAAAGACTGGGAAAGTTGTGGAATGCTCCAAAAACACCTGATTGGAACATTCCACAGGTAAACAGCTTCATTCACAGGTAACAACAGGTGATAGCATCATTGTAGTATGATAGTATGATTGTAAACATTCTCCTGTCCTTTTTTGGAACGTGTTACAGGCATCAAATTCAGAATGGGTGTATATTTACAAAAAACAATAAAGTTTATCAGTTTAAACATTCATATATTGTCTTCGTACTGTTCTTAATTGAATATAGGTCAAAAAGGAATGCTGGAAAACGGCTTTATGTCATTGGCAACAGCAGCTTTGACTGAAACTATAAAGAAAACTGCATTTAATTTTCACACCAGATTATCTCTTGTTATATTCCCAAACAGAGGATAATTGATGGAAGAGAAATAATGCTAAACACATGTCACGTAAACTTTAATCCATTATGTTACAAAGCTTAATAAAAAAACAGAAAAGTCATACCTGTAATGTTTTTGTGATATGGCACTGTGAACCCATGGTTACCTCACAGTATGGGTTGCTTTTTCCTAGAAATACAAACAGGTATTATTTCAGTGTATCTACTGAAGGTGACGCTCCTCATGTAACACCTGTTCTCTAAGCAACAAGAAGAGACGCTTCTGCTTCTTCAACTAAATAACTACCTGATTAGCATTTTAGCTTGAACCAAAATTGGTAGAATGAGGACTTGTTGACACCTTGTGCTTTAGGTGCTGCAGGGTCACTTTTTATCGCCTCAACAGAATCTATGTCACACTATGGGTCAAAATATTTGTTTTGGTAAAGAGAGACTGCATACAATTAGATGCCTTTCTTTTTCAAATTTCACTAAAAGAAGTACGTTCATACCGTGGGAGCGACAGGGTTTGAGCTCAATTCCCTCCACAATGTTGACCATCAGTCTACCGATACCCGTAGCCCTCTGAGAGCGCACTGAGACACAGAGAAACAAGCTTTTGTTATTGAGTACCATAAAATTTGAACATGAAACATCAGCTTCATTATTTTTTTAAATAAACCTTTAACAAAACATTCTGGATGAAGGAAAGAAAAAAAAAGACACCTAGATACGCCTTCTCTCTCTTCTTCTTCTCTGTCTCGATGAAGAGTTCTGAAGCTGCCTTGATTTTCTGAACCCACGCCGTCCTGCATAAACACACACACACACACACACACACACACACACACACACACACACACACACACACACACACACACACACACAC
>JBBPCS010000573.1:6719764-6742672 GCA_037974645.1 Hollardia meadi | reverse complement strand
AGGTGTTCCTGAGATATTGTGTTCACAAGGCCAAAACCGATTTTTGCGAGGTCACAGTGACCTTGACCTTTGACCTTCGACCACCAAAATCTAATCAGTTCACCCTTGAGTCAAAATGAACATATGTGCCAAATTTGAAAGGATTCCCTCAAGGCGTTCCTGACCTTGACCTTTGACCACCGAAATCTAATCCAAGTGAACGTTTGTGTCGCGGGCGCAGAGGCATAATTACGTACTTGTACTTTACTTGAGTATTTCCATTTCCTGCTACTTCTACTCTACAATTCAGAGGTAAATATTGTACTTTTTAAATTCACTACATTTATTTTAGAACGTTCCTAGTTACTTCGCTTATTTATTAATAACGTTCACCTGACATCTACACTAATAAATACTCGACTGTTATGGTAGTACAGAAAAATCTGGGGTGCACAAGAGAGGAATTTGCAATTGATGTGTGTTATATACTGTGTAGCGTGAAACGCATGTGTGTGTTGACCTCTGTGACGAGCTGCAGGTCGTTGACGTAGTTCTCCTCGGTGACGATCAGCTCGTGGATGTATCCCTGCCTCTTCCTCTCCATGGGACTCAGCATGTCCAGCAGATGGAGGTCAGCGCACCCTGAAATACAAACATCACACATACAGACAAGGACAGCTGTCAATCCAACATCCTGACACATGGCAGGAGTAAAAAACAACAACTTTTTATACCTGTTTAAATAGATTACCAGCAAAATACATACCTGAGACCGACAAAAAGGCAGTGGGACTAACAGTGGTACGCTCTGGAGGAGTGTTTGAGTCAAAAGTTTGTCTGTTTTTTGTTGTTTTTCTGTCTTTCAGATGTACAGAATGTGTAAAAACATTTATGTAAGTGTATAGAGATTAAATATGAATGTCTTATTAAAAGTTTTGATTTTTTTAAGACTCCAGGTTCTTCTTACTTTAACCTAAATTAGAATGTTTCTCAATGTGGCTTCTGTTTTTGACTGTAGAAAGCAGAAACTTTCCGGATATCAGCATGCAACTGCATTATAATTATGTTGGGAAGCCAGGTAATTCAAAAACACAGGATTTTCAACACACTGACAACACGTGTTGTTCACATGCTGAAAAAGGTTTTTAAATTGCCTGGCTTTCCATAAACATTATACTCACCAACAGTGTGGGTCAGTTTTCTGAATGTCTAACAAAGTATTTATTCAGATATTTATGACTTTTGAAAGCTAAACTTGTTTTAAGATGAGATGGAAAAAAAATGTAATTAAAGTTAATTTCTCACCCCCATTAAATTGTGTTAAAGCTCCACTGCAATTACATTGTTAGTAGCCCTCTTTAGCTTGCTAGATGTTCTGTTCTTTTGCCCAAAAGATGCATTCAACTAAGATTTGGTTGCACTAACATTAACCAGTTTTTGCCAATATGGGATAGAAGAACTACATAACAAGCTGATAGACACACGGCCCTGACATATTACTGCCTTATAAAATACAGTCTTTTAGCTGAAACCAGCTGCAGTTCTCTGAGGGTTTGTCACTGCAAGCTAAATATTTGTTTAAAAGTGGTTACAACAGACCCATAAGTGTAAAATTCCATGTTTTATTTACAAATGCCAGTTTAACAGGAAACTTCCTGTTTATACCATGTACATTAGAAGTCTTAGTAACAGTGTGTGTGTGTGTGAGAGTAACGAGGCCAGTCGACTGCCATCTGTCTCAGAGCTTTTAATCAGATTCACTGCTTCATCACAACCCTCACCAGTAAAACCTCTGAACATTTTTACTATCCATGCTATGCTAACATTCTGTACATTTCATTCGTTCAGTCATTCTTGTTCATTTCATTCCTTTGTGTACCCATCTGACCATTCACGTCCATAAAATTGCTCATTCATGCTTTATTTTCACTCATTCACTCATTTGCGCACGCGCCAACACCAAGTGCAGTCGAGTTACATTTGGTCTGGCTGTTAATCCATTCGTCCATTCATCAGAGTTTATAGATTCACATGAAGCACCAACCATTACCATTCATTAGACTAAGTATAGATCATACAGTTTTTTTGTTTTTTTTTAAACAAACCAGACTAGACCAGAGCCATGCTTATGAAAGGAGATGAGCAAAGTGTGTGTGTTCTGTTAAAAATGGTGCTGCTGCCACATGGAGTCCCCAAATTATTTAAACGTAATGCTAATAGAGACAAAAATGGCCGCATATGGCAGCATTAGCATGTCGTAACAGGCAGAGATGCATTATTACACAGTGTAATACTGGTGTGTAGCACGGCTCTGGTCTAGGTGGGTCTTTGTTTTAACCTAAAATACTCACTCTGACTGTGAGAAGCGTCGACCATTGGTTACCAAACTGACAAAAACTCACTCTCCGACCCCGAAAACCAGGATCTGTTAAAAACCCGCTCAGATTTCTGCCCCAAATTTGGCCTTCCAATCTTGTTTTGTTTAAGAACCAACGGTCTTTGACTCATCGCCCAATCAGAGAACGTCACCTCCAATACTGACACACTGAGGAGCCAATGTGATCTATGCAGGGTTAATATTAATAATTAGAATAACAACTCTATTGCTCGTTTTATAAAAAGTTGCGTAGTTCAACAATAATTTCATTCATCGTTTGTGTTTCTGAGGGTAAACATTAAAATCACAATACTGTCATCTGGATAAACATAAACCAAAAAACAACAACAAACAAACAACACAAATCTGATATGGCAACCATTATAATACCAGTCTGTTGCTATGGGAACAAATAGAAGGGCGGTTTCTCTACCAGTCAGTTTGTCTGTCTCTATCCCTCAATACAGACTTGGTAAATCAGTAATATGATGTGAGAAAATATGATATACATGTTCTAAGGACTCAGAACAGCGCTGTAAACAAACTGCTGATTGTCTGAGTTGGTTGATTGATGATTCCGCATGGTTTCATACAGTAGGTTTGTGGTGCAGGAGGAAGCAAAAAGCCAACATAAAATCAGCCTCTTTTTTTTTATTCATGAAGTCTAGTGATAATCTAAAACACTTTTTTTTTAAAAGGTGCATCACAGTGTGGAAAATACAAGGAGGCAAAGCCTAAAATACTTTAAAATATCAATAGTTTGTGAAATTGCGCCACAACTAAAAACAGCTGTGCTATTTAAAGGAACAGTCATTTTGGGAAGTCTGCTTAAGTGTGAGATGAGAAGATCAACGCCACTCTCAAGTCATATAGAGCTAGAAGCTGATTAGCTTAGCTTAGCATAAAAACTGGAAGCAGTGGGACACAGCTTACCTGCCTCTGCCCAGAGCACCAAAACAAAGTAAACACCTCTAAGGCTCACGTTGGATTTTGTTTGTTTTGTAGTTTTCCACGTAGTTGTATGCTGGCCCTAAAGGTGTTGGACTAGCTGTTTCCAAGTGCGTCCAGTTTTATGCTAAGCTAAGCCAATCACCTCCTGGCTCTAGCTTCATACGTAACTGACAGACATGAGCGTGGTATCAATTTACTCATTTAAGTCTCAGCAAGAAAGCAAATAAGTCCATTTCCCAAAATGTTCAATCGGTCCTTTAACTGGAATGATTCAAAGATCTGACAAACAGCTATGAGCAAGCTTTTTTTGAGGATAAGTAATTCCACCCCTACATATTTAGTACCGAATGTGTTTGTGTGTCGTGGCAATGTCCATCATCCTGGTTTAGCCCTAAACAGTGTGACAGCATCTTATCATCATAGCAACAGACAAAACAATAAACATGTAAACAAAAATAAAGACAAAACATAAAACAGATCATTTAAAGTTGATACACGTTCAGAATGTTAAACTACTATGGATAAAAACATCACTGTGTCTGAGTCTGTGTGTAATCTCTTCACACTGTTTAACGTTAAGTGCACACTCCAAACTCTGTACCATGTTGCATTTTGTGTGTGTGTGTGTGTGTGTGTGTGTAATTTGGTTAGCTCGTATGCTAAGCAGTTACAGCACGGCTTTCCGTGTTAGCCCTGAGCTACGGCGCTGAGTCCCATTCCAGCTGCTCGCTCCCTTCTATGCCTCCTTGTCTCCTTCGCTCACAGAGAAAAACAGGGGGATAATCTGACAGACCAACTGGAAAACCATAGAGAGGAGCAGCATCCTGGGTTGAAACTTAGCACTGAACTGCTGTGGGACGCATCTCAATACTGCCTCATTTCCTCTCCTCTCCATTACTTAATCTCCCTTTGAGGGGTAAAAGACAGAAGAAGGGAAGAGGAGGAGGGAGGAGTCTTTGGCATTAAGGAGAGAAGAGGCGAAGAGAGGAGAGGAGACTTTCACATTGAGACTTGTCCTCCTGCAGATAATGGGTCTTTCTGTGAAGCTGTGGGAGGGGAGGGGTTAGTGAGGGCATGGGGTGGAGCCAGCGTTTTGACTGACAGGTAAATGAAGCTGCTGAACCGATGGGAACAAAGTTAAAAAAAGAAAATAATAAAAAAAGGAGGGATGGGGATGAGCTGAGCTACTGGTTCTAATGACAGAATCTCCCATAAAGCCACAAAATGACCCACTATCCACTTTACCACGCTAGGAGGATAGGGCTGTGTGTATGGATTTATTGGTGAAGTGTGTGTATAGATGTGTGAGTGAGTGTGTATACAGTCAAAACATGTTCATCAGTCCAATCTGGGAGGAAGGAGCTCAATAGTCTCTCCTTCAATCCCCTCCTATCTCCTTTCCCTTCTTATCTAAACACCTTCTCGACTAATCGAACAGAAAGAGGAGAGAAACAAGAAAAGATGGAGAAGAAGAGAAGAAGAAAGTTGGAGGAGAGGAGTCCTGACTATTGATCTCCCTCCTGTTGAACAGTGCTGTTTGGAGCCAGAGCCTTAGATAAACAGTTTGGCCGAGTCCAGTCAGCGCCATGCATAGACAGAGTTCTCGCCACTACTGGGCCTTTAAACGTTACAGTCTGTCTGTCTGTATGTCTGTCTGTCTCTCTGGCCTCTATTGGTGGAGAGTCGCCATTTCCGGGTCATGTGACCTCTTGCTGCTGTCCCATTGGTTGAGTGGCCTAGTGGGTCTCTTTGAGGGCTTTGAGGAGAGGGGGGTTCTGGGTAATGATATGATCCTAGAGAGAGGACAACAACAACAACATCAACAAAAACAACTAAACAAAACAACAACAACAACAACCACCACCAATCGGGTGCTAGGTGGGTGGAGCGTGCAGCAAGACAGAGTGTGGAGGTGTGGTCTAACCGGGCATAAAAGTAGAGGATCTAGAGCGAACAACACAACAGCAGGCCGTATGACAGTGCTTCTATCTGCAGACACTTATTGTGCTTACTAACTAAAACATTATTTTTGTTACATTAACACATGATTAATCTAACTTTTTACTTTTTCATAAACAAAACGTATTTAGTTTTTTTAAAAGTGTGACAGAGGTGTATACTGAAAAATGTATATCTTAAAAATAGTCAGCGCTCTCTTGCAGCTAAAATAAAATAGCAACGCTGTATTTTATAGATTTGGAAACATATCGGGCACTTTCTTGTTTTCTACTGGCCAATATATAAACACTGATATAACTGTGATGAGCTGTGTCTAATTTAGACACACTGGAACTAAGTCTAAATGCAGCTCTTCATCCAACCGCTTCACTGTGGCTGCTATTTCTTTGCTTGCCATATTTTATAATAACAGGTCAACACAAAGTGTCAATGTAGACCAGTGCTGTTCAACAAGGTACTGAGTGTTGTAAAGAGGTCAGGGTCACCCATTTTTTGTTTTACAGGCATTTCCTTTATAGACAGGAGCAGGTTTGTTTAATGAAAATACAATTTTGATATATTTAATAAAGAATCCATTTAGTTTATGAAATACCCAAATTACTTGGGTTGTACGGTGAAAGCAGGCCATTACATTTAAAACTTTCAAGAATGAAAAAGATGTGTTTTGTGTTTTTAACTGCAATGATTGATTATTGGTCACTAAGGAAATAAAGTTTTCCTTTATCAATGGACATGTCCGAGTGCCACACAATACATCAATCTCTAACTTTCTTTGTTTTTTATTATAATTAACTATAACTGATTACCTTTTAATAGTTATTTTTGTTAAACATTAACATATGATCATTATGACACGATTCCCCTGAAAGTAAATAAATGCTAATATTGACATTAGCAGGGCTGATCCCTCCCTTATCACACCTCTTGTTTATCATGTCTTAGTCTGCAGTAGAATCTTATAACTAGTGCATTTTATCATTTTTATGAGTGTACAAAGACACTAAATAGTGCTAAAAATACCCACGAGTCTACTGTTCAACTTGAGCTAGTAGCTAGTAGCAGTGTCTGTTTACCCAGCTCTAGAAACTCTAAATTTATGAGTGGATCATGCTGAAGAGACACATGCAGGAAGAGGGGAAACATTTTTACACTAATGACCACAAATAAATACACACACACACACACACACACACACACACACACACACACACACACACACACACACACACACACACACACACACCACCCAGATGTGTTCAATGACTGGGTGGTTATCAAAGAGGCCCAAAGGAGTGTCAAGGTCAAAGGTCAAAGGTCAAACCAATCCAGGGTCAAAAACTGAGAGAGGGACAGCATCTCCACACCTGGCTCTGGGGTGGGTAGGTGTGTGTGTGTGTGTGTCAGTGTGTGTGTGTGAGAGAGTTTCACTGTGTAAGTGTGACCATGTGTAAGTGTTACAATACATTATGTTCACATTGAGAGGGTGTTAATGTGTTAATTTTAGTATATTGTGTGTGTATGAGACTATTAGTGTGTGTGCGAGTACTCACATTGCGTGCTTGGGTCAGTATCCGTGGTGAGTTTGACGTAGTTGCTGGGAAACAGACCCTCCCTCCCGCTGAGCTCTCCTTTCCACCAATCACAGTCGTCCTTGTTGAGCACTGTGATCACCTGACCCTTCTGGAAGGCCAGCTCGTCATCGTTCTGGGCCACGTAGTCATACATGCCGATCACCTGACACACAGCTTCAGGACCAGAGACAGGCATGGTATTGTACAGTGCCAGAAGTTACACAAAATGTAATTATAAGGTCAAGTTAGTGGCTTTGTACATGTCACATGATCCAGACAACACCTTTATAAGTACAGTAACTCTAACTCCCTAAAAGACAACACATTTCAGATATTTTTATGGATCATTTATTCAGTTGCATAACTTTCTCAAAACAAGAAAAACTACTGCATTTCCACAAAGACTGTTAATCGTTTTGGTTTAATGTTTTAGCTAATTCAAACTGTGTAAGTAGCCACAGGATTTTAAAGGCATTGTAGGTGTATTTACTTGTGAGCGTACCTGTGCTGGCAGGAGTCAGTTTAGGAGGGGTGGGCTCTGTGGGCGTTGTCTTGCTGGTGCTGGGACTGAGCAGCTTCACGTAGTTGGCCGGAAACCAACCTATCTGGCGCTTTTTCCCCCGGGCCTGAACCAATCAGAACACAGCATGTCATTAGTTACAAATTGCAACCAGAGACCTGACATTATGCAAACAGCCTCAAAATTCACATAATTTACAAAATATTCCTAGAACTAACTACACAGAGGTGAATATAAACCTGTATTGCCATAATTTTATTAGTAGACATTAACAAAATACAGAAAAAATGCAATGAACAACTAATTTTAAGAACAAAAACTGATTTTTAGTATAATCAAACTGGATAAGATCATTGTCTGCAGAGTCATCAGGGACATGGCATAAGGGTATTGGCCTTTTAGTTTCTCTCTACCTTATCATTTCTTTTTATGCATGGTCAGCGCGATGAACATAAGAATTTGCTCTTGTGTACCTGGAGCTCACCCTCCCACCAGCCCCCTGGATTCTTTTTTCTGATAAGGATGAGCTGTCCTGGAGCTAACGTCAGCTGCTCTGCTCCTGTAGCACTGTAGGGGGCGATCACCTGAGCGATCTCTGATGAAGAGACAGACAGAAGAATAAGAAGAAGCAGTAGAACCCCAAACCTGGGGGTTGGTATTTTATTAAGTCAGACAGTTTATGATCCGCTACAAATTTATGTTTTGACAGAATCAAAACTGTATCATCTGCAAAAGGATTTAAAGTGCAGAGAAGCAGCTGTAAAGGAGCAATATTATAGAGCAACTGAAAGATCACCTGGTTTCTTTCCCAGGCTGCCCGTCTTCCCTGCTGGTCCCAATGACTGAAAACAGAGACAAAGTTTAAACAACAATAATTGCAAATACACCAGCAGATCTGGTCCATTCTCATGTGTTCTGAGCAAAATGTCACCTCTGAGGCTGAGTCTCGCGGTTTGACATAATTGGAAGGAAAGACTCCAGTTTTTCCCCCGACCATGCCTGTCCACCAATCCCCTTCTTTCCTGGTCACCACGACAATATCTCCTTGCTGGAAACTGAGGTCACCCTGTTCACTGCTCTCGTAGGTGTACATGGCCACGTACTCTGTGCAGGCGCATGTGGACAACGTGGACAGAGTCAGAGATGATTACCTGTCTGACTTTTACAAAAGAATGTACATTCATATGTTTACGGGTGTTACCTTCTCCAGACTCCGAGGGTTTTGTTGGGGAAGGGGAAGGTCGTTTTCCATTGGGTGGGCTGTCTGATACTCCAGACTCACTAGAAGAGACAAGGAGGAAAAAAAATCTTTAGACTGTAAATTAAATAATTTTTATTGTAATGATTGCAGTTTATATGCGCTGGATATTGTAAATTCCTGTTCCTTAATTATTACTCTGAATATAGAGGCGCCTCTATTTAGATCTAGCCATCTTACGGTTATGACAGCTAATGGCCTGACTTTATTATTTTGTGCTGTGAGGAGCATCTATAATGTTGTATATATTTTTGTGTAAATATGTATTTTTCCATACATACACATACATACATAAGTGTTCTTGACTTACATCTGGGTGTGGGCTTTATGGACACGTGACCAACATATGACCAAGAGAGTATTTAAAGATGGCGTCTCTGTATGTAGAATTGAGTCTCAAGAAGAGCATGAGCTTAAAACATCACTTGTGGATGTGCTAATAAATTGCACTTCAAGGGAGTTTTTTTCATGTTTCTCAATAATTGCAGTTTTCTAACAAAAATTTTTAACCGACTGAGTTATTTATGATTATTTGATTTTTGCTAGCGGAAGCGCTTAAGACAAGCTGATCCAGAGGCTGACAACCAGAACATAATCAGTCCAATCACCTCCTGTCCAAGGATCTGCAAAAAATGTGAAAAAGCTAAAGAGGAAATAATGGGAGATGACATTATTTTCTCATTGTGAAGTCCTAATGCTGAAAAACCCAAGATTTATATACACAAATTGACTTGCTGTAACATTTTAGCTCACCTTGTGTTTTTGCTGCGCGCTGCTGTACTAGCGGGGGCTGTCATAGTGGCGGAGATGAGCTTGACATAACTTTTGGGGAACCAGCCTCTCTGTCCGGTCTGCAGCTCACCTAACCACCACATGTCCTGCTGCTCTAATACTGTTATTATCTGCATTAACAACAAGAACAATTAGTTGTACTCAGTTAAACAAATTATCCCATGCAGACAAAGAAATTTGGCTAGCACAAAAGCATTCACATGCAACAGAATACAAGCAAAAAACAATATACCTCATTTTTGTTGAAGTTGAGGTGGTTGTCCTTCTTCGCTCTCCAGGGATACAAGGCCTGAGCCTGAAGACCCTCGACCTTCTCCCCCTGACAGACAGAGAATAACAGTTAGTAGTATCATTTAGAGAAGCAACTGAGAGACCACGGCTTTCAGCGATTTTCTATCTGAACCCAAAGATGAGGACCAGTTCGAGAGACATATATCTAATTTAGGTCCCTACCTAAACGTCATGAACATTTTTTTTATTCTGCTACCTGTCCTAGCACAGGAGAAGGAGAGGAGCCCGTTGTCATGGTAGCAGGTGTGAAGGCAGAGCGTTGTCGTAGCTGTGCTGAGGGAACACTGAGCGAAGGATTCTGACTGGCTGATGAAGAGGTTGGCCATGCGTCCCATCCCTCGCTTTCTGATTGACTGGCTGTGCTGGAGGGCCAACTGGAAATTTATAGAAACAGATGACATGTAAATCAGGAGTACGACAGGAATGTGGTTGAAAATGGATACATACAAAACTCAAAATGGCGACAAATAAATCACCAGGAAAGCATGAATTGAACTTATTTCATTTTGCATCTTTTGCCGGTAACAACTGAAATGGAAAAGAAAATGATGTATGTCGTGTGTCAAACATGATCTCTATTTTATCAACATGCCACTGCATTAATTTACATCTTAACAAGTGTCAGTTTATTATATTTTAGATGCACCACTGGAGCCTGGTGCAGATAATATTAACACCAGCCGGACTTACGTGGTGCTAAAATCGGCCCAGTTACTGTTGGTGGAGGAAGTGGAGGAGGAGGCGTGTCCAGGTGCTGGGGGAGGCGTGCTTATTGGCTGCTGGGCTGAGGTGGGTGTGACTGAGGCCGCTGCACGCAGGCTGATCGGTGCTTCATTTTCGGGTATCCGCTCAGCATAATTGGCTGGAAACCAACCAGTACGTCCCCTGAGTTCTCCTCCCAGCCAACCGGGTTCACCTGTTTGGGATTCATCCACCTATGAGGGCAGATGGGCGGGAGTTAGATAAAGCTGAAGCATGCAAGAATACACGGGGTCACCTGATTCATAGAGATGTGTGTATGTTCAGATGGATGGTAGAGCAGAACAGTGGCATAAACGAGAATAGCCACAGCAGCAGCTGTTCAGAGTTGAAGCCCCTGAAGCAGAACTACCAAATGAGATAATCAAAGTGACAAAAATAGCATGTAAAGTTGATAACTTGACATTTGAAACCATTACCAGTGTCTTCTGGTCCCGTGAATGTCTTGTTTCTGGCATGCAATCTTATAATGAACAAGGACATTTTCAATTATCTGTCTAACTCAAGAATTCCGCTTCTATAAATAACCTCTAGTTGTTCCGTTCCCTCAATACAAATCAATTAAAAAATATATTAACTTTACTTTTAATTGTTTTAGTCCACAATGCTGCTGTCCATTCCATTTTGATGTAAAATTTGGCAGGGGTGAATCCAGTGTGTTTTGAATGACAAACTGCCAATGGTGGAGTTTATTCTTATTCATGTGGAAGTTTATTTATGAAGATATTGATGGTAATAAAAATTTGATTGCATGTATTTTTTTTCGCAAAGCAGCCTGGAATAATGTAGCATTTATTTATTCAGAAGTCCAACTGTAAACACTGTAAACTGTGCAACATTGCATAGCCTTACACTCACAATTAAGCACATTCACAACTTTTCACATTAGCTGTGAAAGCAAAACATCATCTACAGATTAGAATGACGAAGCCAAAGTCATTCATCCACTTGCAAATGAATGAACATGGAGATGATGTGAGATGAACCAATGACCGCAAGAGTTCAAATGAGTGCTGGCTTGTGATTGGTGGAGGCACAACACTGGGCGGGGGCAACAACTTACCCATTCCCCCTTCACCTTCAGTTTGCACAGCAGAGGAGAAAGGACACAGTTAATACACACGCTCTCTCATTTACACGCACGCACGCACGCGCGCACACACACACACACACACAATACAAAAGAGGCAATAAAATATCTGTTCACAAAATATATACACGCACATATTACTGTACATAAGGAAGCCCTTGTGTTTACTTGTTTTGTGTCCCAGTGGCAGTCAGTGACTGCAGGTGAACTTACTTTAGGTAAAGGTCATTGTACACAAATGTCATTGTCTTAAACTGCCACAGTGGCAACTGACCTAAGTCTGCACCATCATCATCATCATCATCATGTGTTTTTGTAGCAAGTTGGATGGCTGGAGGATACAAGTGTATAGGTATTAGGTTTGTGTGTATATTACATACCATGATTACATCTCCAGGAGCGATACTGATCTCGTCATGGCTCCGAGCATCAAATGGATAAACAGCCCTGTAGTAGACAACCTTCACTGACTGCTGCTGCTCGAAGCCACTGACTGTTGCCTTCTGATCAAACAGACTGGGTCCCGGAGCCTTCTCCACTGTAGATAAACAGAAATATTGTCACACAGCCTAAAATCCATCATTACTGTCTGATGTTGGTCATCAACAGAAGCCTTTTGGTGAAACAAACTTTAAATTTGTGCTGTTCTCATGCCTCATAGTTCCTAATTCAAAGGGCATAATGCTACTTATTCCTGAGAGGTCAGCAACTACATTCAGAATTTAGTTCAGTAACGTTTGAGCAAAGTGTGCAGGAGTTTGTGTCTTCCTTTATGGATTACAGATTACAGCCAATCATGTGCCCCCAGAAGCGGTGCAGAAGCTTTACTTTTAAATTCCCAGCCTTGCCTATAAATGTTTGTATATTAGGGTCTTCAATTCCTGCTAGAAAATCTGGAATTAACTGAAGATGCCACATTAGATATATTTATTATTATTTTATTATTATTATCATTGTTATATATTTATTTGCTTGTGGCTTGCTGCTGACAGCATCACACGCCACACACATCTCATCTCGTCACCTGTGTTCCCTTTCATACACGCATACAAAACACACCTGCCGAAGCCCAGGGGTCGGCCGGCTGGCTTAACGGCTTGTTGACTTTCTCCTGCATGTCCTTCTTGCCTCTCCCCTCATCCTCCTTCTCTTCTGCTGACCCCGCTCCCTTCCTGCCCTCTTCCTCCTCCTCCATGCCTCTCCTCTTCCTCCCCCCCTCTTCCTGAGCGACTCTGTTTAGCCAGGCATGGGGGGCAGAGACGGAGGCAGGGCTTGGAGCTCTGCGGACACAGCTTCCCGCTTCATCCTTCCAGGCCACGGCCTCCTCTGATGACAACCTGCGGGATGAGAGGGAGAGAGGCATATTAGATGATTCATCAGAGAAACCTTTATTTTTATTATAAATATTTATAAAACCTTTTATGGTATAATACAAAAAATATATCTTAATTCTAATTTAATAGCATTGTAGTTCAAGACCTCTACAAATCTCAAGCAGATCTCAGTCTCACCTGCTCTCCTGCAGATCAGCAGACTTTCTCTCGATCGGCGTCTGCATGTGAGCGTGTGTGTGTGTCAGTGTGTGTGTCTCTCCTTCCAGGTCCTTCTGTTTCTGCCTCTGCTGCCGGTTGTGGATCTCCCTCAGCTCCTGCAAGGCATCATGGGATATAGGAAGAAACAGCGGTGACGAGGAAGTGGGATCAGAGGGCTGGTAGCTAAGGGTTACCATCGACAACAAACAAGAACAACAGCAGCAACAGCAGTATGTATTAGTCAGGTGATCAAGTCAAGCTCCGCCCCTTCAACTGTGTCACTCCGGTGAGCTGCTGAGGTTTCCCCTCATTAAACAGATTTTTTTTAAAAAAATGATTGAATTGAGCACCTGCGGATAGAAAGTGTTGTGTGTGTGCAGAAAGATTTTTGAGGTAAATTTGGGGTATATAGAAAGCAATACAGAAATAGAGATTACTTCACAAATTATCTAGAAAGTGGCAAATCTAGTCCTCTTTGTGTTGAGAAGCCAGTTTTCACACTTCCTCATTTAATTTGGGTGATTAAAATAAATAGATAAATATGTTTTGACTCCTTGGCAGGTCCTTAATCTACTTTTCATACAGTTTGCTGTATTTATACCTGCAGTGAGGAACATCTCCCTCCCTCCTCTGTCAGTGAGAGTAATTACACAAACACTGTTGATGTGCTTATGAAGCCAAAGGCTCTGACTTGCTTCTAGTTGCTGTAGCCTGTAGCCCATACAGAAGCCTACTCTGTCACTATGGTTTCTCCCCCCCTTCTGCTTTGGAAAGCCAATCTTTGGCTATGCTGATTGGACAAATCACTTCATGGAGGACGAGGAGTAAAACAAAACAAAACAAAACAAATTCTTAATGCAATATTGTGTTTTAATAGTGCAAATGGAGAAATTCATAGGCTATCTCAAGTCAGGCTATAGTCTACAGAGCAATTCAAGATTGAGAAAAAAGATCGTAATTTAGATTGTGATTAAATAGATGGTGATTTTTTTTTTTGGGTCAAATCGCCCACACCTAACTGCAGCTAAAAAACACATCCTGCTTGCCTGCCACCTAATATACCATCACCTGCGAGCTGTGAAATGAATGCTAAATGAGCAGCTTGGTTTTTTTTACTTACATGTTGTTCAGCAGCTGAGTCTTAAGAGAGTCATTTCTGATCTCCATATATTTCAATGGATGAAAATAATAGGATTCTGGCTGGGATGGAGGGGAGACACACCATTTATCATCTGTCAATCATGTAACAATCATGTCTCCTAAGAAGCAGATTGATTTTTAAGTCAACCACAAAAAGTTCTTGTGGGAAGGGGCTGTTACTGGGTGCACACACCCAGCCCCAGGGCTCTGTTTATTGTGGTGGGGCGGAGCTTGCACAAGGCACAGTATGTATGCGGGAGGGGTTAAATTGAAACAAAAAAGGGTGGGGAGAAAATGGGGAGTCGAGGACGCGGTGGGGGGTGGGGCAGTTCTGTGCAGTCATGACAACCAGCTGTGCCATCAGAACACTCTGTTAATGTACAAAAACACAAGGCAGCTGTCGTGTTTCAGCCAAACAACCGACGTGAGGAAACCTTTACAAACAAGCAAACCAATCAGAAAGAAGAGACTGACATCAGAGTAAAACTACAACTCTGGAGAGAGAGAGAGAGAGAGAGAGAGAGAGAGAGAGAGAGAGAGAGAGAGAGAGAGAGAGAAAACCCCAAATCACCTGAAACAGGAAGTGGAGGAAATGAGACAACACAGCACGGCACACAGACTGTACACACAGACTGTACACACACACACACACACACACACACACACACACAGATACACAGACACGCACACACACACACAAAAATATAGAGTAAAGCCTTACATACTCAGACACTAGTTTATCAGCATATTAGCCAGATAAATGTCTACTAGATTCTGCTTGTGTGGCTGAAACATTACCTGGTAGTATACAGGCAGTAGCATTATTACAGTACAGTGTGATAATCTAGTAAAGGAGCCTAGCATAGCAACAGCATAAAGTCACCCAATCTAGTGCACCTGCTAACCTAGCAAGACTACTAGCTTAGCATGACAACTGTGTACAGTGTCAACTATGGGAGCATATTGTAGTTAGCCAGCTGGCTAAGTAGTGAGCGAACACCAACTTGGCAAAGAAAAGATAAGGTGCTAAAGAGGAGGACGATAGAGGGGACAAGAGGAAGAGAGGGATAAAAAGAAGGTCAAAGGGGAAGAAAATAAGAGGAAAGGAACAGAAAATGAAGCAAAGAGAAGGTGATCAGAGAAAGAGATGAAAGACAGGATAAAGAGTCATGGGGAGAAGAAAAAGAAAGATACAAAAGATGAAAAGGAGAGAAAAGAAGACAGAGAGAGGGGTATGGTGGGGAAGGGAAGGGAGGCTGGGTTGTTGTGTGGACCTGTATAACGTAGTCTAGCCGAGCCAGACACGCCCTGACGGCTGACACACACTCCTGTAGCTGTCCCTGCTCCTGGCACTGAAACACACATATACATATATGCACACACACACACACACACAGAGGATCAACCATTCTGTAGACACAGACACACACTCACAGACAGTTTTAGTCCATATTTACGCACACTCACATTAAAGTGATTTTATTATAATTCAGACCTCTCTCAAAAATCTGACATGGCAACATTGGACACCTTAAGTCCTCTTGGTAATGGGCAAATACCATCTCATACATACATATATACTGTGTAAAATAACTCCATATATGACGGTTGAGATTATACAATAATCTTAGACATCAGAACTAACAGCAGTTAGATCATGCTGGTAAGTATACTTGTTAGATGTTGGTCTACATTCAGCTGGAATTTTATCTTCTGCATGTCAATACAACATCTACAAAATATCCAAGAGCACACCTCATATGTGGAAATTGGCTTTGCTTTCAGTATCCAATTTATTTCAAACAATTTTTAATCCCTGACGCAAGTCTAAGGATATTCTTTCAGTGGAGTTCAACAATAAAGAGAAAGCACAATAAAGCCTTTATTCATGGAAGGAGAGGCTGTTGTGACTCACCGTAATGAGTAATGTACAACTGTAAGTGTAGCCAGTGTACAAAAAACAGGTTAAAGTTAGCAACAGCCCAGTTGTCAGCGTATTTATTGCAGAATAACAGATTATTATGAACAGATTATTTGACTGTCCTATCTGTGTTGGACGGTAGATAATAGTTTAGTGTACAGGTAAATGGATTGCCGATTAATTGGTTTGGCCGATTAATTGGTGTCGATAGGATGTTTTAAAGTATCGATACCGGCCAAATTTGGCTCTGATAGTGGCCAATTGCTGTGCAGACTCCACGAGTCAACTTCTCAACTGGAATTATTGACTTTGACGGGGAAAAAAAGCTTTAAAAAAACAAAAACATTTAAATTGCTCCCACCAGTTCCAAATTTATTGTTACTTTGGGTTGGATGTTGAGTTTCAGACTTATATATTAGGTGTTTATTACGTTGAGTTTCATGTTAGATGATCCAGATTAATTAATTTATTTAGGTATTTATTTCTTTGATTTAGATGTTTTGTTCAACAGTTATCCAGTTTCTAATAAAACTGAACATTGTTGATTTCGGACAGTCAAATTTTTTCGCAGGGGTAGGGGGGTGATATCGGACTATTGATCAGCTACTGGCTTTTTCCTGCTACATTGGTATCGTGTCTGCCTTTTGAAAATGGCTTTTAGATTAGTAAGTCAGGTGAAACAATTTATCAGTTTGTGGCTAAAAACTCCAGGTTAATGAGCCTTTCTACTTTCTCCACACAAATTTCTTCCATACAGCTCGTCTGGCATGATCAAAGCCTCCAAAAGCCACAAGATTGTTTTTTTTTTAATTTTACATTTCAAAACAAGTCCCCAGCTTCTTCAGCTTTTAGGAGAAGAAGAGCAACACTGATTTGTTGTGTAGCTCCAGAAATGTTTTGTGGACAAAGAAACTTTCCTTCGGCACGGGGGTGAGATAATGACTGAATTTTCATTTTCGAGTAAACCGTTCCTTTAAGTACTCTTGTGTCTCTATGTCAGGAGTGTTACTAACTCTGACTTGTGAGATTAGAAAAAACAACACACAAGAATCAGCACACGAGATTGTGAATGTGAGTGCTTTTTAGTCATCAAACCACTAGCAGCTCGACAATTACAGTCAAGCTTCAACTGGCTGCAATGCATCTAGCTGCCTGGCGGGGGCATCACATTGCACTACACATGTTAATTAGAAATATCTGCACAAACCAGGCATTTAAAAGTCTGGTTTGTAGGTGTTAACGGTGGCAAAGCCTTCTTAAGTGACTAAAACACTTAAAGCTTGCAAGTTAGTAGTCTGATAAGTGTGTTTTACTTGTAACCCTTTCTCTGATAGTCTGTCAAACCAAACAATGTAGGTCCAATCCAAATGCAAGAACTACGCTATGATCCAGGACTGCCATAAGAGGCAATGTGTTCAACATAGGATTTCATATTATTTTATGTTACAGTATATCCCAGCTGCAGTACCACCCCAGTCCAGCAGTGGCAGTGTGCTCTACCTGTCTCCCTTTCTGTTCCTCGTGAAGCTGGCGTCGCAGGGCTTCTATCCTGGCACAGTGGTTGGCATAGAACTCACACAGAGACTGGCATGGGCAAGGGAGCAAAAGGCCAGTGTAGGAGATAAATAAAGGAGTAGAAAATATAGAAGGAAGGGTTTATTATGAGGATTAAACAAAGAACAAAATAGGAAGAAAATGAAGGCAGGAGGTCAAGAAATACAGGGTGACGAAGCAGGAAGGAAACAGAGGAGGAGGACAGCGAGTAGAATCAGGAAAAAAGGCAAAAGGAGCATTGGAGAGACAGAGTTCCAGCGGGTGTAAAGGACAGTGGAAGAACAGCAGTTTGTTGAGAGAAGATTTGGGGGAATTGAAGTGGTGTAGAAAGGAAGGCGGATGGCAGTACAGTCAAAAATCATTCAGATCTCAGTGGTCTATGCCTCTGTCTCTCTACACCACTGAGGCATGACTGTACCTCACTCTGGAGAAAAAGAATGTCTAAGATTGCTGGCTTTGCTTGTTGCTCAAAGGCTTTGCGCCACTTTTTCAAATCATTGCATTATGTTGACCAAACCGAATAAGACTGAGAACCAACTTCATTAGATTAGCCATCAGAAAAATCAAGTTATTGTGCTCTGTGTTTTCCTCCCTTTCCCTTCTCCCCTGTCATTCTCCTCTTCTCCTCGTAGGAACAGACAACAGGACTAATTCTCTAAACTCTCTTTGACCTGACTCAGTGTTCTGGGGAAATGAGGAGAAAATAAGAAACAGGAAAGTTTGTCTTGAAACATAAACAGTGCTGCTGTACTCCAACCCTTATGACTAAAATCCCTCCATCTTCCTCTCTCACTAGTAAATTGTTGGGGGAAGCTACATGAAGCAGCTGTCTGGGAAACAACTCTGTGTTCTGTGCACAGCTTGCTCTCTCCAAAAACACAGCAATCAACATTAACATACATAATAACACACCAACATAAATACAAGCACATATAAAGTGGTCAGATATAATATAAAAATATGAAAATTTCAAACACATCAGTAAACATGAACACTGTGACTATATTAGACTAATGTGAGGAAGGGGTAATGAGGGACGGGACAGGACAGGATTTAAAGCTACAGTCAAAGCACCAATCCACCGTTTTGAAATTGGACAATGATTCACTTTAGAAAACAGTTAACAAGATGGTTAACTGACTGTAGTTAAGAGATTTATTTGAATTAATATAGCTACAGCAATGTATCAAACCTATCAGCAAATCAGTATTATTAAACTGATTAAAACATGCCACTACTTCATTTTTATGTTACATGAACATAAAAAGTTGTTGTAGCATATTAGATAAAGTGTTATAATGGATTTTTTGGACTTAGAGGCCCTCTTCATACGTGGTATTAACGCTCGTCTTGGGTGATCCGATCACAAGTGGACAGCTCTAAATGAATGTGTGTGAATGTACCCAAGATGCATTAAGATCTGATCACTCAGACCACAGCTGGAGATGCTCTGGGACACATATGGCCACATTCTTTAGCAGTGTGTATGCAAATGGCTCTTGGGCCACACTGATGGACCACCTACTCAACTGACACATTCTGTAATTACTCAAAAACCTGACTGATTTCCATCTGCTTTGGTCTGTCTGTTTAAACTGTTTTTACTATTGAACTAGTAACCGCAATATCCCCAGACAAGAAAATATGCAGTTTTTAGAGTTGCTGAGTGAGGAGAAACTTAATAAACTGTGCAAAACGGCTACAGCAAATTCTTGCCCAAGGGCACTTATATGTTGAAGTGCCCTTGGGCAAGATACTGAACCCCAAATTGCCCCCGAAGGCATAGCCATCGGTGTGTGAGTGTATGTGCGAATGGTTACCTCTCCTAATGAGCAGGTGGCACCTTAGATGGGAGTCTCTGCCACCTGTGTGTTTGTGTGTGAATGGGTGAATGTGACAAGTGTTGTAAAGCGATTTGAGGAGTCGGTAGATTTGAAAGTCGCTATATAAATGTAAGTCCATTTATTACTGTTGGTCCGGCGTATAAAAACAGCAACACATTGTAAAACGAGGTGTGAACTGATATACAGACGTACTTAAAACAGTCCACTTGTGATCAGCTCACCCAAACCCTATTTGAGAACATTTCTATGTAAGTCGGGGCCCACCAATAGATTTCAGTAAGGATGACATAGTGGAATAGGTCACTTGTGTGTGCACTTGTGACGAGTGATTTTTCAGAAGTTCTACTTTGTGCTGTCCTTCAGAGTAAAAACAATAAAAAGAACAATACAAACAAGCAAAAAAAGTTTATTCTTGTATTTATTTGTACTTTATGAGTTATTGTTGTACTCATGTACTGTTGTAAATTCATGTTAAACTCAGGTTTTATCTGCTCATTTTTTATTTAAACACTTGATGCAGTGTGTCATCCTGTATGTAGTGTATCTCTAGTAGCTAACATCAGTCCACAGCATCTAGATGCAAGTTAGTTTGTTAGCTATTGCGTTCATTAAGGCAATAATATAGTTAGTTGACTAAGTATTTACCTTTATATTCCAAAAGTATAGACATGACCTTTCCCTTGTGTCCTGTATTATTGAATGTGTTAGTTAACTAGCCGTTTACCTTCAGCTGGGTGTTGAAAGCATCTATTTCCAGTAGTTTGGACCTTGTTTCTCTCTCCACAGCATCAAGCTGTTCTCTGAGCTGCTGTCTGCTGGTCTCCTTCTGCTCCACAGCCTTCTGCAGGGACGACAGACTATCACCTAAATGTACATACACAGACAATGGGAGATCAGGTTGGGTTAATTAGTCACATGTAAAACTGTATCAAACTTGTCTGAGTTTGTATCAAATTTATTGAATAAGTTAGTGATAATATTTTACGAAGCTGCGATACATTGTAGTAATCAGAGGGTCAGTTAACCAGTACTCATTCTTCTTGCTCAGGATTTTATTATACGTCACAGGTGTTTCTCAAAATTCTGAACTTATCATAAGAAGTAGGAAAGAAATTGCTCCTTTTAACTTAACAGCAACACATTTGTCACAAGAACCAATCAAGATGCTCTCTAGCATCATGGCAATAATATGCATATGTGATGTATGCATTTAAGTGTGTGTTTAATTTATATAGTACTCACGATGCAGACTGTTCTGTTGAACCTGTTTCAGCTGGTCGTTGAGACTCTGTTTATCAGGAATTAGCCTCCCCAACCACTGCTGGGAGTCCTGCAGACAACCAAGAAATCACATCAAGAAAAATGGCAGGAATAATAATCACTCAATCTGCATGAATCATGGTACCAATTCCCATTTTTTATATAGGTATATATAAGTTAATTAAACCTTGAGCATAGCTGTACTGTACCATTTGTACAGAACAAATTCTACAGTTTCTAATGATATGTCTGATTGCTGCATGAATGGCTCTGGTGATTAAAGTCGAGATGAAATTAAAAAATGCCTTTTAAACCCTTTTCAATCACCTCCTCACTCATATTGTGCACCTATTTAACAATATATCCTGAAAAGCTTGAACCAACCAATTTTCACCAATAATATGACATCGACCCATCAATCAATCTTCAACTTTAGCGGCACAGAGCTAAGATTCATTAGTTAGGCAGCTAGCAACAGCATGGCACATCAGTGTGTCTTCGGGTATTCGTATTCTAAAACGTTGCTCTATTTCTCCAAAATACTGTGGTTACAGGCCTGCTGGTTAGGCTTTATTCATTTTAAGAAGGTGTCTGTGACAGCTCCAGCAAGGCTTTTTACATTAGACTGCTACAGCAACTACATGACGCATATGAAGGGCTTTGTCTCCCCCTCCATGATGAATACTGCTATCTCATCAGTGTACAGTGTCACCACACGCCCACTGTTCAGTGTTCAAGTTAAATTCCACCCAATGTTATGTCCCGCCTGCCTAAACTGTTTCACTTGTAAATACAGTATATCATGATACGGAAGCTAGATACTCTCGAAATGCCATTTCATTTGGACATGCTGATGGATTACATTTGTTTTGTGTACCTGCAGCTGCTGTTGTAGCAGGGTGATTTCAGCAATGCGTGTTTCTCTAGTCTGATTGGTATGCTCCACCTCTCTCCGCTGAGCTGACAGGCGAAACCGAACATCCTTCAGTTTGCCCTCCAACTGGGTCTTCTTATCATTCTAGAGTTTGGGAAAGAGAGATGGAAAACAAGAATATAATGTTAAGTGTCTCTATGTACAAAGTATTAGGTTATAGTTAACTGACATCTGCTCTGTTCTTTCTGTTGGGATTAACTGACTGCTTTTGTTTTATCTTTGAAGAAACTTTCAAGTCCACCATTGTCACACAAACCAACAGTCTGTCAATCTCTCTACAACTTGCTTGACCAGCTGCCAACCTAAAAGCCAGGTCGGTGAGCTTATAGTGGTCCTGTCTTTATAGTATAAGTTTGCTGCCATTGCCAGGTGAAATCTTGATCGTGTGTCTCTTTGCAGCATTTCCTCGACAGCTTATACTAATCTGGTTTGACTCTAAATAACTACCATGCTGTATGGCTCGTTGTCGGCTTACGATAATGTGACTCCCTCTGATTGACGAGTACTATATGCTCTTGTCTACTCTTGTGTATACAGCATGTTTGATTGTGTGTGTGTGTGTATGTATGTATGTTTGATTACCAGGGCCTCCAGTTCAAACTCCAGGGTCTTCTTCCTGGCTTTGAGCATCACTATACTCTCCTGCTCTCGGTTTCTTTGAGTCAGAAGCTCTTGGCGACGCTGACGCTCCCATTCCAACTGACGCTGACGCTCCAATTCGCGCTTCGCAGCCTGGACAGATGAAACACACACCCACCAAAAAGTTACGTTGATTTTCACAATGAAACATAGCAGTTCAAAGAACTGCAACTACATTTTAAACTTACACAAGATTAGATATTACATCACATTATTATATATTCGTATATTTAGAGCCCGACCGATATATCGTTTGGCTGATAGAATCGGCTGATATGAGCCTTTCACAGACGTATCGGGATCGGCGTTTATGTTTGCCAATATGCGCCAATATGAAAACTTTTATTTTACAGAATAAACAATGCAGAAAAACACTTTGGCTGTTAGAAATGATGTCATTACGTAGTTTGTCCAGCAGAGCACGCTCCGACGGCATTGTTTATAATGCTCTCGGCACCCCCTGGGAAGCACGAGGCATTGGTTGCGTCACAGCAAACGGTGTTGCGGATTCTCAGCGGTGTCTCCACGGTAAGTAAC
>JBBPCS010000573.1:6691898-6714216 GCA_037974645.1 Hollardia meadi | reverse complement strand
CACACACACACACACACACACACACACACACACACACACACACACACACACACACACACACACACACACACGCTGTAAAGGCAGCTTCATAACATGATACAGATTAAGCTTCAGACATTCTTCTCACTTTGTCCCTGCCCCTCATTCTTCTTCTGACCCTCTGCATCATCCCCCTTTCCCTTCTTTTGTGAATTAATTTAGTACAACTGCACACCAACTGATGCTCTGTCTACTGGATGTCAGAATGCAGGATACTTGAACAAAATACACTATTATTTGCTATCCTTACTCTGAGTTATGTTTAGTGTTCCCAATCTCCATCCAGTGGACTTGTTTACTTCCGTCTTAGTGATTTCTCTCTGTGTATCTGTAAACATGTTGATTTCAGAGCAGGGATCAACGTTAATGTTTTTTTTTTCCAGTTGCACAGTTGGGAAAGTTGGTCAGAAATCTACTTGCCCAAAGTCAATTTTTACTTGCCCCTATTCAAAATGTCCTATTTATTAGCTGTTATCAAACAACAAAGACCAAAGGTAATTGTCATGTTTAACCTTATCTGCCTTGCACTTAAACTTACAGCGAACTGCACAATACATACATGGGAGTTTCTCCCACATCCTCTAACTCCACATAACTAAAATCCTCTTTCCATGATAACTGAAATTGTGCTTCAGCTCATAAACATCTTTACCTGCCGCCATTTTCTCACAAGTACCAGATTGGCACTGTGTATATGCAACTCTCAATAGAGATAAGAAGAGAGCAAGGTGGCTTACTCCTTAGCTATTTCCATCATCAGCTAGGGAAAAACTATGTGTTTAATTCTTTTACCACTTGCCTGATTGGGCCAAGAGTCTCTCCCTGTCATCGATTTTTTATATACAAGAGCTCCAGGTCTGTCTGTCCAACATGTGCTTTGTCTGAATAGGCATAAAATCCGGCAATGGTGGCAAATTCTACAGGATTTTGCAGAGATGTGTGTTTATTTGTGGTTTCAGTGTTTCCCAAGGTGACAGCTTTGGCCTGGTGGTCATATTAGAATTTAAATGGTCAGTGACCTCTGCACTACTAATGACAGTGGAAACACAGGGAGGATAAGCAGAAATGGAACAAAGCAGAAACAAAAACAAACCCATCAAAATAAAATTTCCAAATAAATTAGTATTTGCCATTACTTTTCGCAGTAAAAAATAGATTTTTTGGGGCCTGGCAGGATTTCTGTACAATTATAGGGGAAATACTGTCTTTAGAACGTAACCACCGTGAAACAATCAGAAAATAACTTTTTATGTCTCTGATTCACTGCTTTGTTGTCGCTAAAGCCCCTCCCTCTCTTCATTTACTGTCCACCTTGCTTGACCATTGCTGTTCTCGAGCCGGGGAGGGGGGGCCAACTTGCAACTGAACCCTACTTATAAAGTGTGTGCCAGGTTTGCTTTCTAGTTTTTAAAGTTTTTTCTTCCTTCATTTTCCATGAGTACCCTATATGAGGGTTTTTCCTGTGATGAATGATAACTGAGAATAAAAAAATGTATATTAAAACATTTTTAAAAAATCAAATGTACCCTGTATCCACCCTGTGATTTGGTTGCACTCTAAAAGTTTAATGGGTTTTTCCATGATACAAGTTTAATAAGTTTAATAAAAACTGGATCAGTAGTTTTTTCTGTAATCATGCAATGCATGACCTCCTTGGCAGAGGTAAATTAACTTGTAAAGAAAAATGTAAAGATATAAAAGATTCCACTTGGCTGTGGCTCAGGTGGTAGAGCTGTCGTCCAGAGATCAAATGGTCGGTGGTTTGATCCCCGGCCTGCAGTCTATGTGTCGAAGTATCCTTGAGCAAGATACTGAACCCCAAATTGCTCCCAATGCTGCACCATCGATGTGCGAGTGGTTAACCCGTCTGATGAGCTGTGTATGAATGTGTGTGTGAATGGGTGAATGCTGACTTGTAGTGTAAAGCGCTTTGAGTGGTCAACCTGACTAGAAAAGCACTATATAAATGCAGTCCATTTACTTTTGACTGTGATCAATTCTGAAAGGTGTTCTTCATTACTCATCATTTTTTAGACTAAACCATCAATTGATTAATTGGAATAAATCACAGGTTTAGCTGATAATTAATTTCAGCCGTACTTGTAAGACCCATAATACCCCCATGTATTTTATTTGTTGCCTGCATCTTGTGTTGATGGTTAAACAATGATGGGGTTGGTATTAATAACTGCAGTGTCTTCTTCACATCAGCATTCTCACTCTACATACTCCCACTCCCACACACACACACAAACAACACATGCATTTGCATTTAACAAACATCCTCTGCCTCAAAATACACACAGTCTCCATCTTTCTCATTCACACACTAAAGAAACACTGGCTATCATCACTCCCTCTGTCACTGACCGAAGCTCCGCGTCTCTCTCGAAAGACATTTTTGTCACACTGATGTCAAATGGTGAGGCCTGAGAGGTGACAGCACACTCACCCACCCAGCATACACACACACAGGATTCTGCAGTCTCTCCATCAGCTCCTCCTGTATCACTCCACCCTTCCCTCTGACTCCCTGCTCCCATAGCCTCCACAGCTAGCTCATGTTAGCACTATCACAATGTAAAAACTGATAGCAAGGCCAAAATGCCTTGGATGGTAACACAATTCACTGAAGCACAGCACTGGGAGGCTTTAGGGTCATGAGGTCATTTCTTGCTCATAGTACAAGGGAAATATCAATACAACATATATTCACCATGTGACTTCTTGTTTAACCTTGAACAGGTTGCAGTAGTAAAACTGCCCATTGAAAATGTATGACTCATTGTAAAAAGGTTCTCAAACAAAACAGTCAGGGAGGGCCCAACCAAAATCAACGACAGTTTCATTATCCCAAAAGATTGTTGTTAATGCTGCTGTGCTGACCTAAGATTCTTTACATTTGTATTGTTATTAACAAACAGGCTAACGGAGAATTGGTCTATTGAGGCAAAAAAAGCGAAAGAACCTGTGTAAGGGCCATAATGTGATGTTACCCATGTGACCTTTACATCAGGTTACTAAATGGTGTTCCTTGTCAAATGGTGTGTCTGGGTTTATATTAGAGAGATGTTAGATTCAAGGTTATGGTTTTGCGACTAAATATAAGTGTAACTGTCTCGTCATTCCGCCACGCCGGCTCACTCGTTTACAGAGACGCTGATTCGGCACCGTTACTTCCTTCGCTGCAGTCTCTGAGGTGGAAAAACTTTGACCACCCATTACGCCTCCGTGACGTTTACACAAACGGCGTATCAGAGGCGTAACAGGCCCGCATTTCACAGGCTGTGCAAAAAAGGCTAAAGTTTGTTGCTCACAGGTAAACGTTCTCAAAGAACTGTGGATGATTATATTAGTAATGTAGATGTCTCAGTAAAACAGGATCTCTGAGACATAACACATAATTGACAATTCAAGGCCTTATTAATTAAATTAGTGCCTTTTCCTGTCAGTATGGAACAATATGAATACAACTGGATTAATATGATTTGCCTCTGCCTCTCTCTCTCACCCACACAAGTTGTTAAGGTTTTATAGGAGACACATTAATTTAAACAAAGTTGACTCAACTTATCAGAAGTTCAGAACTAGCATTCCAGAGGGAGAAGATTGTCCCTCCATCTGCACCACCCTTCATAAGGCAGTAGTAGTTTGTGTAGCAACAAATGCTGATGAGGTTCCTATGCATATAGAAAAAATCTGGTACAATTCACAGCCCCCAGTGGTAATGCACCCCTCACATACCAGTTTTGAATAATTCTGTTTCTTTGATTCAGTGTTATTGTCACTGATCATAAAATGATAATGACACTCAAGACTTCAGAACTACAGATTTTGCTAAAAATCTTTCTGCAAAATTTTTGACCGGTCTTTATTTTTGGAAATTAATTTTCCATCCAGTGACTAAGTGATTTAATCAATGAATTGTTTCAACCCTAATCTAGATAAACCCTTTGCAGAATGAACAGCTGGGTAAACAACACTGCATTTTGCTATTCTCCCACAAAACAGTTGCTACTATTTGTGGGTGTTTCCTACAGGAGGTGCTCATTAGGCATAGCATGCAAATGTGTCTTTGTACTTCAGAACCAAGTTTTCAAAGTATCCAAAACAACATAGATAGGAATCAGCATTGGTGCTGGATCAAAGAATCATTCAATACTTTAAGCAACATGGTAGTCATACAACATTTGGCACTGTATGCACTTTAACTCACGAGACATTGTATCTGCAATCCTCCCAACTTTAAGAGAGGACCTGTCAGCATCCACGTTACCATGGCAACCCGTCCTCTCCAATGGGGCATGTTAGACCGGGTCAATCAAAATGGTATAATTACACATCCCCAAATGCAGGATGAGAGATCTCACTTCCTTGGAAACAGCTTTTGCAGTACAAAAAAGGAAAGGTCTGTCATTTCACACTCACTTCCTGTGTTATTTCATTTGACTCGTTATTTCACTGTTCAACAACCCCAAGCATTTTTATTGTTATAACAGATTAAAGGGTACTCAGAGGGTTGTTCTGTCTGGACAGTTAGCTAGATGAGAAGCTTTTCAGTAACATCAGGCATAATCGTAGCAAATGATAGGCTACTGAGAATACCTCCACCGTGTAAATCACTGTCGGAACTAGCACCGTCACCACCCTTGTTGATTTATCATCTACCGACCCAGTTACCAGCGAGGCTCGGGTTTACCACAAGTAACACCAGTCAATGTTAACGTTAGGTCACAGGCTGGCAGGGCAGATGCAGTGATTTAAAATTAGCATACTGGCTAACTGTTAGTAGCCATTGCATTGCATCGTCTTACGATTTCATGTCATACCCCCGGTCTTGTTACACAGGCAAATATTATACACATCCTTGACAGGTTAAAATCGGAGCTTTAGGCAGACAGCGGCAAGTTACATCAGGTAAAAATCACCAACTATCCGCGCTAACGTAGATATCAATGCAGCTAGCAAGCAAGCTAACCAGTGAGAAGCTAACGTCAGCTCGTCAGCCCGCTCATGGACATTCTTTCACACCACACATACTACACTCTACCCTTACCTCATTGTTTATTTTCCATTGTGAAATACTGGATAAAGTAGCTCCTTGCGTATTTATGTAACCATATAATGTGGTATCTTCTCCCAAAATGTGTTGTTTTATCACCAAAGCCCTTTCCGGCGATTCTCCGGTGGTTCCAAAATCCCGACCGACTGAGGGACAGCTGGAAAATGGGGTAACGTTCCTGACGTATCGTGAGATGTCCAAGTAACTGTAAGGATATCGTGGCAACCTCGCGAGAACTTACAAGCCGTTTGCTTGTGTCACAGGGACGCGGTGAAGTCAAATGATTACTTGCGCTCCTATCGCCTGCCGTTAAGAAAAACACTGTTTTCATGGAGACTTATCCAAAAACATCAAATATGTAGGCAAGACTATTGTGCATGTCTATCAGAATGGTAAAACATTGATTATAAGCTTAAAAAAAGGCTATTAGAAGTTTAGCCAATGCTGTTTGCTCACAAAAAACAAACAAAAAAACAATTTAACCACGGAAAAAACATGATAAAATCCCCTGTTTTATATTCATATGCTAGGACTAATCTTACCGATAGGCCTACCACAAATTTTGAAGATCAATTGAGACCACCAATGTAAAAGTGCACAAGACAAAACACTGCAAACTTTGTCTTGACAGAGAAAGTGAAATTATACATAAACAGAGCTATCTAATCCAGAGTGAATATTGGTATTAAGCCACATAAAGCAGCAGACACATGGCAGTGAAGAGGCAGAAAAATGGTAACATTCAGGAGAGTGCAGATTGAGGCATGCATTGCCACTTTGCATATTGAATTGCCAAATGCAAAATACATTGCCATCTAACTCTAAAGCAAAGAGTCTCATCATTTGCCAGTGATTGTATTTCCAGTGATTGATAAAATCCATGTCATAACTATTTTAACATTCAAGTCAAGTACTAAAGGTAAAATTCAGATTCTCCAGTCAAGCCTCTGTTTTAATTAAATGAATCGATGTGTCACAGCAATCTTTTTTAAATTTGAGGTCCAGTATTTTTGTGATCAGGCATCTGACAAATAGGGTCTGTTATTATTATTAATATCATCGCAGTGACGTGGAGATTAGATGATGATTAGATATTTAATATATTGAAATATCAACGAGGCGTTTATAAAAATATATTTAGGCTATTTTTGCGCAAGATGTAGCAATCAATACCATCCAGTAGAGGGCGGCACTGTAATAATGTCAATACCACAAGCAAAAATTAAACAGCGAAGAAGAAGAAGAGGTCAGCTGATCCAAGCTAGCCAGTATAGCAACAACTGGAAAGCAGCATTATCGCTTCTTGTAACGTTACAGGAAGAAAAAAAACAAACAGATTTTCATATTTTATGTTCTTGTAGCTGCCTTTCTGAATACATTTACGGTATAACAACATGAAAGGTTTATACTGCCGAGCCGGTGTGAGTGATGCTGAACCCAAGTTCGTTATCCAGGAAACGGTGAGTTTCTGTGTTGTCTTTCGGTGTTTCACTGTGCAGGTGGATGCTAATCATTTACTGTATATAGAACATGCTATGCAGTTTGACATCAGATCAGTAAAAGCAAAGCATTTTTGCAGCCTAATCTGCATGCGTCACTATAGCTCCTCCTGCAGACGTCACTGCTGCTGTGTAGTAACATGTTGCAGAGATGGCACTTGTCCAGCAGCGTCTTGAAAAAAACTTAAAAACTTTTTTTTTAAGCCCACAACATTAAAATGGAAATGAAAAATAACTTGACATTTTCCTCATCAGTCACTAGTTAGTATAATTATTAGTGTAATAATTAGTTTGGTAGTCATGGTGTGATGTGTATTACATTGTTTACAGGATTGATTAACAAATTCATTGCTGTCTTCAGGCATCAAATGCATTCATAATGTACCTTACTATCTGTCTCTTTGTGTCTGTCTCTTTATTAAAACTATTCGATTTGTCTTGTTAAAAAGTCTGTGTGTGCAGCTGATGTTAACCTGTCTGACTGTGTGTCTCCCTGTTACAATTGATGATGGTGCAAACCCTGTTTCTCTGTTTCTGTATTTCTCTGAGTGACTGTTTGTGTCTACTTGTTTCCCTCCAGAGTCTTCCAGAGGTTTTAGGCAGCCATCTGGTCAGGGTTCAGGTTAAAGCATGTGGACTCAGCCCATTGGACCTGAAGGTACTTAAACCAGAGATGATGCCACATTCAATGTGCGCTTGACTGTTACCTGATGAGAACATAATTAGACCGTAGAAGGGAAAGCAGCAATCCCAAGCTGAAAACAGAGGTCGCACACATCTAAGGTCCGTATTAAGGCAGGTGCTGGACCAATATGGGTAAAACACATAAAAGGAAGGTCCACACACACACACACCCACCCAAGTGACGTTTCGAGCTCATGCTCTTCTTCAGACCTAAATGAATCAACAGAGACGCCATCTTTAAATACAGACATTCTGGTCACATGATAGTCACATGACGTTAAGTGAAACAGAAGACCCATATACTACTGACAGTGATTTAAAATACAAGTCAAGACGAGTACCTGTGCACTCTGTACACAGGATAATGAATATACTGTATTACATTTTGCAGTTTGGAGTATAAAAGGGATAAGGAAGCTAGCACAAACTAAAATACGTTTAAAATGACTTTCAGAATAAAACATTAAAAAAATGATAGTATAGTTAAATTAATGGGGTGGCTGGGGCTGAGGTTGTAGGTGGTCATCCAGTGATGGGACGAGTCATTCGTCAAGTAGTCCTTGACAGTAAAGGTCTCTGGATTAAATTGAAATCAGTAGGTGAAATACATCACTTGTATTGACTTCAGTGACGACTCCTCTGCAATCTGCTCGTCTCTCTCCTGCTTCAGATGCTCAGTGATGTGGGGATCCAGACAGATTTAATACCTGTTGGCCGAGAGGTGGCCGGGGTCGTCCTGCAAGGTTGTAAACACACACACAAAAGGAAATGTGTAAATTAGTAGTGCCTTTATAAATAAACCCTTGGCAGCAGCAGATGAACTGGTTTGTTTGTTTGTTTGTATGTTTTCCTGCAGTGGGCGACAAGGTCTCTTTCTTCCAGCCGGAGGATGAGGTTGTAGGTAGGATTTTTATTTATTTACCTGATCTACATTAAGGAGATGCCTTCTGACTCTGATGAGATGGAGCATGTGATGTTAACGGTGTGGACGCTGGAGAGCATGACCGTTTTTGAGGTTGGGGTTGTTATTTAGGGATGCATGATTTTGAAAATAACTAATCATGTACAATAACAAAGCGGGCTGATAATTCAGTATTCTCATTTATCGCCTCTTTATATTATTATATTATAAAAAAAAAGTTACAAATCTAGATGTTGTGATTCCCAGCTCTCATGTCTAAATTATTAAGTTAAATCTTGACTTAAAACTTTCACATTGTTACATGCTTAATATTGTATTATATGTATAACCACAGTATTAATTGTTTCCATGTTGCATTTACTCATTTCATATTAAACACTGTACAACTTTCCAGGTATTCTGCCTCTGGACTCTCCCTGCTCTGGACTTTGTGATGCCATTGACATAGATGAACACTATTTAGGTAGCACACTGTATATACGCACACACACACACACACACAGTTGCAGAAATGAAGGTCACATAATAATAAAAATTCAGTCAGCCAACATGTATTGTTTTTCTAATTAATGTCATCACATTTTTATCTTGATTCCTTGACTTCCTATATAAACCGACTTTATAGTTCCAATCTAAACAAAATCCTGATATATTGTGCATGTGAAGACTCGGCTCACATCAACAGCAGTCAGGTCACATCCCCTCATCTAAAAGGCCAAACTGTTCTCAGCTGCTCCACAGCAGACACAGTGATTTTCTGAAGCGACCGTTCTTTGTCAGCCTTTTATCGGAACCTCATGCGCTTCATAAACCAAGATAAAGTGGCGTATCAATCACCCCCCTTAAAGCCAGAAATTGTGAGCTCATTAAGGCACAGTGAAAAATCTGTAAAACTGATCCAACCACTCTGTGTGTGTGTGTGTGTGTCTCTGTTTTCCCAGTTCAGAAGCCAGAGAAGCTCAGCTCGGCGTGTGTTGCGGGAGCGCTGCGTGACGGTGTCTGTGCTTACACTGCTCTACACACACATGCTCGCATCGCAGCCGGACACACACTCCTGGTCACGGACGGAGCCAGCGTATGTATAAATACCACAGAATTGGACGTCTTGGTGACATTTGTATAAATGCAGGTGTAATTTTCCCATCTCTTCTCTCTTCTCAGTCATTTGGCCTGATGTGTATCCAGTTGGCTTGTTACCACGGAGTGACGGTTCTGACAACGTCACACACGCCACAAAAACACACATTCCTGGAGCAACTTCGGCCCAGCGTAGGTATGTACAGACCAACGTTGTGACGTCTGTCGTTTGCAGGGTCTGTCATGTAAAGTTTTAAACCCAATCTATCTACATGGAGCGTCTGTAAAAAGTTTTTAAGGAATGGAGTACTGCTCTTTCCTGATCATTTCATGCTCTTTTGCTCCCTTTTCACCCTTTTTATTAATCTTTCCTTCTTTTCCCCGTCTTCTTCTGTTCTTTTCTCCTTTTCTCTCCTCCCCTTCATATTTTCCTCAGGTGTTCAGGACCCTTTAGTAGGTGAGAGCTTTTCTCTCTGTCCTTCTGACTTCCATGCTTGCCTCCTTGCTGGTATTCTCTCACACCTGCAGTGAATAGTTGTGTGTACAGCAAATCACCAGTTAGTATATCAATGTATTGTTTTTATAATAACACTTCTGGTCACTGAGTTGACATTTATGGGTCGTGTAACCCCACGATATGATTTTATTATCTCATTCTAAGTAAATGTTTTAAAAGGGAGAAGAAGAAAAAATGCTGCCACCATGTGGATAATGTCAAGATTTCTGCAATGAGGCATTCTGTGCAGAGCAGAATAGAATTGCAAATTGGCATCAAATGCTGACTCATAATATCATGTTACTGTGTGTTTTTATGTAAAGCCAAGGTCATTCCAGTGTATAAAGATTCATCAGACCTGCTGTCAGTGGTTTTGGAGGAGACGGGAGGACTGGGAGTGGATATCGTCATAGACTCTGGAGGTAAACACATTTATGCGTGTCTGATTCTCTGTCTTAATCGCACTGTTAACACTGATGAACATCAAATCTTTCAGCTTGCCCTCAGGCTTCTGGAGATCAACCCGAATTAAGAATTCCACCGTGTAATCTTCAAATTAACAGCAGAACATTTCGCTGTGTTTTTTAAATTTATTTTTGAAGTGCGTCTGCAAGAGTCGTCGTCGTCGGAGTCAGAGGAGATGAAGCTCCTCCCACACAAACATGACATCATCAGTGTGCTGGGAGTTGGGGGGCACTGGGTCACGTCTCACAAACACCTGCAGGTGAGTGAGCGTCGGACACAAAAGCTGCATACAAATTACATCTTAAATTCCTAACAGACTAAAAATAAGTATTCAGAGTGAAGGTTAACCTGGACGTCCGCACGTCTTCAGCAGCAGTTTTATTAGTGTTTATTTAGTGTGCATTTTTGTATTTTCACAGTTGGATCCTCCGGATTGTAGATTACTGTACTTAAAGTCCGCCTCTGTGACTTTCCTCAACCATGAAGTCTGGACGGCTTCGTCAGGGCAGCAAGGAAGATACCTCCGTATCCTGAACTCGCAGCATGTGATCTATAACATATTCACATAAGGCACACACACACACACACACACACGTTCCCTCCTTAACAGGCTTGTGTCAGATGTTCTGAAAGACATTGTGGAGAAGATGTCCACTGGAGTACTCAGGTAACACAAACTCAACACAGTGTAGGGCTGTAAGGGTCAGTGAGATTAACGTTGTGTCGAAGATTCCCTATTTATCCATGCTTAGATTAAAGTGTGTAAAAAACAAATTTACAGCATAAGCTGCTCAGAAAATGGATGAATACAAGGAAATTAAATTGGAGCAAAATCAAAACAGAAAATGAGTATTAAATTTAGTATCAAGATTTTAGGAAGGTTAGACCACATTACAATGTGGGCATTATTCTCCTTGGTATTATTATATTAAGCGTGCTCATTGATAGACATGAATATGTCACATGACATTTCAGGCAATTTTCATTTTTCTGAGTGACCTCTGTGCCGCTAAATTGCAGAGTTGCCTTGTGCATTGTAAAAGTAGAAGAGGTCAGAAAAACTGTGTTTTTTGTTTTACATCTCTTTTGTCTTTACTCTGCGAGTCATCAGTGTCAACGTGCTTTATGGGTTTATTTTAGTTCCCAATAATCTCCCAAAATCTGATTTTAAGACCCGGCACAGTTCATGTGAGTTTCCATCTGTCTCTGCAGACCTCAGCCGGAGGAGCCGGTCCCTCTCTATGAAGCCACAGTTGCCATGGAGGCTGTCCAACGTCACCAGAAGACAAAGGCGGTTGTTCGACTCTGACCAAGACACTAAAAACACAGGCAGACATGATGATGAAGCTGTTGTGATTAGAGTCCCCAGCTCCAGGTTGACTTTTAAAGGTGCAATTTGTAAGATGTTACCAGAATTTTAGTTTAAATGTTAAAAACATGAATGAGCATCATCAATTGAATGTGAAGAAACAGCAGTGTTGACGTTATGTCAAAGACGTCTGTGTATGGTACTGCAGAGATATCATGCTAACCAGCTGGCTCCGGCCCGTCCTGTCTCATAATACCACTTTGTACTTTTTTTTTTTAGCCAACTAAGACAAGCTTAATTGCCTTGTTAACTCATCGTAAAACACAAACAAGAAAAACTAAATAAAACTCGCCACAACCGTCCTGGTTTGTCTTTCCACAATCACTTCTAGTTTGATCGAGTATTCTCGAATTCACAGAGTAAGATGTGAAAATATTCAAGCTCTACACAATGTTTTTGTCTGCTGCCGCTTCACCTCTGTCCTGTCCCCGCCTGCTGTCGGCCCTGTCAGAGCCGCTGTAAATAATCTCTGCACTGTATCCCCTGTCGTCAAACTGTCCTCCACTAGTCTCAAAGGTGGTGTCCAGTCATGTTCACTGGGAGGAAGCTGAGCCCAGTTGCCCATAGTGATTCCAATTCCTGATCTGAGGTCACAGCCCAGGCACAATCCCCTCAGCTATAGGCCCACTAGCTCCATGGCTAACCAAGCTAATGGTAGCTATCGGCGAGCACGGCAGACACAGACATTATATTGAGTGGCAGTTGGCACATTAAATCCTGTCTGGTCCACAAAGCGTCATTTGACTCCAGAAATACACATTTTATCAAAAGAAGATGACTGCTGTTCTTGCTTTCGGTGTAAATGTTTTGCTGAGGAGTCATACAAACTGCAATCTCAACAGAAACCGTTGTGCAATTTATGTGGCTGTCATAAAACACACTGTATAATGTTGCAGTTTGTCTTATCAGAAAATAAATAGGACAACATGACTGATTTGTCCTCCCTTATTGACACATCTGCTCCTCTGCTGGTTCTAATGTTTTGTTTTCATCTCGCTGTTGTCTTACATGAGTCCAGAAGGTTTCTGTAAGTCTGAGACTGCTGCTCAATTCCTGGATGCCTATGGGATCATGATTATTATCATTTATTTAATCCCAGAAACACCCCCAGGGAAGCCCGCCTCCCAATCTGAACACCTCTGGTTTACATTAATTTTACTGCATTCCATCTTTGACCCTTACTTGGCTCAATTGATGGTGGTGAGAACAGCCTCAATGTCTTACTTGGGGCCAAACCTCTTTCAGCACACCTGGAATCAAACCTGTGACCCTGAGGTTACAGGAAGTCCGGCAGTCCTGTTGCTCTCGTCAGCCACGCTGGGCGAAAAGCAGAACTGGAACATGTGTCCAGCCTCAACAGTTCAGCTTCATATATATCATAGCTTCCTGTAGCGACTAGCAGGCCAGAGCACTAATCACACGTCAGCTCACGGTGTCGACACCGGGTTTGCATGACAACAGTTTGTCTGGTCATTTCAGTGTGCCTTCCAGTGCCTCAAGGCAGCTTCCCAGGATGCACCTCTCCTCCTGACGCAGTGACTTGGCCACGTCGAGCTGCTCCCGGACTGACTGGTCACACTGCTGGAGGAGGTGGGCGATCTAAACACACACACAGCACATTAAAAACAAAAAAATTAACGTCATGTGGTGAGTCAGTGGAAACAGTTTGATACTTGGTGGAGTGCACACACACACACACACACCTTATCCAGAGCTGTGTGTGTGTCTTGTAGTAGTCTTTGACAGAGAGTCTTAGCCATCTGGACGCTCCACTCCTCTCTCTCCTCACACACCAGCTGGCCGAGCAACACTGCCTTCCAGTGGTGACTGAACGTAAGCACATGCATCTACTTAATCGCTCATATCCATATACACTGAATAAGAAACTAGAGTGTGAGTGTACGTGTGTGGTCTTACTACAGTGTTTGTGGTAGTGACAACAGTCTGAGAGCCGTCATCAGCCTCCAACTGGGACCTTCACTGGACACAGTGAGGTTACTGACAGGGAGAAAGAGAAAGGTGATTTTATACAGCACATTTGAATTAATCTCAGTATGCAATGTATCTGGCTGTGATAATCTATTTTAGCATGAAGATATAATGTATAAAAAGAGCAATGCTAATGTCGGTCTTACTGAAGGAAATTGTTCTCTCTGAGAAACTTGACCTTCTGCTCCAAACTCCTGTCATCCCTTAAAACGTCAGTGAGGAGATCTGAGGGGAAACAGTGAAACACACAAGTGAAAACTCGCTACACAGGTAAGACACACTATAACTTAGGACTTGTGTCCAGCAGGTAAACTTGTGAAAATATATTAGTCTCAATTTAAAAGATCATGCTTGGCTTTAGCAGCCTTTATCAACACTAAAACTGAGACAATAACTTAAATGTCCATAATATCTATTTTGCTACGAAGACAACATACATGAATCTGTGTTGCCTTCATGTTAATCCGTATCTTTCTGTTTCCTACTGTAGTTCACCTTTATCCACGTAGACCACACTGTGGGGGTTGCAGGGGGCGACAAAGCCATACTCTAGCATCAGGCACTGGTTATCGTGGGAACCGTAGTTTATGAAGGCCTGCTGGTAGCGTAGTGTCCCGGAAACGCTCCTGATTTCATAACATCTTGTCGCGTCATTGAAACTTGCTTTTACCTGGAGAAAACATGATTTTTTGACACAAACATCATTATTAGCTCTCCATCTTGACAACTGTCTAATCAGTTAAGACACAACTCAGGAAGTACATAAAAGGAAATACCCCCTCAGTAATGCACAGCATCTACATATAGTTAGTTGTTTATGTTTTTACTACAGTTTACCTGCACGTCAGGGCGGTGATTGAGCAGGTCCAGAAAGGGAGCCAGAGCATAAACATCCTGTCCACGCAGGAAGTTGTTGGATGGGTGTGACATGAAGACAGAGCGTGTGTTGACACTACACCAAGCCCACCTGGAGGAGGAGGAGGAGGAGGGTCATATCTTCATAAGGTGACAGACGAATAGTGCTGCTGGTCACAAGATGTCTCCTGCTTCACTGTAAAGTCCATTCTCAGTGTTTGTGCACTGGAGGCTTCGAGTTTACACATCACACTTGTGTTTGCTGAATATTGGACCAGGATTGGCTTCCAAACTATTTGTGATGTCACAAATCATGCTCGTAGGCCCCGCCTCTTAACATCAGATTTTCAATGAGCACAGAGAAGATTTACACTATCAGCAATGAATGTGAAAACAGCCTTATAGTTTCAGACCAACTAAATTTCTAGCATGTAGGGCAGCCTATATGGTACTGTACCACATTTGGTTTACTGGAAGGGCACCCTAGAGGGAACTTCATCATGTTTTAGCCACCATTAAGGCTTCCAAGAGGGCACTTTAACAGTTTGTTTTTTTTAAACATTGGGGCACCAATTGCCCCCACACCCCCCTTGAGTTAACCAGAGGCATATGTCGGCTCCCTAAATTGGCGCTCATTGATCAAAACTTGACAACCCCGGCCATAAACCATTGTAGTACTGTATATACCAAAGTTCTGCTTTCTTGAAAATATATTGGACGCAAAGGTGAGACATAAATCTATTTATACAGTCACATTGTGGGGGCTCGCCTCCATTATGGGGACAAAACAGGAAAAGGTAAATCATAAAATTTTAGGGTGAAGACTTGGTTTAAGTTTAAGGTTAGGTTTGGCGAAGTAGTGGTTATGGTTAGGGTAAGTCTCCAGGCCACGAAAGCCTAAAAGTGATGGAAACATGGCTGTGTGTGTGTGTGTGTGTGTGTATACCTCAATGCTTCATATGTCAACACCTCCTCCACAGGCTGACTCAGGATGGGCTGCAGGGATCTGGAAGAAGAATTAATCACTTACAGCTTGGGACGTTATTAAGATTGTTCACATAAGGAAGACTGATAGGGTGGCTTCTTTTAGTTTTGTCTTTTGAAGAAATACACCTATTGAGATGCATACTGAAATAAAAGAAGAAAATACTGCAAAATAACAGCTTCCAAAAGCATAAAAGACTATCATCTAAATGCAAAGTTTTTCCAGTGTGTCACAAAATGTTACACAATATGCAGCATTATAGTCTCCACACCTTCACACACAACTTGAATAACTCGCTCAGTGTCCTGTGTGCCACACTCACCTGAAAAAGTCTTGATTAGAGGAGTGGATTTCTCGCACCACCTCCCGTTGTTTTAAAGCCCTTCTCCGCACGCTGGGAGGCAGAACAGCCATGACTTCATCTGTGAAATAGGCGGGGCAGGTGTACGTGGTGGGCAACACGTCGATGTAGGGGAACCAATCAGAGGCTTCTCCTCTGTGCCGCTCACACACCAGGAAGACACAGAGCGCCAACAGCGGGGAGAGGTGGGGATTCCAGCTGGGGGAGACAGAGTATGAATATTTGCGATGTTATTAAATGAAATGATCCTTACTTTGTTTTACTTTCCTTTTCTATTGCAATTCAGTATGACAAAAACCACAAACCACTCCTTTACAAACTACCAGAGTTGAATCAACAACCCTACCACACGCTGAAGCTTTATAGCTACTTAAGGGTTGTTGTGATGGCTTGAATTACATTTTACAGTTTGTCATTCTGGCAATGGAAAAGCTGCACATTCCAATATTTTTAATGATTTCTCTTGTGTATGAATGTGTGTGTGTTTACCTTTTTATATACTGTCCCAGGTGGCTGTCCAGGACAGTTGAGGTTGTGAGCAGACAGGACTCTGGCAGAGAAATGAGCAGCTGGCCAGGCTGAATGAAGACAAACATTTCAATTAAAAAAAATAAAATATTTTAAGAAAAAAAAACAAAAAAACAGAAGACCAGCTGAATTATTATCGTACTGGTTGACCTGAGGCGTCAACAAAAATATTAACACTTTTATTTTTGCTCCCATTTTTCACAAGTTGAATTAAAGGAATTAAGACATTTTATGCACACAAAATACTTGTTTCTCTCAGACTTTGAGCACAAATTTGTTTAAATTCGTGTTGGTGATCACTTCTCCTTTGCAAAGAGAATCCATCCACCTGACAGGTGTGGCATATCAACATGCTGATTGAACAACATGATTATTGCACAGTTATGCCTTGTGCACACAACACAATACCACACACATCGCAAGTTTTGAGGGAGCGTGCAGTTAGCATGCTGGCTGCAGGAATTTCAGCCAGAGCTGTTCCCTGTGAGTTATACGTTCATTTCTCTACCATAGACCATCTCTACTGTCGTTTCAGAGAATTTGGCAGAACATCCAACCTTCCTCACAACCGCAGACCACGTGCAACCAAACCAGCTCAGGATCTCCATATATGGTTTCTTCACCAGCCTGATTATCTGAGACAAGCCAGCCAGACAGCTGATGCAATAGTTTGTTTGCACAACCAAAGAATTTCTTTACAAACTCTCAGAAACCACCTCAGGGAAGCTCATCTACGAGCTTGTCATCATCCCGGGAGCCTTGACCTGACTGCAGTTTTGGGCAAATGCTCCCCTTCGATGCTGTCTGGCACTTTGGAGTGAAGTGTTGTCTTCACAGATGAATCCCAGTTTACAATGTATTGGATGTGTGGGAAGCATCATGTCAATTGAAATGATATCTTTAATCAAGATAAAACTGCACATTTTATTGTGACCAGTCCAAAGTACACCTATATATTCATGTTGCAATATTCATGTTGTTTAATCAGCATCTTGATATGCCACACCTGTCAGGTAGATGGATTTTCCTGGCACAGGAGAAGTGCTCACTAATACGGATTTGAACATTGTGCTCACAATCTGAGAAAAATGTATCTGTTGTCTGCATAAAAAAGTTTTACCTCTTTTAACTTGTGAAAAATGGGAGCAAAAACAACAATGTTGTATTTATATTTTTGTTGTGTATAGTATATTTATTTTTTATTAGATTATTTGGCCTCAAACAATTTAGTTATTTTGCAGTAATAGATGCATATACATGCACACCTTGGGAAAGGTGTGTGAAGAATACAGAATAAAGCCAGCCTTGTCGTTAAAAAGGAGAACATATAGTCATGCTGTGATTGTAAATTTGTAGTAATTACTGGCTCTGGAAACTGTATATGTGGTTTATTCAATCAGATACAATAATACATGTTAGTAGATTACCTTTACAGTCTTGAGAGCTTGCAGTCCTCTGCCCGTGTCTGGATTACAAGAAGCAACAAACACACACACAAACTTTAAAGTCTGTTGTCACAGAGCAGAATCTGGAGAAGCAGATTGTATTGTCGTGTATCTGTCAATCGTGGGATGTTACAACTAACTTTTGTAACATCTAAAGAAACTGTCTGAACATCACAATGCAAATCCTGAGGATGAGCAGGGGGAGTCGTACCAGTGAAGAGGGCTGGCTGCAGCAGCGTTGAGGTGAATCCCCGTTGGTGAAGAAACTTCATCAGTCTCACATACTGCAGCTGGTGACACAGAGAGACTGAAGATACAGAGAGAAACAGACTGGTGAGTGCAGAAGAGAGCCAGAAGAGAGCAGCTGTGAAACTATTTTAGAGAGCAACAACACAGCAGCAAACTGGTTTATACCTGACTGGACGATGCCTTCTTGTTTCTGCCTCCTCTTCCTTGCAGCTCGTCCAGCCCGATGGCTGCGACCCATCTGTGAGCCCACCTGGACCTGTGACACCTCTCTCTCTCTCTCTCTCTCTCTCTCTCTCTCTCTCTCTCTCTCACACACACACACACACACACACACACACACACACGGCTTAAATTTACAGGCTTTTAAACGCAAATTGTAATAGTTAACGCGTTAGAACATAATACAGAAGTGTTATGTCGTGATATTAAAATCCTTATATTGGGCAAAAACATGCCGATCACACACCGACACAAGGGCTTAAACTATAGGTACACAAATTAAGTGCATACAAAGTTAAAATACCAAATACAATACCTAAAAATATCATCTGAATCTAATCTTGATCCTTAAACGGCGGCTGTTTGTGTAGTTTTTTTAAACCCACGTGGTTAACTTGGTTTTCCGGGTATGCGCACTGACGCTGCGCCGTGAGCCTCCAGCTTTCCTTCTCCCTTTATACTCCTGTTGTTTGATATAGCTCTTCACTTCTCTTTGCATCTCTTCACCGTCACAGGGTCACTCTGTACTACACGACCATCATCAAGTAAGATGTCTCCTTTCACATCCTAGTCAGATAGTTAGCAGCTTACTAACATGTGCATTTTATATCTACATATGTTTGAAAATGGGTTGGTCTGCTAACTAAAATATGCTCATACTAGCCAGTTAGCGTTATGTAACGCAGAGGTATGTCTGTAGCCGACAACGTAAAGTCCTCCCTTTGAGCTAAAACGTATGAAATAGATATTACCGAATGTTATATTTTGAAAGGGAGTCGTATAAAGTTAGTTTTTCTCCCAAGTTGCAATAGTTATACTCCATAAATCCATGTAAAACCTACCCCCCCCCCGTGCTGATGGTAACGTGACTGCGCACTTAAATGCTTTTTTTGTTCTTTTTGATGACATTGTCATTTGAAGTTGAAACCGTTGGTATATTGTGTCGTATACATGTTGTATATATTACAATTCAAAGTTATCTTCACATCTGTCAAGAATCAATAAGTTTAATGGTCATAATACTACACGAGGTTACATATTTTAAAGTAAGTTGTTGTTTCCTAAGCTACACACAAAAATAGAAAAAGCCAATGAATAAATAATTGCACTCCAAAAATCATCACATCAGAAAAACAAAAACAATTTAAAGGTGGAAGTGTGGGGGATGAATTGAGTAGTCTCACAGCCGCACACAGTGTGTGTGTGTTGGTGCACAGTATGAACAGGTGGGGGCTGAGCGCACAGCCTAGGGGGGCTCCTAGGGGGCTTGTATTGAATGCAGACCTGAAATCTACATCAGCACCTGAAAACAGCACAGCATTTTAAAGGTCCCACTTAATGTCTGATTTAATGATCAATGCTAATTCACCAACCATTAGCTTCTTAATTGAAGGTATATTCGATTATAGACAAGTTCAAGAACAAATTTTAACAGTTCTGTCTCTGAAATTGTCATCATGTCTTACCTTGTGAATTTCCTCCAACATTTCTGTTAACACAATTGACTCAGAAAGTCAGGAGTGTGTGTATGTGTGTGTGTGTGTGTGTGTGTGTGTGTTATCGTGTTTAATTTGTCACTAGTGCCTTTAGAGTTTACTTATCTAATCTTAATGAGTTTTTAATATGTGAGCTCCTACACTGATGTCTCTCTGTGGTCAGACATGGCTACCAGGGTTGCCGTCATAACGGGGAGCAACAAGGGCATTGGTGTGGCCATCGTCCGAGCGCTCTGCAAGCAGTTCCAAGGAGTCGTTTATCTCACCGCCAGAGACGGGTAGGTAGCTCACCTGGTAACACCTGGACCAGGCTGATGAGTAAGAAGCTGATCACAAACATATGTTTTGAGGGTGGTTCAAATCATAATCCTTTTCAGTTCTTCTACGCAGTCACACAGCTAAAACAAAGAAGAATTCAGAGAAGATTTGGAAATGTAAAAAACACACTGTACGCCCATTGGTTCAAGGTGTTGCCAACAGATCTGTTTGCTGTAAGAACAAAGACAGTGAAAATAAGTTCAAACTTTTTTGCAGCGGTCGCGGGCAGGAAGCTGTGGAGTCTCTGGCCTCAGAGGGACTGACGGCCATGTTTCACCAGCTGGACATCAACGATCTGAAGAGCATCACCACCGCTGCTGCTTACTTTAAAGAGAAGTACAGAGGAGTGGACGTCCTCGTCAATAATGCTGGGATTGCTTTCAAAGGTAGGGTTACATTATATATCAATATTACAATACACCAGAGCCATACACACAGCACTGTGTAAAGGCTATTGGAGATGCGACTATGAACTGAAGGATCAATGAGGAGGTGACAATGACATCATGTCAACTCTCTCTCTTCAGTAGCAGACACAACTCCGTTTGCAGTTCAGGCAGAGGTGACCCTCAAGACTAACTTCTTCGCCACCAGAGACATGTTGACTCACTTCCTGCCGATTGTCAAAGCTGGAGGTAAGGACACAGAACTGGACCAGAGAAGCAAGTTCAGCATACCCAGGATATCATTCAACCACAGTCACATAAAAGCCAACTTGATACGTGAACCCAGGTTTTCCCAATGTAGCCATGAGCGTGTTCACATGAAAGACTTGCTTTTCAAACATGGACAAGTCTACTGACAGCGGAGTGGCATATTTTACAAACGAGGGACACTATAACATTAGAAAAATATGAAGAAGTTAAACACATAATCCAGGCTAAAAGCAACAGACATTGCTTGCAAATTGAGAAGAGTAAAGTGAGGAGAAACTCAATTAAGTTTGCGCAACGCCTACGACCAATTCGAAATCTTTCTAAACCCAGCCTTTTTATAAATTCGGCATTTAATGCGATACATTAAGTTGTTTCTTTCCTTGAAAAGAGTGTCAGTTTGTCCTGACTTCACTGCACCAGCCTGTCTGCTGCTCCGCGTGTCTTATCTGACAACATTTAGCAGCTGTTTGAACACATCGTTTCAACTGATTCCCCCATTTAGACAAAATTTCTGAAAGAAGACAACTTTTTATGGATGGTGGTCGCTTGTCGTTATGTGAGCTGTTGCATAAGGAGAAACATTACAAACTTTGTGAAACACTGTCTACGACAAATTCTTAGTTATTTAGGCCTTGCAAATTCGGTAAAAGTTATACATTAAGTTAGTCTTTCTTTGTGTAAAAAAAATTGTGTCCGTTTGTCCCAGTGATAGCAGGGAAGTCAGATCTGATTACAACTGGTCAAACGAGACACTGAACTGATGGACTCAGAGCTGTCTACTTGAGATTGGATCACCCAGGACGGATGTCAATGCCATATATGAACAGGCTGATTGACATTTTCCAATGAACTGATTGGCCAGTAGGCAGTGTTTTTATATGTTTTGATCTGTTATCTCCAACGTTATGCTGTACCCTGGTAAGAAATTAACCTCTGCCCTGATACTGAAAACCAAGAGTTAACCTTTAAATTAATTCACTAACCACAAATCCTTCTTCACAGCACAGGACTCTGACCTACTGTCTGCCCCTGATGTCTTAACTAACAGCTCAGTGCACAGCCTGCTTTACAGATTTAAAAGGTTGGCAGACTGCTCCAGTGGTTTTTCTACTCTGTGTTCTAATTTCAAGAGTTTGTTTAGTCTGGATTCATAAAAGTTAGAAAAAAAGGCAAAGTTTTAAAAAGATAAACAGTGACGACCTAAACACAATTGCTGGGATTCTTTTCACCTGCGATTCCGTTTTCACCACAGCAGATGAGCCGCGTGTGGAGGAGGCTTGTCGTAAACGTCTGAGCTTATCGAAACGATGGAAAGAGAGAGAGAGAAAGACAAGAAAATGTATATGTGGTGGGCAGTGCTGGTGTTGATATAGCTATGATAACAACCCTCCTGATACGAACTCAAACACACCACACACACAACCAACTCAAATTTAAGCTGACAAATTAGTTTGACATGGGAAGCAGCTTCAAACATCTTTGTGTGTGTGTATGTTAGGCCGCGTGGTTAACGTCTCCAGCTTCGTCGGCTCCCGCACTTTGAACCAGTGCAGCCCGGCTCTCCAGCAGCGTTTCCGTAGCGAGGACATCACAGAGGAGGAGCT
>JBBPCS010000573.1:6651603-6670441 GCA_037974645.1 Hollardia meadi | reverse complement strand
ACACACACACACACACACACACACACACACACACACACACACACACACACACACACACACACACACACACTCTTCATCAAAATTTCACAAGTATTTTAAAACAAGCAGGATATTGTTAAGCCACATCTTCTCCCCACATACCCATCAACGAACAACTGAACAACAACAAAATTGAAATTACAGATTATTTTTTTTGCTATAGATGCTATTTTTAAACTCCGATTTGCACTCAGATGAGTTCTGATTTTGAGCGGATACATTTCGAGCCAATTTTGTTATACTCCCCACTGAAACCTGATCGCCGTGGTTTCTAGTAAACAAGACCCCCTGGCAACACTGACAGTCTTTACACAGAGAAAAATAGAGAGAACAGAAATTTAGCTGCTGATTATGCACCAGTAAAGACCAATTAACGGTTAAACAGAGTGTTCGCTCTGTAGTCCTTTTTTTCTCCTGGATGTCTGTATTTTCCTGATTTTCAACTGTGTATTAATGATCATGATCACTGAGAAAATCTCTAATTATTGAAGAATAAAATTGGAAAATAATTAATTTCCAGTATATCCCACATGCATATACACACGTCATAGTACTTGAAATACATTTTTGACAATCAAGAAGAAAGGCAGAAATGCTCTCTAAATGCGAATGAGGTCTTCCTAATCAAATGCACGCCCTCAGTTCTCTTCTTCCTGTGCTGCTTGTGATAATGCTAAACCAGCAGGATGTGGACTTGTGGAGTGAGCAACAATGCTCAATTACTGGCACTTTTAAAATCATTTAAAGGTGCTCAGAGTGGAAAGCAGAGATGCCTGCATTAAATTAGTTTTTTCCTCCCCTCTGTTGTATAATTGCTGATGCTCAGATGAACATTGTGCTGAAGTACCCGCATTTCAAAAGTAATTGCAGTTTTCTCAAGGTTCAGTAATAACTCTTACAGGACTGTCAATTAAAAACGATGATGCCTGTCTGGAATCTGGCCCAGGACTCGTGTGTGTATATTCCTGCTCTGTGAGGGTTTTATAGCATTTTATAAACGTTGTGAAAACATGCAGTCGATGAATATTTGCCGGGCTCATTTCAGATAAGAAGACAAATCCAGACAGTGCTTGCAGACTTTTATCTGTAAAGCTCATACACTGATTACAGTTGGTCAAACAAACAAATTCACATTTTTTTTTTCACTGTCTCTGCTCACAGAAGCACAACAACCTCCCTAAGCCCCCGGGGTTTGTGGTGTAGAGACATTATGGATTTCATGGTCATCGGTTGAGGTTCAAACAATATAGAAAAGCTCCTTTTGAAAGTTTAATGGTATGGCAAACTAAGTCCTCAAATAAAAAAAAAGAAAATAAAGAAGCAAGCTCTGGGCTGAATTTTGTGTGCTAGTGTGTGTTGGATAAGATTTAGCCTTGCATTCAGGTGTTTATAAAAGAACATGGCAGAGCTGAATGGTGAATGCTCCCGAGGATCAGCCATTGTGAGAGATTTGATGAAGTGTGAAGTCTCAGGTACGGTGAACTCGATTGTCGCCTTATCGAATGAGACCTTTCTGAACTGAGGACCGTCAATGCAATGAAAGGACCACGTTGAGTAAAAAGATGGTAACATTTTGGCTACAAGCAGCTTGTTGACAGGCTGCCACATTCACAAAGCTTGCTGCTTTAAGTGTTCAATGTAAGACTTCTTTCATATCAAAAATATGAAATATCTGGAAGTCACTCTAAAGTAGACTTATGGAGGCAAGCCCCTAGCCCATTTTCAGGGATTTTAATGGAGATAAAAATACTATTAAACTGAAAATGGGTACTAGGCCTAATTTTGCTTATTGTCGAAAAGTAAAGCTTTTACCTTCACAATTATTTTTAGTTTTTTTTTTCTGTAAAAAAAGACATCTTTTAATTAAATACATTTTAAAAGTTACAATTTAGTTGCAAGGACTTGAGTGGATACAAAAACATCCACATTCACGTTACCTTGTTATGCTTGAAAAACACATTCCATGTTCAATTTCTTCTCCCATTGATAGATAATGCAGGTGAATTTTTAATAGAACCACCGTAAACTATAATCATATCAGTAGAATTTTTAAGTAGCAAGGTCATCTTTCCCCTTCATTTATGTTATTTTTTTATTCTAAAAGTATATGATCGAATATCTGGAAAGAGGCAGGTGCTCTTACAAAAATCATGCTGGAATAAAAGTAAGAGATAATGTTTACTATTGAAATTAAAACCTGTTTAAATTTTCATAACGAGGTTATATGGATGAAAACATTTGTGCTTTGGAAATTTTGACATGGAGGTATCAATATTTTTCATAAATGGATGAAGGTCTGCAGTATGCCGTTTTTGAAAGGAAAACATATTTTAAAACACGATTTATCATTGATTTCTGTATTCTGGGCAACGTGGTGAAAAGAGGGAACTACCAGCTACTTTCATGAGTAAGATAAAGATATTTGTGAATACTGGTCTTAAACCAGTTAAGACCAGGTTATCTGTAAAAAGGCCAAAGGGTAAGTATAGTATATTGGTGCAAACCAGACTTGTGTTATCCAGCATGCATGTTTGGACAGTGTGCTTTTTAAGAAGCACAAAATGTCTTCCAAGCAATCCACTGAAGCAACTGTAATTTTGAAAAAAATTTACCAGAATTGCAACCATTTTTTGTTGGGTTTTTTTTTTTGTTGTTGTTTTTTTTTTAACTTTTTGTCACCAGAAACATTTGGCTGTAACTCCATACAGAGATTCAAAAGCTTCCAATTCATAGGATACAACATAGAGACATTTATTTCTTGTTTCAACACCCAAACCATGTGGTTCTCCCTCCTGTCAGTCCCAGAAAGCAGCATTGTTCATTAATACCCAAAACCAGAAACCAAAAGAAACCAAAAAAAAAGTCCCATTCGCTCCTGTGGCAATCCTCAGCCCTCTGTCCTTTCTCTGTCCGTCTGTCCATTCATCCAATAATGAAAAATAATGCACAGGTGAGAGTGTGTGTGTGCATCTTTGTGCAAAAATATCATTTGAAAAAACCAAAAAAACCAAAATAATCTAGATTGGTTTGAAACACTGGCCAAAGGTGAAGCAGCATCTGGGCTGTCTTTAACAATCTGCCCTCCCAAACATGGCCAACTGTACAAGAAGTTGTTTCCTTTTTTTTTTTCCTTTCTCCTCCTTCTCCTTCTTATCCCTTGATGCACTTCAGCACACGCACACACATCCAGGGAGTCTTTGTTTAGTGTTGTAAATCCTGTTGGTGTTGTTGGTAAACACAGAGGGCTCTCCTATAATTCTTGGCTGGGTAGACAGGCTTTCAAAAGGCAAGAGGGGGGAAATTTGTGTGGACGCTCGTTCCTCTTGGTCATTTCGGATTCTATGCAGGCTCACAGAATCAGAGTCGTGGCTCGAGGACGTGCGGCAGGACGTTCATGTTCTTTCCTTTAGAATTGAGCAAGAACCAAAATATGACAGTGTTAATACATAACAGGGAGAAGGAAACAAAAAAAAAATAAAGAAAAGTAGTTACATCATTCCTGTGTTCTTCAGCTTTGTACTTGGTCACTTTTTGAATTCCATATATTTATATCCATATATATTTATATATATATATATTTATATATTCTTTTTACAATTAAAAACAGCATGGATTTGACAGACTATTTGGTTTCTTTTTGCCTAAGTAGAAGTGTTTCTCTTGTTTTGTAAATAAATGCATGTTTTTTTTCTCTTTTTCCATACTGTCAGTTGGTGTGAAGGCGGCCACTCAAGAAGTGTTTGTATGTTTGTATCCACACAGTATCCATATCATCAGCACATTTTCAGAATTTCCATGATATTACATTTTTTTTAAAATCAGCATTCCCATTTGCGTCCCACAGATGCAGAACACCAGAGTCTGTCGAACACTGTCAAACCGAAAGTGAATGCCCTAATGGTGTCCTTTCATTGGCTGCACTGGCCCAGGTCTCTGTGTGATAGGCTGGGGCTGAGTAACTGGGTCTGCGTGGGTCCATTACAGCTCAGCGCTCCAGCACTTCCATTAAGGTTAAGGAAGCAAACAGTTTCTCTGGCATCCACCAGCGCTGCCATGGAGCTGCCACTGCCGATTCCACCCTCTTCCTGCTTTCTGTGAGCCAACACCAGTGCCCTGAGCTGCTCCTGCGCCTCCTCCAGCAGCAGCGCCACCTCATCCTGCTGCTGGCCAATGGCTGACGAGCAGGAAGAAGAAGACAAGGTGGCGTGTCCTTGCTTCTTCCTCTTTTCTTCCTTGCAGGTTGCTGACATCGCTGTGGTTGCCGGGCTGATGCTGGTTTGCATACAAGACACCCCGTTGTCATTGTGACACTGGACGGACTGGATGATGGGGATAGAGCAGGAGCGAAATGGAGGTGGTGGGGAGCTGCTGGGGCGGCGTCCAGGCCTGTGCAGGCTTCGGGTGGAAGGATTGGGATCGAGTGGAGCGCCTGAACGCATACAGCCACTCCAAGGCGATGGCGACATGGAAACAGGAGTTTGCCTGTGTAGGAAGGTGTCTCGTCTGGTGTTGTCACGTTGGTTTTCTCCCTGAATTTGGCAACTATAAAGATAGGAAAGGACAAGACAGAGAGCAAAGGTTACTCAGCTTCCTCACTTCACGAGAAGAAGAAGAAGTCATTGTGTCTTTCAACTCTTTTCAAACTCCCAAACACTGGCAGAATAGGGACAGCTCTTCATCCTCTGCCATCTCACAGGCTAACCAAGCATGCCGAGAGGGAGGGTCTGTCGAATTTCTTTTATCTCTTTATAGATAGAGAGTCAGTGCATGCACACACAAAACATACATTTAAAAAAAAAAAAATCCAAAACATCAACTGGCTTATATAAGTGAAGGGGTAACAGAGAGTTCACATTTGTATTATTGATTTAATGACTTTAAAGTATGTTGAAAATGAGAATTATTGTTTAAAGGCGTTCAGCTTAGGTCAAGGACAATTGAGGTAATAAGGCATCACATGCAGTCATTTCTATTGATCCCCCCCCCCCCTTTTGAGTAGTTCCACTTTTAGGTCAAGACTGTGTGTGTTGTTTGAAAATCCCTTTTTAAGCCACTCCATCTCAGAGATTGTGTAACTGCGCTAATTCAAGTTCTAGGTAGATCCTTTCTCCCTTTTTTAAAAAGAGTTTAATCCAGTCCCCCTCAGGGACAGCCAACCTGTTGATCAGTATGTTGTTGTGCCTTGGATGCTTCTCAAATGAAGTTTACTTTTCCCCATTTGGCCATCTGTCTGTATCCGTCAGTCTCAGCCTGCTTGATAGCTGTGCTTCTGCTCAACCTTATAAATTAAACTTTATATCTGTTTCTTGTTCACTTTTAGTAACTACTGTACATGACACAATAAACCAGTTTACAGGGAGAAATCACTTTAAAGGTGTTTACATGCAGCTGAACATTAATCAGATTACTCCGCTAACCTAGCCCATAATTCACAGTTTTTCCTTAAAGTGGGAATATATCTGAATTTTAGAGTTCAGCTGCAGAAACAGACACAATTCGACTTACAGAAGTTTCTATCCTTAATGTTAGTGTCAGTTTCGGTTTAGTTGGACTTTGGATGTAATTATTCTGGATGCAAAGACGCACCGCTGTGAATTCTGATGTCCTGCACTCCGCTGCACTGCTCCCACAGCGATGCTTTCCATGTCAGTAGTTTTTGTTATTATATGCAACATTTTATAAACCTGATTAGAAACCTGGTTAGTGTAGAATAAGAGCAATAGTTAATGATTTCAGTAAAACATGAATTGTGTTCAGTGGTGTGGTTAATGTCAGGGAAATACTGTGCAACTAAAACACTTGGTTAAGGTTAGAGTTGATAAAAAGGTGAACATTTATTGCACGTCTGTAACAGAATATGAACGTCCCATCCAGATGCACAAGGGTTGTTTAATTTGATTGATATTTATATGTGTTCATGACATAATTTAGTTCTATATTTTCTTGGGCTCTTTTAGACGGTCCACCTTAAAAAATTTGCTAGAAAAGTAATCAACAGGTGATCAAATGTAATAAGTTGTATTACTTTGATGAAGTACATAAAATAATACCATAACTCTGGTGCTGATGGCCAAATAATCTGCCTTGATGATCAGGCTCATCATTTGCCTCATCTGTTCAGCTCACCTTGTTGTTCCAGATTCTTGTTGCTAAGTCTTGGAGAAGCCAACAGCATATATACAGTATACATTTATACAGTATATAAAAAGCCACCAAGGCTCTGTTATATATCTGAGTCTTGACTTAACTTCACTGAGCCCAGACATAATCTCTGTCTGCCTCTTTCTATGGCTGACCATGCCCTTCACTGTTATCAGCGTCTAAATTCGTTTGCATTCGAGAGCGGAGCCCCACTTATGTAATGATTCATAATCCTCTGCAAACAATACCTTATTCCGGCAAATCAAAATCCAACTCTGGATCCCTCTTCATTGTAATACCTCATCGCATACACTCTCCATCAAGACGTGCAAAAATAGCGGTGGGAGGAGAAGGTGCTTTCTCGGACTCAAAGGAAATCTCGACGTCCCTTTATTGCCGCAGCATTTCTCCGAGACATGAAAACCTCACCAAAAAACCACAGTGGAAATTTAGCGAGTCCACAGAGAGGATCCCGCGAGCGATAAGAGGGGATGATGCGAGGGTGCTAATTCCCAAGATAACATTCACAGACAAATCTCTCTTTTGATGTGTTGAAACACAATCAGATTGCAAAAATCTATGAAGCAGAGTTCAAATATAGACCCTGGAGCAACGAGGGAGCAGCTGGAGGGGTATTACAGAGAGATTGTGTGCAAGTGAGGTGAGATAAGTGACTGGGCTTTTATCTTTTACGGGAGCTCATTACATGTACAAGTGTTAACAGTCATTTTCATTAATCCGTTTCCCCACAGACACATATATCTCATCTGTTTGCTGCTAAAGTCATAGTAAAACCCCTTTGTAATATGCTTCAGTGACCTTGTAACACTGGCAAATGTTTGCAGAAAAGCAACATAATAAGCGTTTACACATATATGTTGGTGTTAATGCCTACACACTGCTGTGTCTTAAGACACACAAAGAGGGAGAAACCGGCATGAAATACTGCACACAGTGGACAAAAATACAGAAATGCATGCAGTTTCTCCGTCGGCCATTCTGGAGACAGCTTTATCTTAAAATAGTAGTAACAACACAGGACATGCTGTCTCCCTGTCAGCCATTTTGTTGAGAAAACACTAGGCTGCTCTAAAAGTCATGAGATAGAGCGGGCAACCTTCCTTTAAAGCATTTTCTAACTGTCATATGCTATCTGCACACTCAAAGTAAAACCCATATGTAATGTGATGCAGTGACCTTGTAACACTGGCAAATGTTTGCAGAGAAGCAACATAATAAGCATTTACACATACATGTAGGTGTCGACGCCGACATACCGAAGCCGTGTCTGTTTTAACTGACGGCTGTATCTCGAGACACATTTAAGAGAAAGTGGGAGAATCCGGCGTGTTAAAATACTGCACACAGTGGACAAAAATACAGAAATGCATGCAGTCTCTCCGTCAGCCATTCCGGAGACAGCTTTATCTTAAAATAGAAGTAACAACACAGGACATGCTGTCTCCCTGTCAGCCATTTGGTTGAGATTAGGCTTCTCTAAAAGGCATGAGATAGAGAGGGCAACCTTTCTTTAAAGCATTTTCTAACTGTCATATGCTATCTGCACACTCCTCTATCACATCCTTTTACTCCTCTGCTGCTGGTTTTTCTTCTTTTACTATATTTTTGAACGCTCTCCGTCTGTGTCAGAATGGATTCAAACTGGTTGTCTCTATTTCTCTCTCTGTTTTCAGCATCTCTCCCTCAGCCTCTTGGCCAAATGTCTCCACGGTACCCCAGACTACTGTACTATGGGAAAGAGAGTATTTCATCTGTCTGTCTTCCTGTCTTCCATTATCTCGTACAGAGTGAGAGAGGAGAGTGAATGAGTGAGTAGGTGGGTGAGTAACTCAATCTGCAGAGGTCTGTGGTCTTGTGAGTGAGTGAGTGAGTGAGTGAGTGAGTGAGTGAGTGAGTGAGTGAGTGAGTGAGTGAGGGAGAGCGCATGACGTCTTGTTTTTCCTTCCTTTCTGCACAATCTGTTCATCTGTGCACTCTAAACTATATGTCTGATTTTCACGCATCTGTGCACAAGTGTGTGTTTTTCATGGAAGGGGAGTTTTGTACTGTGACATGCACAGATGCTCTAGCAGGCGGGGGCAAAAATGGTTTCAGCAGAGCAACATTTTTGGCAGCAAAGGGTACTTTGAAGACATTTGGGCCAGGCCGTGATCGCTCAAGTGACATTTTGGCTTACCAAGGGATGCTTGTGTGTGTGTGTGTGTGTGTGTGTGTGGGGGGGGGGGGTCCATATGACACATGGACTGAACCATAGCTCACTTCAGCTGACCAGAGGGCACCCAGAGTGGGCTGACCCAGAGGGGCACTTTGGTTGATCATAGGACACAAGATGATGCTTGGGCCGACCACAACATATTTGGCTGGCCAGTAGATGCTTTGCTTGGCTAGAGGACATTTAGGTCAATTGGGGGTACACTCAGGCAAACCAGGGGACATTCAGGCCAACCAGAGGATATTCAGGCCAAGCAGGGGACATTCAGACCAACTAGAGGACACAGAGGCCAACCAGGGGACATTCAGACCAACTAGAGGACACACAGGCCAACCAGGGGACATTCAGGCCAACCAGGGGACACTTCAGCTACAAAAGGACACTTGAGCTACAAGAGACCCATTGGACTGACCAATATACACTCAATGTACCACAAGGAGGCAGACTGGAGGAGACCGGAGACAACCAGAGGACGCCTGAACTGCCAAGTGGGCACTTGGGCTCACCAAGGGACATTAGGGCTGATCACAGGGGCACTATAGGGTCAACCCGATCTGTCAGACCTGATCTGACGGCCACATAGGGATGAACTTTAGTTGGCCAGAGGAGCACTTGAGAGGCAGTGGGACCGATGAGAAGAGCACTTGTGCCGAGGAGAGGCATACTGAAGCAGCTCATGTGTCCCTCTTTGATGACTTTCAGGCTAAAATGGAGCATAAGATATCCTGCTTAAATAAAGATTAATACAAAAGGAAACTGAAGCACTCAGAGTAAAAAGGGCATGGCGGTCAGCACTCTGAACCCCCCCCCCCCACCCCATGTGCACACCACTGAATTTACTGTATGCTATTTGTGTGTACACGTGTGCTAACTGTACGTGTGAGTGTATCTGTCTTTCCTTCCTTTTTATATTAGTATGCATGTAGGTCATGTGGAGCTTTATCCCGAGATGTGAACACCTGAAGTGAGGCTTGGCAGTCCATCTGGGTAAAACAGTGACTCATGACCCACCAGAAATGGGTCAAAGCGCCTTTCACACGGAATACATTTCCTGCTAATCATTCGCACAGGTCATTAGCATATCCCCTGGTCGCTATGCACATTCAGTTTCACATGAGAAGTGTTCCATTTGAATAAGGATTTAATTGTTGGTCTAACTGGTAAGCCATTGCATTACAAAGCTGAGAATCAGAATTGAGTGCAGACATGACAAGATGCTAGAGAGGGAAACAGAGAGTGAAGAATCTGGATATGCAGCCTGTATCATGTCCTCTAAAACACAAACACCAGGCGAAGGGTTTCCTTTGAATTCATGCCACTGTACTGCAGACTACAACATAATGTGACCTTGTTTTTATCTTTGCTCAGCAGATTGGAAAACAAAGGGATGGAGGGGTGTAAAGGATATTAAGAAAAAACGAAATGCAGTCTTAAAAAAATCAGAGAATTGGCTTTGAAATATCCGCTCTTGAAATGAAATCCCAAGCTTTGTCCATGGCAGGCATGTATTTTTCAGTTAAAGTGGCTTTCACTGAAATGACTCAACATGAGGATACAGCAAAGAGGCAAAACAGAGACGGACAGAAAGAAAGAACAAAGTGAGGATAAAACCTAAAAATACTCTAGATCTTTAAGCTGTAATTACACCTACTGTATAACAGCCTGTGTCTGTCTGCATAAATAACCCTGCGAACTCAGTGTTTCATTGGTCAGCATAGGACTGTTTTTTTTTGTAGATACATTTTATGGCAGATTTAGTTTCTGAAAACAAAACAAAATGACCAAACAGTCTCACAGTGATACCTTCTGAAAGAAAGTTAATAACACAACACAACATTTTTATGATTAAGCTTGTCAGTCATTTGAAGTTCAAAAAAGTACATTTATAAATCTAAATCTATGCCTCGAGTGTATTCTCCTCACCCTCTTTGTGCCTCAGCCTCCCTCTCAGATGAGTCTACTTCTTGAAGGTGTTGGTAGGCGGGGCCTGAATACTTTGATCCTCCAATTGGATTTAGCCGTCCTCTGGCTATGGGCGGGGTCCTGCGTGGAGCTGGCCAATGGGCTGTCCTGGTTCTCTGATCCGGGATGTGAGACAAGGAACCACTTCTAAGAAAAAAAGTCCAAAAAAGATAAGTTATTGTTAATATAATAATTTTCAACCTAGGACTGGAGTCGGGCCGGGTCCAAATTATACCTAAATTGTGTTGGATAGGGTTTCAAGTGTGTAAATGTGTAAAATACTTGAGTAGATTCACATGCACTCACTAGTAGCTCTGGTCACTTGTCCCTCCACCTTAACTTCAGAAAGAAGTGTTTTTTGAGGTGAGGCGAACAGATTAAGTTGATTGTTACTGCTACTATCAATTGTTGGTGTACACTCTGTTTGGGGCAACTGCAGTTTGGATCAGGGGCCTGTTTCATAAAGCAAAATGAGTCAAACTAACCAAATAATCCAGGCTTATTGCAATAGTCTGACTCATTTTCCAGTTGATTCAGTTCCATAAAGCAAGTTCAACGAAGTTCAAGCTCAGTTACCATGGCAGCTCATGCTGGGAAACTAGCCTGGTCCAAGGCAGGCTAATTGTCAGGCTAAGCCTGAGTTGTGGCTTAACCAGAGTTCCTGGAACACTGCCCCGACAGAAAAACACTTTATTAACCACTATCAGTCCAAAAATGAAGTTTATAGAAAATTAAATTAAACAAATTATACAATGATAATATAGACCTCCATATGTTTTTAATTATATGGTAGGTGATATCAAATGTTTAGGCTTATGCTGGACAAAATAAGTCTCATACAAATTTACCCCATGTAGAATAATAATAGCTATATTATTATATGGTTAACAGTAGGGCTTTGCCATATCATACCGTCCACGATAATACCGGTATAAATTTTTACGTGATAAAAAAAGTGTCATATCGCGATATCAATGATATAGCGACGCGATGACCTATGACGCATTTACGTTCCCTAGCGTGCATGCGTTCAACAACGACACAAGCCCAAAGATGTCTGAGAACGAGAGCAGTGTGTCAGCCCGGGCAGCGACAGCCTCTGATGATGACGATTTCGTTCCTAAAAAGGGAGCTACTTCAATAATGTGGAAATGGCTTGGCTACAAGAGGTCAGACCTCCAACAAAGTAAAATATTTTGCAAAATATGCAAGAAGACTGTTACTGCTAAAGGTGGAATCACAACAAACTTGTTTCACCACACCGTCGAGTTCAACCAGGCTATGAAGGCACGCAAGGAGGAGATAGCAGCTGGTGATGTGTGGCCCAAACGTAAACAAATGACTCAAACGAGCATCGCTGTAGCACTCGCTAGTTGCACTCCATATGACAGGAAGAGCAAATGGTGGATGGAAATTACTGATGCGGTTACATATTGTTGGCCAAGGATATGGTGCCAATCCAAATGGTGGAAAAGGAGGGCTTTAAGCAACTGGTTAAAAAGCTCGACCCAAGATACAACATTCCAGGTAGAAAGTACTTTTCAAAGACATCCTTGCCTGCGATTTATGAAGCATGTCGCGACAAACTAGCAGCTACACTATCGTCGGTGGAGTTTTTTGCCTCAACCACGGACATGTGGTCGAGCCGATGCTTATGCTGTGTCACTGTATATAATGCTATGTCACTATTGCACTATAATGTTGCTGCTGCTGCCACCTTGTGGCAATAGATTCACACTTCAAAATAGGTAGTCTGTCATCAATGACAGTAGCTAGCTAGTTGGAAACGAAGGATGGAAAATGCCCTTCATTTTGTTTGCACTAATAAATGCTGCTGCCTGCAAGCTGCAATCACCAATAAAATGTTGTTCAGTATTTTTTTCCCTTTCGCATTGAGGATGCTTTAAGTGACACAAAATAGACCACCGACCTTAATTTAAGAGGACATGCAGCAAAGGGCCACAGGTTGGAATTGAACCTGCATCAGTGCTGTTGACATGACCTCAACACATGTTGTGGATGCTCTATCAATTGAGCTATGAAAATACTCCAAACAACATGTAGCATGTACATGTAGATCTACTGTTCAACCTCTCGTGCTGCCTAAAAAAGGAAAGCACACGCTTGTATCTTGACTACTTGAACCTGTCACCGATTAGTCTGATTGCATGAGCTTGAACTGAATTTATTGAACCGCTTCAGTCCCGACTGATTTGTTAGTATCATTCAAGTCAGGAGTTGAACTTTAATCCCGACATTTCTTAGTATGCTTTATGGAACAGGCCCCAGGTCTTATTGTCCATTGGTTTGTTTGTTTGTTTGTCCTCTGCCAGTCTGTATCCACATATAACCACAGGCTTTATCACACTGAATTTAGATGGAAACGGACCAGCTGATTAAGTTATTGACATTTCAAACCAATATTCCAATGAACTAAGTAGCCCAGGAACTAAGCTCAGAAAAAAATTCTCTAACCCGCAACCATTTGGCCCTGTTCTGGCTTTATTTGAGACAAATCTAAGAAGACAGTGATGGAGGGAAAATGAAAGTGGACAAAAGTTTCTCTTGTTGAAATACAAGCATGGTTCCTGAGTTCCCCAAAAGGTTACAGGAAAAAGTCAAGTCTGGTTAGTTGTACATCTTCTAAGAAACATGTTTATTTGTGGGTATTAGATAAATCTGTTGTATTACAGTACTTGGAAAGTATGGTGTTCTTGTACATGTCCTCTTTGATCACTCACAATCTCTCATAAGAGATTTTGGAGCCAGAAAATGTGTAAGTATATTTTGAATTATTTTACTGAAGGAGCAAACATCCTTTCCGGGGCCTCATTCATATTTAACTGTTAGCTGTTTTGAAGGCTAGATCTGCCTCTAAAAATTGTCTCCTTAGCCATAACAACTGGAATATCTGCTTCAGGCACCTAATAGTCTCAGCAGAGTTTTGTATGAAGACCTATAAATGAGATATTTCTGAAACACAGAATTAGCCTTGGCAAGTTTCTTTCTGCCTACTGTGGACTGTGGCATGCCAATACACTGTCCAAGTCTCTGTCTAAGCTGATGCGATTGCAAACAAACCTCGCTAAGAATGTCATTTGTGGTAAGAGCAACAGACTGACAGCCAAGTAACCTTTCAGCTCTTCACAGAGATAGCAAGACATAGAGAGAAAAGGAGGTGGAAAGGTCGCGGTTGCGTTAGTTTATCCAAAAAAGAAGCGGACTTTGTGGTTTGAAGGTTTTCATATTTTGAGGTCGTCTGCGAACATCTCCTCTCAACCACTGCCTGAATCCCCTTAAAAAAAAAAACATGATTAACCCACAGCTGCTCCAGTGGAGCTGCATAGCAGATGTAGAATATTGTGGGTGCACTGAGTGGCTCTCAGGTGTGAATGTCTGTAACTTAACGGCGATGACATAGAGCAAAGTCAAAAAAGAGGTATGTGTGCATTGAACTCATTTCCCCACTGTGCCGACAAAAGGTTTCGTTTTATGTTGAATCAATAAAGTGCTGTCTTTTCACTCTTTCTCACAGACATAAAAACGCAACACCTGGGCCAGAGGTCATTATATTAGTCATAGAATGTAGAAATGAACAAAACTCTATAAACTACTAACAGAATACCAATAGGTGGTCTGATGTACTAGCTGCAATCTGCCGGAGCTCCCTTCTCTTTGGCTCTGCTCTGGGAATGTGTGTGTTTGTGTGTATTGTAACAGAAAATCCAGCCTTGGCAATGGTGCGAATTCTAACTCTGTCAGAAGTATGCACGGAAATGTGTGTTGGAGTACGTTGCCACTGATGAACATGCCAAAGCCCAGTCAGCTCTAACACATCGCTGAGAAAAAGCTCCCTGGAATTCACACGTTTGTTCTGGCTAATAAATCCCCTCACATGTGCTTCCCATTTTATCTCTGTCGCATCTCCTCTCTGCTCTTGACTGTTATAGATATGCTTATTAACATGTTTATAGCTTTAATTATAATTACTATCATTCTTCCATAAATCAGCAATTAGCTTTGGCTGCACTGTAACGTGGATAATTCAATTTCTCTCGACACTGAGCCCCTGCTGATTATAGGAAGGGACGCTGAAGATGACTATTGCTAGTGTAATAATTTTCATTATTGCTGTTTTCCTGCAGTGCATGGAGGGGACATCTTTAGTGTTACATCACACCTGCATGTGTCTGTGTGGGCAATTAAATGTTCTACCTGTGATGTTTTGCTGTGCCCCTGGAGCTGTTAGATGGCGCGGCGGAGACGTGTGCAAAGCTGGACTCGCAGACATTTCCCTGGCGGAGCTGGGAGGAACGCTTGCAGTACTGCAGAAACAAACAGAACAACAAAAAAATGTAACTTTTGTTGCACTTATGATGAATCCTTCAAATAAATGACTACCAATGATGATAAAGACATGTATTTTTTACATCTTGAGGTACAAAGCGCTTCCACTCAGAGTGAAACTTCTTCTGAAGCAGGTTATATTGAGATTTCTTAGATCTCTTCTGTGAACTCCCCCAGCTCTTCCTCACACACCAAGAGCTTTGGGGTGGGGAATGCCTACTGCCTTGATTCTGGGAACTGACTGTCAGAGGCTAAACAGTGGCAATTACATCTATTTCTCTATTACTCTTATTTTTCCACCTTCCTCTACATCATTCTCGCCTTTTCAGCGATTTGAGATAGACTGTACAGTGTGGAGAGCGGAGGGAGGCGGCTGGCAACTTGATAAAATCAAAAGCATTAAGGCTTCCCGTTGTGCCACAAATGCTTTAGTAACAATGAAGGGTGGCAACTTCACTGAGGTCCAAACGTGTCAATGAAGGGTGAATATATGACAAGATGGCAAGCAAGAAGCCATAAACTGTGAAAAAACTGCTGTGGGTGTACTGTATATATGATATTATAACTAAAAGGCAATTGCCATATTTGTTCAAATTTAAATTACTCTATCATGCCAACTATCCACTTCATTTATCTAAGCATCCCCTATAAAAGGGTGACTACATCCGCCTTATTTTCTGGGATTTTAAAATGTAAATTCCGCTCAGCCGTTAGCTGATAAGCAGTGACGTAGGTTACAGCGCTGATGCCCTCCCATCAACCCACACACGCCAACAGTGTAAACATGTAGATAGACTAGAGTATTGCTTGAAAGAGTTGAGCTCGGAGGTGGAAGATAATTTTATTATTGCCAAACCTTAGTTTCAGGATCTGTTGGCTGCTGTTAGTAAAAACACGATTCAAAGTTCGCCTCCAGCTCAAGGAGACAGACAGGGAGAGACAGACAGTAGCTGTGGTCAAGTGGGCTCCAGAGTGAATGGAGAGCAGTCAATCAGAAAAATAAAGCATTATGATGATTATGTTCTACTGCACAAAAGCAATCCTGTGGGAAAGTGCCGCATCGCCCCTGATTTTGTGTGAATTCGGCCAAAGCTGAAAACATTTTTTGTGGCTGGCCCTGTGTTTGTTTGTCAGCCATGCCCACGACCATGTTCAAACATTCACAACCTGCAGCTCAGGAAGTCACAAAGGCACAGGCGAGATAGGGGATTTACCTATAGGAACGTCATCATCAGAAACCTGGTCACATGGGGAAAAAAGTTTGTAGAAGGGCTGGGGATGCTAAAAAAAAAGCATACTCGGACCAATATTCGAATGTTCACATTTGAATATATAAGGAACACCACTGTGAAGCTGCAGTATGATATAAAAAACTCAAAAATACCAAAAAATAATGGACCCGCTCTTTAATGTGAAATGACAGGGTAATTAGTCACTCACAGTGCAGCTCTCTTGCTCAGTGGTTTCCAACCCGGGGGGGGTGTGAACCAAAAAGAAGGTGTCACAAGAAAGAAAATCGGAGATTGTCAGATGATTAAAGAAGTAGGATGGAATCAAATACACTTCCACGGTCATTCAAATGAGAAAGTTTGGGAAGAAAAGATGACTTTGGTTGAGCTTGCTGTAGATATTGCTTCATTTTTAAGGGAACACACACACCAAAAAGCTTAGGGACTTAACAAAAAATCTTGCTGACAACTTTCATCAGTGAATTGGCACAGAAACAAACATTGTCTTCTTAATTCTACTGAAAACCAAATCAGGTCTGCCATTTAATTGATTTAATCACAACCAGCTACTCACACTTTGCTCAAGAGCTGAGTTTATTATACATATACCAGAGCCTTAAATGATCTGAAGTCAACTTTGTGGTAAAAGCATTTATTGCAATGTTTAAATGCACACCATTTGTGCTGTATATGGAGCCAGCTCTCTGCTCTCATCTGCATGAAATAAGGCAGAAATACCACCATCTTAATAATTAATAAGCACTTTCAAAGCCTAGATTCAACACAGTGGGGAAGTTTGTTAGTAAATCTATTAAATTAAGCTCTCAGTGTGTATGTTTAGTGGAGCTTTAAGATATATTATAATGGAGACTTTAAATATCAGTGACAGTTTTCTCTCCCCAGCATTATCTCAGCCTCGTCAGACTTTTGGAACATAAGCTAAGAGAAGCCTATTTTGGGGTCATTTCTTTCTCCAAAGTACATTCATGTCTTTTCTCCATACAAAATTCTGGGTTTGATGTCTGACTAACAAGGCTGTCACCGATGCAATCCCTTTTGAGGTCCCTCTGCAGGACACCAGCTTCATTAGCGTCACACATGCTGCTGTAGTTATGTGACCGTTCAGACGTTTGAAGGCTGATTTGTACATCCATAACCAGCCCGTTCTCATGCCTGGCTCCTCAGATATGTTTTATGTTTTGTCACGGCCCTTCACTTTCTTTCTTTCTTTCTCAAAAAAAAATAGTTCTTCATTTTCTTTGTAGAATACCTTTGACACTGAAGCAGGAATGTAGATGATTAGAAAAGAAAACTTCATTAGGAACTCCTGAGAAACATGTAAATGTTAAACTCTTAATCTTTGACATTTAGGTTTCAAACCTTGATGTTTTATTTGCGCTTTATCCCACACAAAATCTGACTCCGGACACAAGAGCTTTGCCTGCAGTGTATCTCATGTGCTCAACCATTGCTCCCACTACTGTTGAAGCCAGTCCATGTTGGGAGTGTGGCTTCAGTTATTTTTCTGGGGAAATACGATGATATGCCTATTTAAATAAAGGAGTTTGTACCAGTGTTAATTTCGTCAACGAAGACGATGACGAAAAATGTTTGTCAACGACCTTTTTTTCCATGACGAAGACGAGACGAGATGAGCTAAAAATAGATCATAGATAATAACAACTATGACGACATGTATGTTTGGTTTTCGTTGACGAGACGAGACATGGTTAAAATGTTATTAGTAGACTGTCAGACACTCGAAATATAACCTTGCAGTGTGACGCCCTGTCATTGGTTGAATTAGTTGAATGAGGGCGGTGCTGCCGACCCTGATCCCCAGCCACAGCCACAGCCACACAGGTACACAGAGTTCGCTATGTCCCCAGCGGCACGATTCAAACAACACGAACACTCCAATCAAGCACTGGCTTGGTCGGAAAAAAAGAATAGTTCTTGATTTGGAGTAAAGCAACATTCAGTTCACATTGCTTGTGCAAACATGTCAAATGTACCAGTAAATAAGAATGTAAAATATGGTAAGACAAAACTGAACTTCAACGTTAACATTGTTACAACCCTGATGTCCTCAACACCGTTGGCCTGTCTGGCCTTTCAACACTTTAACCAGCGCAGCCAGAAGAACCTCAAAACAGCAGCAGGTGTTTATTGTTAGGCCCTGACTCTTGTCGAGTAACGTGAATCATGATAGTTAGGTAATAGGCATGGATTTGTTTTCAAGTGTCCTTAGACAGATGAGGTGCTGGGCTTCCTGAATAAAAACTTTTCAACAACAACCAATGGATTGCACTCCTTTGAAATGTCAATGGTTAGTTTGAATTTCCAGCTAATTTTGTCACATTTTGTGTGGCATTGGCTACTGTTCAGTGTTCTTGGTAAGTAGCGTACTTAATCTGCAGCTGTGTTTCACTTTTACTTCTGTGCCTGGGTTGATTAAAGCACCATTTTAGGACAAATCAAGAAAATCTGCAGTGGTTTTTGGGTGTTCTGTGTGTCAAGTTTATCTAACAGTACAGTATATTGGTCTCATTGCCATTGCCTATTTTCTAACGAATCCATCTGTTATGCTGGTTTAACTAGCAAACTGTCTCTCTTCCCCCCTGTCTCTATGTGTGTGTGTGTATGTGACACATAATATACAATATGCAAGGAGTTTGTGTAGGGGACAGGTGTGCCAACAATGTGAACTAGCTAAAATAGCATGAATTTTATTAATTCAGCAATAGTGAATAAAAAAGGGGTCAGTGCAATCATTTAATCTTATAGTAGCATAATGCATGATATTTCTAGTAACTCACACACACACACACACACACACACACACACACACACACACACACACACACACACACACACACACACACAC
>JBBPCS010000573.1:6636680-6651503 GCA_037974645.1 Hollardia meadi | reverse complement strand
TTTCTCCAGATTCTCTGAATCTTTTGATGATATTATGGGCTGTAGATGGTAAAATCCCCAAATTCCTTGCAATTGTGCGCCGAGAAAAGTTGGTCTTAAACTGCTGGACTATTTGCCCACACAGTTTTTCACAAAGTGGTGAACCTCTCTCCATCATTGCTTGTGAAGGACTGAGCCTTTTGAGGATGCCCCTTTAGAATTGGGGTTGTAGTTGAGAGCATCCATAAGACACTAATTCATTAGGAGTCATGTCTATAATATTTATAATGTATGGCTGTTGATATAGTGCATCAGAAAGCATTATGTGTGTTTGAGAATGCATTCATAAAGCATTATGAATGCATTATGAATGCCCCCATAACACACAGAAGACCCTCTGGTTTTCGTAGAAAGTGTTAACAAAATGTTTTTATGGGCTGAAAGTGTGGGCTCCACATTGGGAGTTAAGTTGTAGGTTCACCTGCTGTTTTCTGGTAAATTCTGGGATTTTTTCATAAAAAAACATGCATTTCTGAAGTTACTGTGTTGTCTTGTGAAATTGTTATAGAAACATGATTCTGAGGACATGAATACATGGATGCTGACACACTGAACATGATATCCACATTATGCTGGAGAGCCACACTGACTCCATAAGTGAATGTATAAAACAGACAATGAAATTCCTATAGACTCTAAATGCAGGAACATGTTGCACATATGACGAAAGTGGCAACAAATCATACACGCCCAAGTGCAGTAGCTTTTATACTGTAGATAAAAGGTGCTTATGATAAAATCACACTTAAGAGTACAATATTTAATCTCAACGTGTTGATTCTGGCTGAGAGCATTTTCCGACACAAGAGAAAGGAATTAGCATATAGAGTCCATGAATCATTAATAAGGAGATTCATTGATGTTTCCATTCATTAATGAGGCAGGGACGATGAACAAGGCTTGACACGTCAGAGTGCTGTGGCATGAAAGTGGATTAGTCTTGTCTAAGAAGCCAGGACGCTATTATTCTGTGTACTAAGTCCCATTTAACACTGAGGGATACACACAGGCTTAACAGTGTGCATATGTGTGTTTGACTTTGTGCATTTGTGTGATTGTGACTCTGTATGTGTGGGCCACGTCTGAGGTTCATGTGTTGGGTTGGGGTCTTTGGCTGGGCATAAAGAAGGCTTCTCTTCTCTTGTTATTTTTGCAATTTCAAAGTCTGTGACCAGCAGAGGGCATCATAATAGACAACAGATTAACACATTAAAATGCTCATTGTGAGAAATTCCCAATTTTCTTGATAAGAGGCACTGTATGTGTATTAAAAGTCTTTTATGGGGGTGAAATTTTAGTTGTTATGGGTAACACTTTACAATATGATATACATAAATGTGGGAAGCTACTAATAAACAACCTGCAAATTACTTAATTGTTAATGAGTAGTTCCTTAATACCTTTGAACTTTGATTGTCATTTATATTTAGACTATATAGTTTGCAGATGTGACTTTTTCTCAATTAAAGAAAACTGATTTCTGTTTTCATCTCATCTTCCCATGATCATTGTTTACACCATGCCACCTTCCATCTTCACATTCATTCGGAGCACACCTCAACACCTGTCTCAAACCATCTCTCCGCGGCATTGAAGATATTTGCATTTTGTCCATCAAAGCAGTTTTGCCCCCTTGAGAGTGTCACTGCATTTCCGTCTGATAGCCAGTGCTCTCGGTTATCCAGATTGACTCATAACAGCAAAATGAGGTTAAACTCTTAAATCACCATCACGGGCAAACATACTTCTTGAGGCGTTTTCTGTTTGTCAGGATAAACTACAGAAGGCAATAAAAGCAGGTTCCTGCAAGGATAATTGTCATGCATTGCTGGTCACCCCCTCCTCCACTGGAGGGGACTCAGGCGCTTCCTATAGTCTTTCAGTGTTTCAAGGTTCCAGAGAGAGGATGGAGGATGTGACCGTTGAGGTCATGCTTGTCACGTTTCCCTGGCTGACTTCTGTCTCTAACCTCTCTCTGCCTTGTCTCTGCCTCTCTCTTCCTCACCATTTTTTCCCCCTCAACCATCCTTCTCTCCTTTCAAACATGCCCGGCTGCATAATTCAAGACAGGGAGCAACCTCTGATCAGACAAAAGAAAAGACCAAAATAAGAAGATATTTTTTCAAAGAGGTAATGAATATTTAAAGCAGGGGGAAAGGACATCTCTTAAGCATTGTGTCTTTCATTTATTTCGACTTTTTTTTTTTTCCACAGTTAGTGCTATCATGATGGAAATAAGGGCAGCAGTTTGTTTGTTTTTTTAATTTTTTAAAATGTATTTTTATGGTCTTTCCCTCTCTTCTCCTCACTTCCCTTGGACTTCATTAATATGGTTGTGTCTCATCAGTGGAAAGCCTCAGTCTCAGCTTGACACATTCAAAACACTGAGCTGAGGTTTTGAAGACTGTGATGGACAGAGCAAACAGGCAAAGCAAACTCCCAATTTTACTCAAATCCTGTTTTCATGGCATCAAAGGCAAAATCCACGCAGGGAAAGCAAAGAAGGACCATAATACCATAAAGGAATTTGTATTTAGGGTTTTTTTTTCACTACAATGAATGCATTTTCTGTATTGACATTTTGTTCAATTTGGGCTGGACAATAGATTATTTTGGTCAACCAAATGACAAATACCGAATCATTTTCACCATTGCCACATTTTCTAGTGATTAAAAGGAACATACGCAATTCAAAATGCCAATATGTTCCTTTGACATTTACAGGCATGGGGCTACATGCCAAAATTGGTATTACAGAATAGAATACTGTGGACAGAGAAGTGTCGGGGACAATTGAAACAATGTGGTAACGCATTATGTTACTCCCATATGCATCACTGTGACACATTTAATGGCAGACTGTAGAAAAAAAAATCACTATTAACTGTGAAGAATGACTACTTTCTTACAATCTGAATGCTTAACCAGTATATTTCCCTTATCTTTCCGTCTTTCAGGTTGCTGCTTATTCCTTGATTACTTCAGGCCTTGTTACTGTAACCATTATCTTTCTGGTGGGTTGGCCTCAATCAATGAATTAAGCCTTATAGTCTGTGTTTGTCCCACTGACGAGAATCCTGTAAAACTCTCTGAAAACCACTGCATCTCTCCGCCTCTCTCTCTCTCTCTCCTGGCTGGCGGTGCCTTCTTCCAGATGTTTTGGGTTTGGATCTTCACCCTGCAGGAGATTCAGCCTCTCTTCTTGTTTCTCTCTGTGTCTTGGGTGCCATGTTGTCTTTCCTCTCTCTATCTCTGTCTCGATGGTTGAGAGGACGTCGGGGGGGCTCAGGTTATATCTGATGGCAACACCTTTAGTTGCTCGACATCCTCTTGCATCCATTGTTCTTCAAATGCCCACAAATTCTTTGACTCAAGACCTTTTTCTTTAAACAGTTTTCTTTAACCAATGTACAGTACTGCAATGGAGGAGACTTGCCTTACACAACTCTTAAAAAGTGAGACTAAGTATTTTCTACCTCGATCTAATTTGACTTACATAAATGCTTTACATCGTTAAGAAGCCCAGACATTGATTTGATGATGATCAATTGACATTTATGATTGATACATGACCTATAGTATCTCATTCATCATTGCTCATAAAATAACCTGACAGTTCTAAGTTGTATCCTACAGCTTTGCAGTAGAGTCACACATTACACACCCTGGAGAGGCACCGCACCATACCATCTACCTTTCTGTTTCAAAGAATCGGAATGGAAGGTTGGCTTTGAGGGCAGAGCTCAAACATTGTTGAGACGTCATTTTGCAGACATCAACTGCAGTCAGAGCCCTCGTCAATTAACTGACACGAGTGTTCAGCAGTACTTTGCATTCCTTTACATAAATCAACAGCCCTCCTCTTCCACAACGCTCCTTCGACTCTGTAAGCAACTGTGAAGCTTTTTCACCCACAACATTTCCACGGCAGAGCTCTGTCTCACCAATACCATCGAACTATTTGCTCCTCGTAACAAAGACAGCACCAGCAACCCTCATCCATCTCTTGATCTGAATAAAATTGATTTGTGATTGTTGAATCGTGCTTGAAAGAAAAAAAGAAAAAAGAAAAAAAAGTCGAGATGGTGCAGTGGGCTCATGCTGGGGCCAAAACCGTAGGGAGGTCTGGACGAGAGGCAGCCCATTAGAGCCGAGCTAGACCAATCTCCTTCCCAGCAGGAGCCCTATTACATGGCCTTTCACGTCTTTCTCTTCATGTGCGTGTCTGTGTGTCCATGTAACAGCTTTAACACAGCTGCATAAAAACTCAATCACAACCTAAACCCAATTCACGTTTTGCATAAATCAGGCCGTGCTCACTTCACATAGCGAATTATAAATGACTGCATGGCTTGCAGGGAGAAGCCGGAGCGGGAAAAAAATAATCAAAGCCAGTAAATGCCATCATATAGATGAGACTATTATGTATGAGTCATGGTTTTGTCTGTTTATATTTTCAAATTTGCCTTTAGACACAGATAGATCAAACTACTGGCCTGCAGCAATGTGACTAATGACTTGTTTATTTCCAACATCATATGAGCCAAATTATAGTTCTGTTAGTTTGATATTCACAACACAGCCACTGTGTAACCACTCCATCATTCGGTCTGACATTTCCTTGTCGTTTAACGTTGATCTGTTGGGGGAAGAATTTGATGTTGCCCTAAACTGACCCTACAGGCTGCTTTGACCTCAGTAGTGGTCAACACTGAAGCAGTGTTAGCCAGAATGCAGTTGGCAGAGGTTAATACAGTATTAGACATAGTATATTATAAGTGCAGCATTCATAATGCTTCATACCTCCAGTGACAGCAGTATTTGAGAGAAGAATCTGAGCCCTTGGTTACACAGTACATTATAACTACCTTTAGCCATTGTCTGTTTAAAAAAAAAAAAATCAAAACCTGAAGTTGTTGTGGAAACTAAAGACTTGACATAGATTTGATAATCACCTCAATTTGTGTTTCTTTACTTGCGGCCAGCAAATACTGCTCCTATAAATCCTCAAAATTGTATTATAGTATCAAACAATTGCTAATAACCTTATAGAGTGCTGTCACTTCACCTAAAGCTCAAAGTCATGCTGTACTCTATTATTTTGCTGAAGTCTTTAATTCCCAAAACACATACAGTAGCTTCACATTTTGATTGAAACAGACAGTGGCTAAAGTCTTGGCAGTTATAATTTGGATTCTTCTCTAAAAGCATTATGAAGCCTGAACTTATAATATGTTATGTCCACCACTTATAATACTTTAACAACATTTATAAGTTTTCATGCATGATCATAAACATTTATTAAGAGTTTTCTAAAGCCTTATAATGGCAGTATAATGTCTTATGACTGTGCGTATAATGCATTAGAGACATTAACTTAATAGAAAGTGTTACAATTACAGCTTTAAGGAAATTTACACAGAAAAGCCACGTATCTCCAAAAGGTCTTTTACGAACCCTGCTGTGACAATGAATTTTCACATAAATGGTTTTTGAATGTTTTATTTAGTTTAAGAAGTAGGATAATCATCTCAACCCATAAAAGAACACTTACTCCACCAACCAATCTGGAAAAAAAAAAATCAATATCACAAAATTTGTATATACATGATTTTTACTCTAGATTAGTTCATTTCTATCGCTTGCAAAACAAGCACCGCCTCCACAGACTGTTTTTCTGTATAGGACACCTCAGGTAGGAAAAGGATTCTAAGAGAGAGAGAGAAGGAGAGACTATCTAGCCATGTTTTGCATTACGAAATATGACATTGATATTAAACCTGTCAAACACAGTTGCCCAATAGCTAATCAAGCTGATCTGTCAGAGATTGGGGCATGAGCTCAATGGCCATGAAAGTCAATACTCATCAGTTATGACGCTTCGTAGGATACCTTTACGGAGACAGGTCGGAACTTCAGAAGAGGGCTGACAGACTGTGACAGTAATTATCTCCAATTAATTGGCTGTAATGTGCTGTATGCCACTCACCCACGCATAACTCCTTTTTATCGTGCCCTCTATGCTTCTTTTTGCTGCCTCTGTGACCACAGCTTGTCCTTGAACAATGAACCCCCCCCCCCACCCAACCCACCCATGAGGGCTCTCATAGGGTCAGTCAGCTGAGATTTGATTTATTGACCTCTCGGAAGCTATCAAACGCTTTCTGTGTTGGCCTCAAAGCTTGGGGTCAACTCAATCGGCTGGCTGGGGAGATTGGGCTTATCAGAAAGGCTAACGGTTACGATTGGGTCACATTGGGAACCTCACACAGCCTGTGTACTGCTGCTGACGATGGTCGTGTGATGCTGTTAGGCTGTCTATATAGGCTATCTCTATATAGATAGATTTGAGATTGACAAAATAGCTCATATACATATATTGCTGCAGGCAATCACTGCACTATGACCAGCATGATTGCGCAGCTCTTAGCATGAAGAACACGCACACAAGCACCAGTCAAATAAAATACCACAATTACAGGCAGATGTTGGGCCAGATAAGCATGTTGCACAACTGCATAGATTGATTTCTGAGCAATTTATTGGTGGCATTATTTTGCAAACAACCTTGGGGATGCTCTAAATGAAATTGTAAATCCATGGTAATCTGTGGGTCATGCATAGCAGTTGACATTTCAGGGCTATGTAGATCACCTTGAAATAGCTGGATTCTTATAACTGAGGCCAGTAAGCCTGTGATTTTGTAAAAGCGCAGCGCCTACATCTTTCAATCTCATAAAACAGGTTAGTACTCAGCTTCATTTCTGCTCCCTGGACTTCTGCTGTGGTGCTCGAGGCCCCTGGAGCTTCCTTGCTTTTCATTGCTTCGACAGTGGACCTGCCCGTTTCAAATCATGGTTTTGAAATTTAAGCTTTACATTTGGAGTATTTCACCATTTTGTTGTGTTGTGTTGTTTGTCTTATTTTTTCTAACCCAATCAATGAGTGTCTGAAACTATCACAAGCCTGTCCGAAGCCCGTGTTGAATAACAGGGAATCTAATAGCTTTTACCACTTTCATACTGGACAAACAAACCCACTAACACCCTAACATCTGCCTCTTGTTTACAGTGGGAAAGGATACAATTGACATTCATTCCTGGATCAAATGAATCTGCTGTCGTCACAGGCATTTATCAGCTCCAGCTCCCATTGCTAGTGATGTAAACATAACAGACCATGCTATTTTTTGCCTCCTTTTGCGACATAATGCTATGACGCCCGTTGAAGTTCCAGTTGTTTATGCGTAAATGGTTTCAATCTGTCTCAGTTCAATTGTGGTTAGTTTGAAAATGAGACAGAAGGAAAAAAAAGTAACAACCATAACATGTCATTGGCATCCATGCTGATTTTTACAGCTCGCTGTTTTCCGTTTTCCTGACATTGAACATCAGGAAACAGCAGGGAAAACAAATGCAGTTGTCTGCAGGCAATGGGAAAGGAATCAAGTGCTTATTTCAACCAGTTCTCATGGCCATCGCATCAGATATCGACATTTGGTCACGGGCCTTCGCGTCCTATCCAGACGCACAAGGTACCCTTTTTGCGTCGAGAAAGGCGCATGACCAAACGTCAATATGTGACGAGTTTGGGATGAGAACGTGTTGGCTTATTTTTAGTGGGTTTACCTGCATTTACAAAACCTGCATACACATATTAAATTAAATGTAAAAATAACATTTAGTTGTTGGCAAGGGCCTGGTACATTTTGTTCTGAATATTTCTTGTGAGCTCCGTCCCCTGCCAGCATTCTCTTTCATTTCACTTTCCATTGTGTACAATGTAATAAAGGAGAAATAAAAGAACCTTTCAGTCCCTGATCTTTACACTTGAGCTGAAGCTTTGAATGCAAAATCGCCGGCACTTGTGATAAGTGAAAAAAACATCTCCTCTCTGGTGACACACACCTCTTGTCTGTACCCTGTGGCAATGGTTCAGCAGAGCCTTGCAATGCTGAGAGATAAGATGCAGGGAAAAGGAATCATGCTTCACAAACCCTCTATTTTTGAGGGGATTCTTTCATTTGAAGTTTTTTTCTGAGAAATAAAGTCATGTACTAAAAAGTAGAACAGCAATGGAAATGAGGGTTACTCCTCCAAAAATATAAATCCTTGCCCAAGAATGCAACGTTTTAAGAACTTTAAATGATTTTAGTTTTCACTTGCCCAAAAGCATCTTTCGCAAAAGAAAAGAAGCTGAGAACATCTGAAACAAAAAGGCAAGTTTGTCAGATTTGGTCATAATAAGTGGAGATGACACTAATATAGTAGTATTATAGAGTATAGGTTGAGTGAGTAAGATACTGTGACACAGAGAGAGAAGAAATACTGAAATACTGATGCAGTAAATGTCTTGTTCCCACGGTGCCAATAAAGAATATTTGAATTTGAAAGCAGGAGAGGAAGGAGGGGGTGAGTGTGGTGCTGCATAGAGAATGCTACCTTTATCAGCTATTACACCATCAACTATTTTTGCATCCGAGGAGGTTCTGTAGACATGTATACCACAAAAGAGAAAATCAACATTGACACAAAGCTAGGAATCATACACGTGACACAAAGACACACATGAACTCATGGCTCGGTATATATGACTAAAAGGAAGAGAGCAAGTGAGTGAGCGAGTGTATAATTGCGGACAAAGAAAGTGTTTCATGAGCCGGGTGATAAATTGCATATTAAATTAGCCTTAGCTCTATCGATCGCTGCACTGCAGCAGAAATGGATGTCTTGCATATCAGAGAGATTCAATTATACTCATATAATCAGCTTCAATTCCTAACGGAGCACGAGTTGGGCAGGAGGAAAGGTTGAAGGGAGCGAAGGAGGAGGAGGAGGAGAAGAAGAAACAAGGGAGGGAATTATTTGCATAGACTATAGGAAATATTGCTACTTATACTGTGACAATGAAATAAATCTTCCCACATGAAAATGAAAAATATTTATCAGTTTCAAAGAGAATTCTAAAATGCTTTTCTCTGCCTTTCTGCCTCCCATTCATGTTGTGTCCTACCATCCTTCCTCTTTCGTCCCCTTGCTACCGTGTTTAGTAGTGATCCCTTCCCCTCCCTGTTTTCCTCCTTTTGAAGCCCATTGCCCCTCATTACTAATTCATTGGTCATATATAAGGGGCCCACTCTGAGGAAGGATCAATGTCTTATTTAAACATTTAGACAGTCTATGGGCTGAGCTGCGATTAACTGGCCTATAAAACCTTTACCAATACTGCCATAAATCTGCCATGAGGGACATTTGCCTCGCAATAATGTGCATCACTATGAAAACAAACAAAGAAAAAAAGTCTTTCTGCAACAAGCAGGCAGTGTATAGGCTCAATATATGCAACAAGGGTGCATTTCATGAGGCAATTATCCAACAAAGTTACATTTCATATTCTAAAGAACTTGCAAATATACTAGAAATATTAGATTTTTATGAGGATATATTATGCTAAGGCCCTCTGTTTTGTTAACTGGACATAATGGCTCAATGTAAGGTTTTTGCACTGTAATATAAGTTGATTTTGCTTGTTTTTTTATTAATTATTCTGAATGCTGAATCTTTCCTAAAATGTGAAATGTGTGTTTGGATAATCTCCATATTTTTAAAGGAACGTGTGGGACAATTTCTTGGGTGTACAACTTTCTATTAAGCCACCTGTTATTATATATATATATGGCTTATATATTCAAAACTACTGGTTCTATTAGTAAGTAATAGTTGTTGTTTTTTTAGATCAGTTATAAACCATTGTTAAGAGCAAGTTCTTGGTTTGCCAAGTTGTGACATTCTCTTTGGCTGGTACTTCTGCTTAAGTAAGTTGCTTGTGGTTATGATGTCATAAATAAAGGGTTTGTACAATATTTTAATCCAATCCAATAATCTGGACCAAAATCATCATCCTACTTTTTCAGAAGGTATGATGGGGTCAAACAAATAATTACAGTTACTCATAACGCAGACATGACAGGACATTTCACAGAGGGACAACCATCTATTTATTTGTTTTGCTCTTGAAGCTAGTGTATTACAAAAAGGCTGGAAGATGATTGAATGTCTGCCATGACTGATTAGCGTTAATGTGTTGTGACTGTGTGTCACTGTTACATTATATAATTTTTTGCATCCATTAAGTGTGAAACACAAAACATATTATGTCAGACAAACTGCTTATGTTCTGGCACACACATCTGTCCAATAATTCCTATGCAGCTCATAATAAAGGACATGTATGGCGGAGAGCATTTGCATCATATAGGTTCTTTTTTTCCTGCTTGGCCATCAAGATTCAGCTTCTGTTTCAATTCAAAATAATGGAAAGAAAACTGGAAGCTGCTGCTGATATCATGTCTGTGCTCCCCCCCCTCTCTCTCTTACCCATCCTTTCTCTTGTCTCTGCAACAGAATTCAATTACTCTCATACTCCCATATAATCACTTTTCATCCCTAAGGCTTGACAGTTTCCCTGGTCTAACAGAAAAAGCCTAATTACTCTCTGACCTTGACTCTCTCCCACTCTCATTTTCTCTCTTCCTCTCGTATCATTCCTCCTGAACAACCAGTCTGTCTCTCTTACCTCTATCCCACAACACGCAAGCACCTGTTCAAACGTCTGAACCCTGGACAGCATGTTCACATTGGCACCTATGTGGCGTGCGAGCCTGCTGCTTCCACAGTTGCACAGACACTGACACACCAACACGTGGACTGATTTCATTCCACCAGACTAGCAAAGAAATCTCTGTCCACCCAGCCTGACTGTATAGGCTTTTAACTTCTGGTCTTAATTTCTTTCAATTTCATACCACAGATATAGATGCTCTTATAGTAATTTAAGTCTTTCATGGTCCCTGGCAGTAATATAAAAGGCTCATCTTTTTCTTTTTTAAAGGAGACCACGCACTCAACCTTGTTGCTGTATGTCTTCAGCTTCTCTCTGGGAACACGATGGAGGACAATGTGTGAAAGTCAAGAAAGAATTCAAACAGTGCTGTCACTGGATTCAGGTGCCCTGCTCCCCTTAATCTCCTTCCCATGTCAAATTCAATTCTCAGCAGAGAGCTCGGTGAATGGTTGATTAGTTAAAGAAAGGAAAACGGCTTTTTTCTTGGTGTTGTTTTGTCATCAACGCTGTGATGAGCATGATACAAAAACATACAGTGTCATCATTAAAGAGGAACTAAATGTCTTTTCTTTTACTTAAATTAGTAAATTCTCACATAATAAGAGCAAGAATTGAAACAAATTGAATTATTTGAGATATAGTCTTCACTGGATATCAGATGACTCACATTAATGGATATAGTGTTATCTTACCATAAATGCTTCAGCATGTGTCTGACTTTTCCTCAGGCACAAGTCAGGTCCTTACAAGCATTTTATTATATTTAGCACAACCATGAATGCAGGGACCAGAGGGAAACACGTGTGTTATTTTGCAAAGTCAAGGTAGTCTTCACAGAGTGTAGTCATAAAGGGCAAAAAAAATAAAATAAATAAAAAAGGCACCAGCTGTGGGGCCCCATCGTTCAGAAAATCTTAATGAATATATGGAGAAACAGTTACAAACCATGGTTAAGATTAAAACTGCTTTATTATGTGACTCAGATGTTATAACTACTATATTACATATTATTAAAACGTGGTATTTTTTAACTATTTAACCATTTAGAGACATATGGAGGTCAATTAATTTTCTAGCATGTAGGTCAGCCAAAATGGAAATGCATTGCATTTTCACGAGTTTTTGGGAGACCATTAGTGCACTGGACCATGTTTTGCCCACTGAAAGGGCACTCGAGAGGGCACTTAACAGTATTTTCTCCTCATGAAGCTTCATCAATGCTTCACCATGTTTTCGCCACTGGATGACACTTTATCATCTGAAAGGGAACCTTTTCTTTTTGTCATTCCAACCCTACAGGACACTTTGTCATGTTTGGGTGTGTTGACACATATCACTGTGTCTGTTGGGTGTGGTTCTCACTCTAACTTTGACCACAACTACTAAGTTTTTGTCTCTAGATAGGATTTGGGTCCCCACAATGTGACAAAGTGATTTTTGTCTTTAGACCTAATAACCCACATGGGCACTCTTCATCACTAATACCTACCCAACCAACCTAATGCAAACCCCAATATTTCTAATCCTAATCCTCAAACCTTATCGTAAATGAAAAACTTTATGGGGTCCACTGAATGTCCACAGAAGGTGAGTCCCTGCTATGAGGCTAGGCAAACTAGATTTTGTATTTAGCCCTAAACACCTACCCAACCTAAGCTAAGCCCAATGTTTTTAACTTTAACCTGAAACTCAACTTTATGTCACCAAAAGGTAGGCGAGTCCCCATAATGTGATTGTATTAACCACTGCAGGCTTCACAGCAGCTGCAATCAACCCATTTGTTAAGAAATACACACGAGTCAGGGGTCAGCATGAAATCCTTTTGCTGTTTTAGTACTTAAGAGTGGATTTTATTGACAGAATAGGTCAAAGTCTTGCTAGATCCCTTGTAGCGGGAAGCACAGTGTGGTTGATGGTGATGACTTCACTGTCTGTGTTGATTCAAGGCTGAGTAACTACTTTTTTCAGAGAGACATTTTCAATCACAAGCTTATCCTAATTCTAAAAATTTAGATTGAAATATACGGTAACTAGCAGCATGTGTACCATTTCCTTCAGGCAGAGTGGGCTCATAAATATTTGACTCATTCACAATATCTGGAGAGGATGAATAAAGCCTTTTGAGTCAATCAGAGGAGACCAACTCTGATGCGACTGCATCAATATGTTCACTAGGGGCAGAGGAGTCAGCTGTGCCTCTGATCTCGTTTCAGGCATTTTGCTCCATGTAAACTCGGTTTACATCTTCATGTGAACTTAATTTGCATAAAACACAAAATGCTTGAAATGCCTCTGCGTGGTTTGCATAATTTTGTAAACAGCTCCTTCAGGTTGTTAAAGCACACTGTTAACTGATGGCGATGCTGCAGCGAAAGGGCTCTTTAACAGACACGTCATTACTGGACTAAATAGCTAAATAGGTCTGCAACTTTTGTTGATAGCTCTCCCTTTAGATCACGGTCTCGTTTGATGTGAACTACAGATGGTATCAATGTCCTAAAATACAAAAATTTGCTCTGTATACAATTTTAAATTCCATGCTACAGCTGCGACCAGCTGATAGTTATATTATCACTGGGACAGTCTTTCTAAACCTTATTTACTATGAACTATTCCCACATAGCATATATATATATATATATAATACAACACAATATCCTTCAACAAATGTCCCGTTCGTTCCCCTGAGCGCTGAACTCGGCCGAGGTCTTTATTCCTTAATTAGCTCTCTGGAAGTGACCGGCTGACCCGATGTAGGTTTTATTCGCTCGATTTCTCCGGCACACACAGAGATCCACACTAACTGCCTCTGCCGCTCTCTGCTATATTGAATACCAACATGACCTCAATGTCAGACTCACTCCACCCCTGTCTCGGGACATATTTACCCACAAGAATACATATTTATGATATCAGACGTGATTCTCAGGTCTGATCTAGTTTACTGAGTGACATTTCCACCACAAAACACTGTCAAATGGCTTCAGGCTCACACTTATTTGTCCATTTGTAATGTGGAAGCTAGTGGGAACACAAAACTGGAATTAAGTTGAATGTTAGATCAATGTTTCCAAATCCTGTGAAACATTTCGAGCCCAAACCAAATGTTCAGCAGAAACATAGGGACAGAGCAGCTGTTTGTCATTTATCACAGTAATCATAGTCAGTACATCCTCATGTTCTTACACCTGAATTGTGGCATTTTGGTTGCATTTTGTGTGTTAAATCACATGCTTAATATTTTCAGTATTACTTTAATTGTCTTGAATCCTATAAATCTTTTTTTTCAGTTTACTCTTACTTGTGATAATGAATTTGAGTGTACCTGAAAAGGACACTGGTGGATTGTGACCAAGTCTATGCTAATTAAGAGACAGACCACAGCTATAGTGTCTTATGGGGGCATTCATAGTAGTGAATAACTAGTCAACTAATCAGTTATAACAGCATCCGTAAGACCTTTCAACTTATAAATCATTATAAGTCACGCCTATAATGTTTTATGACTGTTGATATAGTGCATCAGAAAGCATTATGTGTTTTTATGAGAGTAGTGATTACGCGTTTTGAAAACATTATATTAAACTACTGGTCTTCATAGTCAGTGATGTGCCTCTACATTCTTTTTTTTCTTTTTTTTAAATTTAATTTTACTATTGTATTTAACAAAGACAGTGATCAACAGAAAGACAAACTGTGAAGGAGCCAGAGTTCACCTGGGCGCTAATCTGTTGTCCCTGTCTATACCTTAAAGAAGCATCCTAACAAATCAATCAAACAGGACATAAATTCACACAACACATAATAAATAAAAATAGTACAGTGTGTAGCCACCAATAAATAACGCCAACAGTATTGCCATTAGCTACAAACCATACTAAAGAAATGCCAAAAAAAGACGCATATTAAAAATCTCTTCCGTTGCTCATACGGCACCACACAATTAAAACGAGTTACTTTCAGCAGTTTAATTAAAATGTAGGCGCACATTCCTCTGAGAATTTATTAGGGTAAAGCAAGGCAGTAAAGAAACCAAGACCCTGCATATCAATTGGTTATGTTTCATTTACTATCTTTAAAACTGGGCGGCCACAGCACAACTTCCAACGCTTTGATGTTGCGTAATTATATCTGTATAGTGTACCAAGTTAAAAAGCTTAA
>JBBPCS010000573.1:6620054-6636580 GCA_037974645.1 Hollardia meadi | reverse complement strand
CCCCCCCCCCCCCCCCTATTCCAAACACTCTTCTCTGTCCAACCCACATCTGACCTGCGAATAGATTTCCATAAACTTCCTTTTATGTGAAATTTAGTAATCCTACATCCAACACTTGTTTGTTAAAGGTCATATCCATAAAAGCTTTCAGCTCCCATCAGTCTCTTTTCACATGATTTCATCCGTCTTGTCCTCCAATCTTTTCTTTCTCTCTGGTGATGATAGGGTTTACCAGCAGTCTTTCATGACATTAATGCAGTGTATGTAGTGCACAGTTAATAGTCATGATGCCTGAATTGCATTTTGGTATTTTTTTCCCCCTTCCATGCAATCTTGTCATTTTTATCTGCCTTTTGTTTGCTTGATGGAGGCTCACTTGTGCCACTTGAATTGGGATATTCTCTTCAATGTTTATTATTAATTTTGTAGTAGCTCTGTAAATGGCATTTTAAATTTAGCTGTTTTTGTGCTTTTTTATGCAACATCCTCATCCGCAAGTCAGCCTGAAAAGCCTCTACAGCCCCTCCCTTACCAATTTCTTTCACTCTCCCGGTCAGTGTGTGACCAGAATGAAGGATTTGATGAATGCGTATTTTCTCTTTATATATTCATGACTATTTCCTGAGGTCTATTAGAAAGACATAACTTATTCAGGTGGGAGTTTTAATTGAAGTTCCATCTCTGCATTTTGCTGCCTCTCTAGTCCCAGGATTTTTGATGCACAAACTGATGGAAAAACCCATTTTAGGGTTTTAGGGAGGCAGCCTTTTGTGGTGGACAGTATGATCACCCTGTGCTTTCTCCCTTTTTAAATCGCTATTCAGGAAGCCAATGCTAGGTCAAGAAGTTGGACAAGGTGAACCATGGAAGAAAATGGTAATAAGAAAGCAAATGAGTGCATAGTTAGTCGTTAAAAGTATTTTAAGAGTACAGCAAGGAGGAAACCAACTGGAAAGGTGTATGGAACACAGATTTGTATAGTAAAGAGCTGGAAAATTAGTCTTTTATGAAATTAAGCTGAGAACACACGCAGGAGAAATTATTCCAACAGGAAAACATACTACATAGCATCAGATCTACACCATGTTCAAAGATGGAATGAAATATAAAAATAGACATTGATGGGGCTTCAAGGCTCGTGTCCCCAAATTGACTAGAGTGAGTCTTCTGGGTTGGCTGGTTTCCAGTCCTCTGAGTTTGCCCTGAGCACAGGAACATCTTCACCACACATGGTCAGCTTGCTTGAGCCCAGTCTAACAGAGGAAACATGTTCTCTTCAAAGATAAGTGTGTAGCTAAGCAAACAGTCCTAGCTGCCATTTGTGACGGTATTATCTGGGAGGCCATCCCTTTCTGTAATGGCTACTTTCATCCTCACCACTGATATGCCTCTTTTTGTTCGGCGGATTTGATAACATTAAGATTGTATCGGTTGCCTTGCGCAGCTCCCTGAAGACTGCCTTCATTATTCAGCAGTCAAAGCCAGATATTCATTCAGTTACAGGCCCAAACAGCCAGGGGGATTAAGCTGCTCAAACTGTACACAGAAAACCTTCAATATTTAGGCTGTGTGGCTGAAAGACTGACGAGACTTTCTGATTCATACTTAAGTCTTTCAAAGGATTTATACATATTCTGATTGACTGTTGATCTTTTTTTTTTTCCTTTTAAATCTGCTGTTTATTTTGTCTATTTGGAAAATAGAGTGGGCCAGTGATTGGACTCTTAATCTGTGAGGCATGCACTCCACACAGATAGAGTTTATATAATAGCATACACTGATGGTGAGACAAGGATCAACATGAAATTGGTGAAAGTAGTCGTGGGGAGAAATGTGGAGAGTTAGAAAACATGCAACGGTGAAAATGTTTTTTGGTAAGAAAAACCTTCAAGGCAGTCAAGCTCTGTTTAAGCTGAAAACCACACATTCATGCACACATGTAAATAAACACACATGCACAGCCTACAATGGCACGATCCTGAGTGGCTGCCCGAGGGTCTGGCTTCTGAAAATGCCATTGCAAATTGTGATCGCTAACAGTTTACGTCGCACTGACATTTTCCAGCTGGACGCTCACAAAGGTCAGGCTCCCCACCTGAAGGCAAGGGCAGAGGGAGATGGTAGTGTAGCTGTGGTCACCACTGAGATTTGGCAGCCTCAACTGTCAACTACCAGTGCATTATTAACTCTGAGTGTTGGGTGCTCAGGAAGCAGTATTATCGGTTCAAAGTAAGGCCGCTGGAAGCTTTGTGCTCGCTAAGTGCCAACGGAAATAGGTGATGTTTAGTATCAAGATTGTCACCGTAGCAAATGTTTGTCGTGTTGCTGCTGATCCCTGCTTGATTTGATGGACTGTATAACGTCAGAGGAGGGGTCTAAAAATGTTTGAATCCCCATTTAAGCAATGATATAAAGCATACGCTCACACAGATTTTGACATGAAGAAGAAGGAAAAAAATGAAAATACAAATGTATCATATTTGTAGAGGTAATTACTTTGCTTTAAAATAATATGACGTTGAATTTGTTTTATGACATCTTTGAAAGGATTGGTCGCGGACACATTTTGCAATCAACACACAATGAAACGAATAACAAAAATCTACAACTAACCATCTGCGATAAATTGCTACTATCAATGTGCATCTATGCTCTTAACTTAAATTATTGAATGATAAGTGAGTTAAGGATGCATGGATGCACTTTCCTATACAAATATGTATGAGAAGCTGTAAGATGGTAGAAAGTTCAAACCTTGAGGACCATTATGTTAGAGCTAAATGGTTATCGGACAATATGGCACGCCCCTCAGTAAATCAGAATTGAGGATGCTCCATTTCTCTTGAACTATTTGGGCTAGAATAATATCTTTTGCATGCATGCTGCACATGGCAGTGCCATTTTTAGCATGAAGATATGCATTTAGTGTGTTAAAGGCAAAGTGGGACTTGCCTGTCATGGCTCATGCTCATCTCAAACAGCAATAGCTGCTATGCTACGATCAATTATCATGGGTAATTTCTGTCAAACACACTTTAAATGTTACCTTATTAAGGAGTGCTGTCAACTGACTGTATACGTGCAAGACTACATTTACTGTGCTAACAAATCCGCATGCTACCATGCCATGATGCACAAACACCTGCACCCACCCACACATACATACTGCGCTCCTGACAATAGACATGCACACGCGCACATGGCTGATGGCATTTTAAGGGCATCACCAGTACTGTGTCTCTGTCTCTCAGGTATCAAGTAGGTAGCATGCTAGCTAGAATGTCATCTATCTCACTGACAGAGACAAGCCTCTGTGACAGCAAGAGACAGCTGAGCAGCACAGCGGCAAGGCTCTTGGTCCCATCAACTGAACACAACAGCAATGCATAACAATAAGCATACCGTAGCATGGTATATTGTATCACAATATAAAAAAAAAAAAGTCACTTTAGTTGAGTGGTTCATTCATAGGGCTTTTAAGCATGCTGTCTTTCTTCTCAATTTCCTGTTGCTCTGCTCACTGTACTGTCCGATAAAGCGACAGTGCCCCAATGAGAAATGGATGTGCTCTGAGTGAACCTCCAAGTGTTTATACTCTTTTCACCCCTGTTTTTCTGGGCACTCAACCCACAATCCAACCAAGTATTGTAGATATTGTCGAGTGGTCAGGGTTAAACTGTAATGGCTTCAACGACAATGCGTTTTAAATACTATAATTTTTACGGTCAAACATGCACTCAAAGTGGATTTGATACCAGCAACGTGTTGGAACGGGGACAACAAAGACTGTGAAGGTTGAGGAATGCTCCACCTGTGGAAGATTCCACATAGTAAACGGGTTCAGTGGTGAGGTATGAAATGTGCATCCTCGAAAGGCTCACTCGTTCACAAGTAAGGGCGAGGTTCACCACTTTGTCAAAAATTGCATGGGCAAATAGTCTGTATCCCAACTTTTTAAGAATCAGGGTTGTAAATCTGGTGTTGCTGACTAAAATTAGATTAGATTTTATTAATCCGTCACTACCTACAGCAGCTAACAGTTGTTTCAATAGCTGTTGACCACTCAAATTGTCCATTTATGTCCTTAAACACAGGCAAGCCTACAACACAACAGTGTTTAAAGTCGGCATGCATCTTTTGGTGATGTTGGAGGTTTTGCCCATGGCACACTAGGACAGCTCTTTGTGCTGCATTTTGAATACATGCTGTTTTTCATCTCTTCTCTGCAGAAAGTCTCAATGTGAAGATGTGAGGACAGCAAAAGAATAAAGCAAGAGAGGCTTAGACAAATACATGACAGTCTAACACAGAGTAGAACACAAACAAAAGACAGATTAAAAAACAAATACTCTCTCTTAGACTTATGCAAAGTGTACAATTTAGTCATAGTTGGATTTAGATGGATTGTAATGAAGTATAACACTAAGGTTTATGGATTGAACTGGTATGTAGTGTATATTTGTTATTAACTCAGGAAAGATCCCTACTCTCTCTTTACTCTTTTTATAGTTAGGGATCCTCTGAGAGATGCATAGCATAGCTATTAAGGGAAACAACTCGATGATTATGGACACTTTGGGATATAGAAGTATACAGTGTTCAGATGATGACATACTGTAAAGGAAAGTAGATGAGTTGACGCCCAAATCATACAGGGGGTTGTGCAAGTGCTGGAAAAACGCTGAATTATCCAAGACTGTGCTGGCTTTGGTGCTTTCTAATAAGCAATCAGTTGACACAAGCAAAATAAGAAACAAACTGTTACACAGAAAATGATAATTAAATGTAATGCTGAAAAAAGGCTTTTTGATTCTCAATACTGGTTTATAACGAAGTTTATGTTTAATGCAGTTGTTTCATACACATTTTGAGTGTCTGCTGAAAACAAAAATATGAACATAAACTGTGTGGAAGCTGCATTGTCTTAACAGCATGCACTAGCTATGAATGTGTGTTGAGAGATGTGCGGGTATGCCGGGAAGCAGCGTGTCATAGAGGCAGTCATAATCAGCTTTCTGTCTGTGTGCACTGATTCAGATTCAGGATTACACTCTTTATGCTGACCCGCGCACTCATAGGGCTGCTCTCCACCTGGCTCACCTGATGGAGCGGAGGCATTACTGTTTGTATGTTTGAGCAAATGTGACAAAAAAAAAAAAATGCTGACAGAAACACAGTTCTCTCAGATGGTTACACATGCATAGGTGTCAGTGCTGTAGAAGGATCTCTACCCTGCATCAAAAACAGATTTTAAATGTATTATTCCCAATGATTTGGAAGTAATTTGAGATGTATAATCACAGTTATGTGTTTATTTTAATTGTGTGTTTGTGTGACAGCTAGGATTTGGATTTTGGCTGCCGATCAAGGCAACCCCCACCTATCCATCTGGCAGTTATGTCTGCGCTTAGACTCAGTAACTGCACTGCTGGGCCTTATGTAAGGGGAAATGGTGAAAGAACGATGAGGGAAGGGGAAAAAGAGAGAGAGAAAACCGAGAGAGTAAAGAGGTTAAGAAGCAAGTTGTGATCTAGTAAGAGTCAACAAATCCAGTTCCATCTGACAGCAATCACTGAGCCAGCACTAGGACCATTTATCACTTCAACACTTTGCCATCATAGAAAAAAAAGAAAAAAGAAATCTCAAACAAACATTCCCATCCCTCGGGAAATGGGTTTTACTTTGCTGATGCATTTGCATTAATGAACCGACGGCCTGGCACCTTTCGCTAAATGCTCAAAAACTTCCACATGACTGAGCAAACATTTCCAACAATATTTACTTTTGATTTATTCATAGAGATGTTCATATTAGCGGGACAGAGCCACGGATCCCAATATTGACAAGCAAAAAATAAAAAAATAAATAAACAAAAAAAGAAAACTATTTCCTTGTGATAATTGTGTGGCTGAAAACCAACCTTTTTCGCGAGGCCTAGGACTTTACCATCAGCCACTGTCAAGATGCTCTGCCCCCAAATGTCTAAGCACACATAAAAAAAGAAGCCATTTGTTCTGCTTTTCAGTATGAATTGTAATCTACATTCATGTCTCATGAGAAAAGAAAGGAAAAAAAGGTAGCGAGGACAGACACACTAAGATAAAGTGAAGATTCTATGCTGTTAAATAAAAGAATGAATAAGGGAGGCTGGGATTTCCTAAACACGCTGAACAAAAGCCACTGCCAATCAGAAAAGTACATTAAGTTGCTGTACAGGTCATTTGGGATTACATAACAGGAGCTTCCCATCCCTGGTTAAGAGCTTGTTTCTATCACGGTTCATCTCATCCAGGAAGAAAAGGAAACCTGTGAAGCTCCATTGCTTTTTCTTCAATTCAACAAAGCTCCAGCTGCATCTGAAATGTGACTGTATGTAGTTCAAAGGTTTTAGGGACTCACGGACTATTGTATTTGTATTTTATGTATTTGTGAGTGTGGTCTTACAACCAGCTGCATTGATCTCAACCTCACTTTTATCTGTTGCTATTTTTCATGAATGTTGCTTGGTAGCTAGCTAGCTACACAGCAAGATACCACTGTTTCTTAGTAAACGCTACTAAGCCATGATTGGTCAACAGCGGTAAATGCTAAAAACATCAAGTCTCAAATCTCAGATGAGAGCAGCGATTCAGGTGTATGGAAAGAAGCTTTTTTTTTTTTTATTTAGTTTTGAAAAAAAAAAAAAAATCAGTCCAAAACTTTTAAACTTGTAACTTGTTTCAGCATGTACCTTCCAAAGTGCACCTTTAAAAATCCACTTCTTCACTGTTACTGTAAATTCTTAAATTGTTTATCCTTTGTGTTTACAATAAAAGTAAGCTCTCAAAGATAGAAGACAGTGTAGAGGTGGTTTTACCTGCAGAATTGGACTGAAAAGTTTCTACGTATACCTTTATACTTTATTTTGTCATAAGAATGAAAGAATCCCCACTAAAATCATAACTGCTGGGAATCCAAACTGACCACGGCTATTATCTTCCGCTACAAACTTTCTGAGCCACCTTTCAACCTGAGAAGTCGCTAGTGCTTTAGATATGTCTTCTTTTTTTTTTTGCCCTTTGGAGAGCTTCTCCTCAGTCGATGATAACTGTGCTCAAGCCTCACCAACAGCTACTCTCACTATGGAAAAGAACTGCATATTATTTACTTTACGTTAGAACACTGGAACTTTTGCTGTTTTGAAAGTCAGACAAGATCACAGAAAAAAAGACTTCTACTTTGCGGGTTGTGAATCCAAACAAGTAAGAAAAAAAATCCTGGCAAGAATAATACACAGCACTGCCTAAACGCTCATAAGAATTACATTACATTATTTTAGCATTGTGCTTTTTCCGCTTCTCTAATTAAGATTTTTTTGGCCTCAAATGTGTGTGTAAGCGAATAATTATGAAATGGAGCTCTTATAAGACTGAAGACACACGGTCAACTTGTGAAACATAACTGGCACGGTAACAAATGTGCAGCCGGTTTCCTTGACATGATCCATGTGACTGCCTGTGGCAAAGACGGGTTTACAAAACTATCTGTAGTTCCCACTGACTAAAATCCAAAGAAATGAAAATATAATTGGTTTACGCAGGGAAAATCAGCCATTCACCTCTGGGATCGGCCCTTCCAAAATCAAAGTAAATTGTACTTAAAAGCTTGATCAGATATGAGTGTGCAAGTTGAATGTTGCGGAGCGCCTTTGACAAAAACAACAAGACAAAGCTCGTGATATGGAGGATACTTTTAGGATTAGATGCTGCTGCACAAAGAGGAGGATAAAATCACTTTAGAAGGTATTTGTTTTTTTTCATATGTATGTTATTGTAATAAAACATTCATAATATAGGACACTAAAGCTGGCAGAAATCCATGGTGTCTATTTGTCTCTAACACCTCTAGCGTTTGGTAGAATTGGTGTCAATACAACACAGAGCAGCTTTGACAAGGGGCTTCTGGCTGAACAGACCCTCCTGGCACTCGTAAACATGTCTTAGTCCGACAGTGATTTGATTTTAACACCATCGCTCAGCTGCAGACTGACTTGTAAAGATTCACCTCACTGTTTTCTCTTCAAGGTGCAATTTGTAAGATATGGCCAGAATTTTCATTTCAAATTTTCCAAAAATGTATGGCAAGCCATTTTGACATTTAAAAGCTAGACTGTATTTATATTGCAGATATCATTAAGTCAGGTCTTCCTAGTCAAAAAGAACAATTCAGATATCCACAATGACATTCTTCCTAGGACATATGAAGAATGAATCACTTTTACCATCTATGTGTATGGGGTTTCTTATTACATATGTACAGTATATCGACAATTCATGGAATTGCGGATATCTGCAAATTATATGACTAGGTGCAATTCCAGTTCCAGACATCTTCAATTGAATTCTGCCTATTAAAATGGCTTGCCATACAGATAGTCCCTGTGCTTGTGTAGCTTCACCTTAGAGATGTATATACTGTGAGTTTCACAAGCATTTTTAGCATTTGGTCTAATAAGTAAACAAAACAAACTCACAAAAAAATATCATAAAAGGAAATATTCTTAAACCTCCTTTTCTCGACAACAGAAAAAGACAACCGTAACCTTCTGAATTCTCTCTTTTACCGAACTAAGACGAGCTTAATTCCCTCGTCATAAAACACACTTCATTCAGATGAGACATAAACAAAATAAAACTCACCTAAACCGTCTTTTCACAATCACCCCTAGTTTGCCAGATATAGTAGAGTAAGATATTAAAATATTCCATCTCTACATGCCGTTTTTGATCGCTCCGACACTATCTCTCTGTTCTGCCGATTTTCCTGTCTTCAGTCTCCACCTGCTGTGTCGTGTCTTGTCTAGTCCTCGTCGGAGCCACTGTAAATCACCTCATATATATATATATATATATATATATATATATATATATACAGTATATTTCATAGATTTCTCACATATTACATGTGGCTGTACTCAATGGTAAACTATTCACAATGGGAGCCACTCTCCGATTGATATTTTAGCAATGATATCAATTCCTTCTCAAATGGCATGTAATCCAACTACAAATGCAAGCTAGCAGGCATTTATCTTCCTCTTGTAATTATCCAAGCATCTGTGTTATGGTCCCACTTGATTAATTTCTCAAGTTCAACCACAGAGTTACACAAAGACTGGATGCTCTGATGAAGGCCACTAGGCCTAAACGTTAGCATGCTTGTGACATGGCCGAAATAAATTGGTGAAATTGAGATTAGTCTGCTTTGTTCAAGGATCTATGTGTGTGCTACCTCTGTACTTTATGGTACACGGCGTTGGAAGTTACACAAAGACCTAAGTGATCACTGGAGTGTTACAAAGGCCTACTTAAGGCAGCCGTATGGTCCACAATGAGCTTCTTAGTTGGTCGTTTCCATTGTTTTACTGGTTGGTGGGGAAATTAACGCAGCAGAAAGTCCTGGAGGGTCTGTTTCCCTCCCAAACTCACTGACTCCATACCGCTTGAATCAGTATACATGAGATGCAAAAACATCTTTCGAACTGGACTCCCTTTAATGAAACAGAGAGAGAGAGAGAGCATATAAAGTGAAAGCTATAACACTTACTTGCGTGTTCATATGGTTGCGCCTGCTGTCTATGATGGACCCCAAGAGACCACAGGCTTCTGAATTTGCATTGCAAATGGACACATATTTCACCTATTTTTTTTCTCCCCCCCCAATATACATTTTAATTTCTCAACAGTGTGTCTTTGAGTGGCTCTGCAAAGGACGTAGCACGTGTCTGCAGAGAGCGCCATGCTGAGGGCAATGCCTATCAAATATAACCTTTATTCTTGCTGCTGCAGCGGGCGTGTTTTTGCATGTGTGTGTTGGTGTGTATAAACGTCAGCCATCAGTTAAAATGTAAATCAGGGCAACGGGAAGATACACATGTAGCACGTTAAGTTTGATTTCTAATTTATTTTCTGAGGCATGCTGCACAAAAATCTCAAATTACCTGACATAACAATATTCCAAAAAATGCATCCATATTTTGGTGTCAGAATCAGCGTTTAGTATCAGCAGCCGCAGCAACAACAACACAATTACTGGGCAGAAAATAGCTACATTTTGGTGAGCTCTTGTTATGTTTATCACCAAACATTGTGCTTGTCCGGAACATGATGAATGAATGCATGCATGCATGAATTCATGCATGAATTCACAGGTCTGTAGAGACAGAGATAAGTCAAAGAGGAAAAAAATGTCTGGAGGATGTGGAGGAACCACTGCATAACTTTTTGTTTTGTTTTGTTTGAAACTGAACACAAAATTATATGATATAAAGCATTTCACAATGTGCCTTTATGAACATGAGTTTTTTATAAGCTATATTTTAGTCCAGAGCTTACTACACCTTGAATGCTTAAGGAACCTGGTTTAAGAGGATGCCTTTTGTATATACAGAATATTAGAATTTACATGATATTTGCATAACTCTAACCTAATCTACCCTGTTCACTGATGATGTCGTCCCACTATTATACTAGCCTACTACTAGGCCTACATACTTAGTATTTAGTTTGAAAAAGTTCAGAGAATGATAAGTATTCCATTGTTGCAAGACGAAAAAGCTAATTAGCCTCCTTCCCATTTCTTGGTCCAATGACATTGGCAAAAGTAATTAAAAGAGTGTCCTAATATAATATGCTGGGTTAATGTATCCCATATTTTTCTCACAAACACATCTCCGAGATTAGTAATGGTTGAGGACCCTTCCTATTGGTTGGTATATTAGTGACACTACAGAGCCATTTCTGTTGGACATGACCTTGTGTCGAACAGGCTGGAAGCAGAAATACTAGTGTGTAAATTATTTCTCGACAAAGTGCACTGGCAAACACTGGAGGAGTAATGGTGTGTTTCACAGAGACAAGACGAGTGCCTCTTTTATTCGCAGGGGTGAACACACTGGGCGCCATTTAGTGCTCATAAAAATGGCTTTTGGCTGTGGGCTCCTTCGCTGGGTACTACCAAAGATATACACGTGTACTGTAAGTGTAATTAAATACTCGCTGCCATCAATAAACCTCTCTGACAATGATTTTTCTCCCAAAATACCTGATTTTAAAGGTGTATTTTTCCATTTGAAATCAACTGTGCTACATTATTTCCCCCCCCCCCCCTTTTGTTATATTAATGAATAAAGTTGTTGTCAGACCAGCAGTATTGTAACTGATTAGCTGTAACTGGTCATCTTTTCTGAAGTGTTCAATGTTTAATTCCATTTGGATGACGAATATTATTTTTCTTTCCAGATCTATGACATAATTCTTTGTATGTTAAGTGCTAGAGAAAAAAAAGAGGGAAAAAAAGATGCAGTGGCAATACTAGTGGTGGGAATTTATAAATGACAAAAAAATGGAGAGGAAGAGAGAGAGAAGGAAGAAAGGGAGCAGCACAGATGCCAAGGTTTTCCAGTTCAGTGCACTGAAACACGAGCCAACACCACAATTAGGATGTCCAGGGAGATTGTTAAATAAGACATTGATCATAGAGAAAACTGTTGACTGTATCCTTTCAAAAACATACAAACTTTAATCAGATTCTGTTTTTATTGCATCTCGTTTTGCATCCATGCGCGGGGAAAAGCACTATATATATATATAAATGAGTGAACCTGCAAGTGTTTGTGTGTTTGCAAAAGTGTTCATGTGACCAAGAAACCCTATACCCACCCTGGCTCTGTGGAAATCAATTCCAGATCCCTGCATTACCGTGAACCGACCTTGTACTGTTACAGCTCATGAAATAAGTCTGTTTGGGAAAGTGCGCAGACAGATAATGTGAACACATATATTAACATTAATTCTATTAACATATATTAAAATACCATACATGCTCAAATAGTTTATTTACTGATAGCTCATCTTAAGAGAGAAAGAGGTCTTTATTTGAAACAGGCTTATAGCGGAGACAGTACATTTTAACATATTTTAGCAGGTCTTGTTTATCTGTTCACATTTTAATTTGCTGTGGACACTGTTCGCTATTAATGCAACACGTTGTCCATATTTACTTGATACATTTGGGATAATATACATTTCTGCAGTATTTTCACCACTCCAACAGCAGAGTCCTATTTACCAAACTGCTGCTCTAAGTTTATGTGTAATACACCAATTTTTGCTAATTAACTACATTCAGTTCAATGTTGTGGTAAACTCAATGCTTCTTCCAGTAGCTAAAAGGACATTATGCCTCCATGTCTCTTAAGTTTAGGCATGAAACAGCCACAGAAAGCGGCTATCGTTGGAGACTTGGTCACTTTTTGGAAAACTTTTATTTGAGAATTTGCAGCTTATCCTACTTTTACTCATGATTTATTCTGTCTTTCTTCAGTTTGGTGCTGGATCACTGAAATAGAGAACTTTATATGATGGGATGAATATCTCAGTCTTTCTTTTTTCTCTTTCTCTCTTTTACACTTAATTTCAATTCATGTCATATGAGTATACCGTCTTAGTGGGAATTCACCATCTGTGGCTCTGGATTTTGAAGCTCTATTAAATATTAAAAAAAATAAAAAATCTCAACACCATAGCACAGGATGTTTTTTTGTTTGTTTTTTTTACACTGACATTGCCATTTTACTGATCCATTAAATTCCAAGGCACAGGAGCTCTGTATTTGAAATGTTAAGGGGATAAAGATGGTCCTACCAGAAGTTACTGACCTATTCAAGCAGCATGGCAGTTGGCCTTTGCCTTTCAGCTGTATTCTCATAAGAGCTCGAAGTAGAAGGAAGACAGAAAGCAACATATAAACATATAATTGATTCCTTATTTAAGAGTGAAACATTGGTTCTAGGCTGTAATGGTTCTATCCATTATCTCTCAGACAAGCTGCCTCTTGCCTCTGCAGGAGTAATGGCCTGCAGCAACACATCTTATCGAAATAGCTTTGTCAGAGTGTGTGTGTGTGTGTGCGCGTGCGTGTGTGCATGTATTCATGTGTGTGTGCTCATGTGGGTACATGTGTGTGGGTGAGGTTTATTTTTCTCTGTTTTATTTATGGTGTATTACTCTTTGTTTCCTCGCAGTTTTGTGTCTGGCAGTTTTTGATCTCTTGCAGCCCCATCGTCGAGTTAAGATGAGTGAGAAGTCAGCGGCCAATCAGAGTATAAAACAGAGCATAAAGGCGTTTCAAAAATTGTGAATCACTGCAACTATGTGAGCATACAGTCACAAAGGTGCACGAAAAAATATGAGGCTGATGGGTCCAACAGTGTGCAAGATTAGCTGTGGGCCGATACACATAGAGACACACATGACCAAACACATAATCCCCTCCAGGCTTCCGACTGCTGAGAGCGTTTTAAAATATTTATATCTGTGGGTCTGCAAAATGTTGCTCTTTAGATACATTTGTACACTCATATGTACACGTATGTACACTTATTGTTTCTGTGACCATTTTCAAATGTATGCATAAAGTTTACTTCTTTTTTTTTTGATAAATTCTCACACTCAATGCAGTCACTGGTTACCATTCACTTATGTACAATATCAAAATGTATCGGCAGGCTTTTGAAATTTGCCAAGTTATGTCATAAAACACTTAAAGTTTGCATTTGAATTCACAATGTTTTGTTACTCTAGTTTGTGAAGTTGTTGGCTGCAACGTTGAGTATATGTAAGTTAATATAAATGTTCTGAAAGTGCATATCAATGTCACATACAGTGGGCAGAAATCTAAATCTAAATAACAACTGTGAAAAAAAGTGGAAAGCTTGTCTAATTCAAATTTTCAAATATGCATGATCATCAGTTATTGTCTTAGAAATGCCCAGGCATACTAACACACATACATTTCCACATTGATTAGCATCCTATGTAAGTACCAAACCAATATTTCTGAAATTGCATATGCTGCATAACTTTGTTTGACGGCTAAGTAATTAAAGTCATCCAAGCACAGGCTGCATATTAAATGGCGGTCTCTGCATAACGGTGCAGGCCTAAATTAAATGAATTAAAAGTGAATCTGTTTTGAGAGTGGTGCTCTCAAGCGAATCCTCCATGCACACTGAGTTTTTTGGGTTTTTTTGGTGCAGGATGCGTATGCAATATTAATATGGGCAAACAGTGCCAACACATGCACCTAAACACACACACAAACACTTTTGCATAGACAACACACACTCACACATGTAATATATGAAAATGTACACATTTGAGTGAGTCACGTTAGCTCCCCACTCTCTGGTGCTTTTGCTGCCACACAGCCAAGCGCACATAGAAGTGTTCGCCGAGCATGAAGCAGAACAGATGCAAAACTCAGCGGCAGATAACTTTGAAAGATGGCATCCAAGTTAGCAGCAATGTGATAAGGGAGTGAATCACTTTAGGGTGTTATAGTCCCTGGAGCCAAAAACATGTGTCTAAATAACTTCTTTTTTTTTTATTGTTGATCCATGGTTTGTCATTTTACTTGGCTCTAAGAATTAAAATTATATAGTACATTATATAATGTACATATAATTACTTTACTCTCACCGAATAGACATTTGGGCTAGGGCTGTGTAGCGTTGAAAAAATTACGATACCAATACCAGTACCCTTAAGTGATACCTAAAAGTGATACCGATACCAATTAAGTACTTCATTCAATACCCGTCATGTGAACTGAAGCATTCAGTTGCATAAAATGCCACCAATGACTGCTGCAGTAGTGGGACAATCACGCGTCACATCAAACTGAAAAATTATTGTGGTCATTGGCTGCGAGTAAAACATTTTTTTTCTAGATCTGTATACAAAAAGGAATTAAATGCGGGAATGGTTCGGCTGGAGAATTTTCAATCGTACTTGGTGCGGGGTTGCTTTGGTCGATACCTTAAAGGTATTGAGTACTCATACACATTAGCAATTCATCAAAAAAGAATAAATCATTACCGCCATGCTCTTTACTCTTTTATTGTTTGGTTTTACAGCACATTTGCTGAATGGTTTAGTCCCACCGATCTATTCAGTGCCACCCCCAGCAGCAGCAGGCAGCTGTTTTCACCTAGTGTTCACTACCTCGCAACTAAATAGGCAATTAGTAGTTGCTATCATGATAGCTATAACAAATAATATCTGATGAATTTATGAATTCTTCTGCCTCAAATGGACAAAGAGTAGTTTTTCGTTATTCACCTCAACTTCACCTCAGTTCTCAAGTCATGTGGAGATCAGAATGATCTACTTAATTGGAGATGAAAACTGAGGTGAAGAATGACTTGCAGGTGGAGCACCTGGCAGCCGGCCTCAGGGGCTGCCTCCCTAGCCGAGGAGTTCCCCGACCAGAGAGCGGCAGAAGTCAGAACAGACCTAAAATACCCAGCACCAGCTGCACAATAATCAACCAAGCATATGTCATTTGTGCTTTGCAACTATTGCATTTAATAGAAGAAGTAAGTTGACAAAATATCTAATAAATTCTCAGTCTGAATCATATTCCATCATATGGCAATATTCTTCTGATGCAATTACAATGTTATTTGAATGATATCGAGGTTCCTCATAACATTTTCATGTGCAGAACCACCCTGCATGAAAAGTCCAATTAAAACACTGGTACAGTACAAGCAGTACTGTATCTGAACAAGAGCAATTCTGTTCTCCAGAAACAGAAATCTTTGATATAATTATGTGATATCACACTGCAGTAATAGGCAATTAAGTGAGGAATGTGGACAGTAAAGATGGGCTTTTTCACCCTTGCTCAGAATTCAAATAAACTATTATGTTCGACTGCCAAAGTGCATTTTTCATTGTTCTCTAATTGATTCTGAATCCCATCCCTGGGTATTCGTATAACTGCGATATTGAGGCTATTGCTGGAAAACACTGAGCATGCTTCTTAAAAAGTAAATAAAAATAAAACGTTTCAAAGATAATTTCACATCTCCTGTTGAGTATTGGTTTAATTAACTGCTATAATTATCCTTCCATTAACATTCCAACAGGGAAGGTATCGGACAACTTTCCAGTCTGAATAAAAACACATATTCGCAAATGCACTTATGGCTAGCCTGCAGAGGTAAGCTGCTTTCTGCACCTTGAGCACTAGTGCCATGGTAACACACCATGTCTCGAATGAACAAATGGATGACATCCAATAAGGAAGGTTGTCACATTGGCATTTATTTTTGGTACTGTCTTGACATCACTGACCAGAGAGAACTTCAGAGTGAGAAAAAAAACTAAAAAACTGTTATGTTAGCTGTGTCCAACACAATCCAATCTGATACACTGATCAGCCACAACATTAAAACCACTGACAGATGAAGTGAATGACATTGATCATATATATATATATCAGTATAATGTTCTGGTAGAAAATCCTGGGTCCTGGTATTCATGTGGATGTTCTTTGACCCATAAAACCCACAGTACTCCATGGATCGCAATTTTTCCCATGTAGCTCAATCAGATTTGGATATGGGGCATTTTGAGGCCAGGTGGACGCCTTAAGCTCTTTGTCACGTTCCTCGGGCTGTTCCTGAGCAGTTTTTGTGG
>JBBPCS010000573.1:6594937-6609348 GCA_037974645.1 Hollardia meadi | reverse complement strand
CTGCCCGGCACTATAGGGCATCCAGATCTATCATTCTGCATGTCTATGTTGCTGGACAGGACAGGTTAAAAAAAAAGAAAAAAAGACAAAATCTTTGTCCATCTCTCTTTTGTGACCAACAAAGACAGGGACAGCATGAATAAGAGCACACAGATGGCCTTATATACTAAAAAGAATTTTCTCAGTTTCTGAGCACAAGCCAACACAGGTAGTTCAGTAATACCATAATGCATTCACACATACCTAATGGATAGTTCATGTGAAAATGATGGCCTTTTCAAAGCAGCATGTGGGTGGTAGAATAGAAAGGGTGGGAGGCTGAAGGGTGTTTATGATTATTAAACCAGTCAGGTATTCTATAGTCGCAGAACTTTCTCAGGAAAACTGGAGTGACATTTTCCCTTGGATATCTATCAACAAAGCTTAATGGTTTTCTTGAGCACTTGCTGGAGAAAATGTTTTAATGGTTAATTAATAAATGAAAGGATGATAATGAATTGTCTCCATTTTTTTCTCCCTGGAGTGAAATTATGCATTTTTTTTCCCCCTTTGTGGCTCCAATTATCAGAAGGAAAATTCCCTGGTCTCAGTGTTATCTGGGGACATTTTCATTATCATTAAAAAAGCAGCCACACCTGTGCATTCCAGTAGACAAACCTCAACAGGTGGAATGGGGGGATTTATCAATTATTTATTTGGCTGCCATAGTGTTATTACAGCCAATTCTTATCCCCAGCTCGTCAGATATCAATGATATGTCACAGCCCCTTGCATCTCATCCAGACACACAAGGTACCCTTTGGCGCCAGGTAGAGATGGCACAAGGGTTTAAATGTGCCTGTAATGTAAAGCCGTCCGTGTCAGTTTCAGACAACGCTATGTACTTTCCAAAGTGAGAACGTGCTGACAGGGGTGGAGGTTTAGTGGAGAGTCACAGTCATTTCCTAAACCTAACCACGTGATGTTTGTGCCTAAACTTAACCAAAGTAACGTAGACCTTCTGCGTCAGGATAGGATGCTGCGGGCGGGAGCCTTTGCGTGTCACACAGAGATGCAAAAGGGAAGGCTTAGCTTGTCGGCCGCGGACACCAAAGGGCCCTTTGTGCATCAGGGAAGGCTTAGCGCGATGCCAAGAGGTACGTTGCGCATCCTTATAAGACACAAGGGGTGCATGACAAATCATCGGTATCTGACAACCTGGGATGAGAGTGGGTTGGTAATTATCAATAACTTAATAAATGGCAATAACAATGTATTTCACACAATGCCATTACAGAACCATTTAGCTCAATGCAAATTAATTCATAATTTACAACAAGTGCATCCATCATAATCCAATTGGTCCAGAACCTGACATTAATTACAATATAATATCATGGATATTATGGGCCTACATATATATGAATGTAGGCCCAAGCTAGGATCAGAGACACAAACATCACAAGCAAAGGGAAATCCAGCAAATAATGTGACACCATTTTGAGAGCAGAGAGATATATGATGGAGGAAGCTGTGTTTGTGTGAGTGTGTGTGCATGTGTGTTATTGATCGCTACAAAAGAAAAATCCCTGCAGCACCAATCAATAGCATGTGTGCCTGGCATGACTTAAGTCAAGGACAGAGATGTTAAAAAAAAAAAAAAAACAGAAGTAGAAAAATCAGCATCCATCAACAGGGGGATTAAAAAGGTCAGTTCTCAGTATCTGGGTGCCATTTAGCATGTTTTTGGCACATTATAAGCATCAAGAACATTTTGAGGTTCACAGAAAGGAAACATAACCCCAACACTACAACTTTGAAGCTTGGAGGTTGCAACAAGTAAACAACACCACTTAGTGTACAAACAAGGGCATGCATGCACCAATGAGCTCAAATTACCTGTTAAAATAAAAACAATGTGCAGGGGCGTTTCAACCAATGAAGCGCCAAATAACTTGCTTTATAACCCCAGGCTGTGCCAGGCTTTATTGAGCCAAAAATCAGTTTTAGTTTGAAACATTGCATTACTGCAGCCCACATGGACTCTTAAAATAACATTTTGTAAACAAATGCATTTTATCCATTGCAAAGTCATTCTATCTATCTGGAAAAGGACATCTGCTGCCTGGTAAAAGTTCCACAGCAGAAAGATTGATTATTGACTCTTGCAATAGATCAGATAGCCTTACTGCCTTACCTTATCAATAATAGATCATGCTTATGCCATTCTTAGCCAAGAAGTGTCACATATGAGAAACAGGCGGTAATGTAGGTCAAACTGTCTTGAAGAAAGTTTAAAGTCTCAACATTGTCAGAAAAAGATCAACGTTTAAACATCACTCATGATGATAAAGAACCAACCAACAGACAAACATTCTACACACTTCAGCCAATAAAAAGGAAACACACATGTGGAATGCCATTATTTGCCCATTAATCTGTCTAACCAAGCCAACTAACAACAAATGTCACTTCATAGTTTTCAAATATTTCACTTCAAAGACCAAACATGTCCTTCCTGACAAATTTTTCATGCCAGAAAACAAAAACACTCTTTAAATTATGGATGTACAAAAACGTGTGGCAAACATTTACTGATACAAGGTACTTACGTGTTTTGCGGTGGCTGTGCGTACGTGTGGAGAGTGTGGTGGAGACAGCCTCAGTAGTAGTATGCTCTGGGGTCCACATCTGCGTTGAGTCATGGAGTACAGTTGGATTGGCCGGTGAGGGGCTAGACGTTGCCGATCCAATTATGAAGGTCGTCCGTGGTGCTGCGGTGGTTGTAGTAAAACCTGCAGGTCCACGTCCATTACGATTTACAGGATTCCGTGGGGTTACTTGGCTACCAGAGGCTCCACCCCCTCTTGGGTTTATAGTCGTGCTTGTAGCAGTAGAAGGAGTTCTACCTTTTGCAACAGTTACAGTTCTAGGTGTGGGGTTCCCACCATCAACTGTAGGAATAGTTATTGTGGTGGTAGTATCGGGACTTTTGGGAATTCCACTTGGCTTAGAGAGAAAGATAGGATCCTGGCCTATTCGATTAGCATCCACCAGGTCGGTTGGCACGTAATCCCGTACTGTACCAACAACAATCCATTTCAACAGCATCAGGCTCAATCCAAGGCCAATGAAACCAATAAGTAAGGGGACCACACACAGCCATGTCTGCTGGCGAGGCCAAACAGCACAGCGAAGTGGACCCTGGTCCCGCGGCTGGCCTTCACCACGACCCCCTGGAGCCCCAGATCCCTCAGGTTCCTCCAGGATCACCGCCCCGGAAACAGCTGTCCCAGAACACTCGCTCATCCTTCCCTGCTGTCCTTTATGGTTCATTGAGGGTTAACCCTGGGATAGCCATCCGTAGCAAATGACAGAAAGGTTCCCAACAATACCGGACATTGAGAAGAGACAAAGTGAAAGGTAAAGAGATGGATACAAAAAGACCCCAACGAGAATCGAATGCTCAATAACACGTACAAAAATATGTAATCCAAGGATAGAGAGAAAGGGAGGGGTGCAGGAAATACATGCAGATGCACAATTGCAAACACAAAAGCACACACACACACACACACACAACACCCAGTGAGAAATGAAAGAGCTGGCGTAGACGGATAATTGCCCGATTAGTCTACGTTGAGTCCTTGCCAAACTCCCAATGTCCAACTGATGCAACAGTAAACTTTATGAACGTTCACAGCCGGTTAAGACAGAGGATAAGAAGAAGTGATGCTTCTAACAAGGAGAAAGAGAGACAAAGATAGAGATGGGAGGGAGAGATTGGTGGGAAGGAGTATCTTTACATCCGTGCATGTGAGCTATATGTGGCATCAGTGTTCGGATGCCACTGCAGAAAAAAGCCACAGTAATTTCTACTTCACATGCATGTATGTCCCCTCCTTGTACAATCCACGATGGGACAGTATTGTCTGATCTGGAGAGTGAAACTTGCAGGGTGGGTCTTGCTGCTTCCCCACCCTGTGCAGGACCAAAAAAAAAAAAAAAAAAAGATGTTTTCCAATGCAACCCGTTCCAACAGCTTTGGCCAAGTCAGCGTCCCTCAGCTCCCAAAATCGGTCTCTTTCATAACTGAAAGAGAGCAAGAGCAAAGAGATCTGTCGTTAAGCCTCTGTCAAACACTCTCCTTGAATTACCCACTATCTTTGTTGCCCGTTGCTTTTGAATCTGTCCTTTTTTGAGGATTTTTTAAAAACAATCTTCTGATTCAAACCCACTTTGCTTCCCTCGCGTGTCTTCTAAATTCCAGTGCAGCTAAAAAATAAAGCAGCAAAATCCTTCTGTTAAAGAGAGAGAGAGAATGAGGGGTGTTGTCGCGCAGTGGTATCACAGGGTGGATAAATCTGCAACTGCGACGTGATCCCGCTCCTTCTCCAGTCGGCTATGGATCAGATTTCCCCAAGCTGTCCGCTCAGCGTCCTGCTGTCTCAGTATACTGTCCCTTAATACTGCAGCATGCAATCAGAGAGCCTCTCCTCATCTCTTTGAAGCAAACATTCCACCACAGAGGAATAAAATGAGAGGGGAAGAGGATGAGAAGCAGGAGTGGATGAAATGATTGAAACTGAAAGAGCAGAAGGCAAGAGATAAATGGAAAAAAAAAACCCACACAAACAAGAGGCGACAATGCTTAAAAATATCCCACTGATTTTCTCTCTCTCTCTGAGAGGTGTTTTTCCTCAGTCCCTGAAAGCCTGTGCTCTTTAGAGTCCTCCTTTGATTTGTTGGTTGGGTTGCCAGGTTCCTCCGCCTGTCCTTCCCTCCAGGATGCTTCCTTGGAGATGCTCAGAAATGTGCGCGCCGCGCTGGGTTGAGAACTTGAAACCACAGCAGCAAAAGCTTCCTAACCCCCCTGTGGGGTTAACAACATCCGACAATGCAGCTGTCTTTACCTGTGGCAATTGTAATGCAGACACACATACAGCTGCCTCCCCGAGCTGCCGCCGCTGAGATGGAGAACGAATGAGAAGGGGGGGAGCAGGCACAGACAGAGCGGAGTGTGCACACTGCTAGAGCAAGGAAGAGAGAGAGAGAGAGAGAGAGAGGAGAGAAAGAGGCTGCACCTGCTAGATGCACCAGCTCTGGGAAGCTTGCCCACCTCCGTTAGCAGGGAGGAGAGTGAGTAAAGATGCAGAATGCATACAGAAAATTAGAAAAAAAGGGAAAGGGAGTAGAGGTGTGTGTACTGATAAAGATAATGAGAATGGGAGGGGGGGAGGGAGAGAGAGAGCTCTGCAGCGGCAGATGAGGCAGTGAGAAGCCCGTGCAAACGGATCAGAGCAGAGGCACAATGCAGGAGCCGTCACTCACTCCCTCGGCTCCGCCCATTGCACAGCATCAGAGGAGAGACTGGAAAATGACGAAGGAGTGATGGACCTTCACACACCAAACTTATACTGAGTGGATTCAACGCCACGCTTAGTATTTATGTCCGCAAAGCCATAAAAACATGTAACTGTCTTTTATTGAAGTGCACTGAGGGATAAGAAATAGGCTGTATCTCAGAAACTAGAAAGACCAATATCAAGTACTTACAATATGAACTCATAAGAAGTTGGAAATCAAATACATGCACAGACATACATCATTTCAGTATTGTTCATCTTTTCTTTTTTTTTAAAATCCTGACTTTAGGCCATACCCTATCATACTAAAGTGTTTGGGCACAAATTTCTCTTATTTAGTTTCTATTCTGACTTTTAGTTCAATCATCCAGTTGTAATGGCTGAGCCTCAACAAATCCAGCATGGGTTCAAATCAATTTAACAGTGAACTGCACTGTGTAAAACAACCTTTAAGATGCTTGCTGTAAATCCATGCACCATATGACTTTATCTTTGTGCGCATGGATGTTTGCAAGTGTGTCTACGAGGATAGCATCGCAAAACACACACACAAACACACATATAAAGTCGAGCAGGTAGGAACTGCCTGTAGGGGTATCCTTCAATTGGTCCTGAGGGGAAACTCGAGTCATGTTGTGGGTTTTCACACCTCTTTTAATCTGTTGTAACACAAATGTTGGCAGCAGCAGTCTGTTAAAGCAGCCACCAAGGTGGTGGTTTGAAAGAATTGTCAATAATCACACTGGCAAGATGCCACAGGGACAATGTTAACCCATCTGCATTTCCACTTAATGAAGACGACACTTTTGGTGATATTAAAATATATAGCTGTTACTGTTAAACTGATGGTAGCCACTGCTACAGAACGAGAGGATCTAAGTCTCTTTAAATCTTTTATGCAGGTGATATCAGAGAGTGAATACTCAAATTTAGATTGCAAATATGTGTTCAGCTAATTAAGTAAATAGTGAATCAAAATATGCAAAAACACTTTCACAGAAACCTGGAGTTTCAAAATACCTCCAAAGTAGAACAGTTTGTAATTGACTACAGAAAAATCTGCCTACAAGACGAACCTTAAGTGTGTTTAATTACAATATCCCATGGCCAGAGTGACAGTGAGAGGAGTGTTTGTGCACTGGAGTCAATGGTTAACAAGGTCAGTATGTCTTTGCACTGCGCTCATGTTAAATTTGTGGTTCATTACATAATCATTTCACAACTGTTGTTAGTATGTTAAAATTAAAATTTTCGCTGTGTGAATGAAAAATGCAACTGAGTCCAAAGTGACATCATCAAATGGTTTCTTTTGTCCATTCAATAATCCAAATTCCCCAATGTATTCAATTTAACCATACAACACAGAGAAAGTCTAAAGATGGAAAAATAGAATGTTCACTTATAAACTTTTTGTCTCCTCTGTAATGATGTATGTATTATGTTAAGAATATTATATTTGTTTGAACTGAATGTGAGACATGTTTAGACTCAGAATTTCAAACTTTTGCCTGAAAAGAATTTATAGATATAAATATCATTTTCAGTTGTGCCCCCTGTCATCTGTTGTTTACCATCAACAAGTATAGTCATATATCAAACAATGTCTAGTGTTAGATTAAAGCAATGCGTTTGTTCAGCATATTGTACGGCCATCACTGTTATCATTTCAGAAATCCTGCAGCTTCAAACCTTAAAATATATTTGTCATTTTCAAATTGTCCCAGACAAAGTTGCCCATTTTTATGCTAAAATGACACATCTGTATCTGTTTTGCCAACACGAAGCCCTGTGATTATCCACTTGCCTTAACTAAAAAGCAAAAAGCCAAACAATGAAAATTTAAGTGCACTCAGCTTTTAGAAATCTTCCAAAATCTCTCACCTTCAAATTGTCTGGTGAGTCAATTTAAGAACTATCACTCTGAGTCTTTTCCCACATTCATTGTTCTTACATATTGTCAAACATTACATGTGCTGGATTTAGGGAGCAATTTACCCTTTTATTAGAACATTTGACTAAATTAAATGTAATTTTACTTATAGTTTTAAAAAAAAAAAGTCAAGATAGATACACAAGAACAACTGCACTGTTACACATAGATATCAGGATAGCAGGAATAAGGTCAGGAAGGAGGAAACATATATGAAGAGACTGCTGATTGAAGGGCAAACTAATGCATTTCCTGCACTAACAAAAAAACCTGTGCTATTTCAAAAGGTCAAAGTTGTAAATATTTGTCCAGAGCAATAATGTGTGCGTGAGGGTGGGATCTCAGCTTAATCAGTCCCTCCAGGAATGAAATTCAATTAATCTCTACATTATATACATAACAGCTTGCTTTAAAATTTCTTTACAAACCGGTGGAATTTGTTGAATCCTTGCCAGTTTTCAGTATGTTCTTCTGCAATATATTAATCCAGTTCAGACACAATGGTAAGAGCCCAGGTCAAACAAAATAAATTGTCAAGCACAACATTAGCTGCCTTTCCTTGGGGATTTTGATCCTTTCGGCTATTGTCTTTTCAGGCACACCTTGCTCCCATCTTTGCATCACGCCTACAGGTGTTCTACAACACATTCACAACTGTATACAATTTGTCAAGGCTGTGCCAGAAACACTAGGAACAGGCGTTTGGACCCAAATGCAGACACCGCAGGCAAGGCAGGTTCACTTCAGCAATATTTATTAACAAACGTGAACTCACTGGTAGTAAAGGCAGGCGAGGGTCAAAACCAGATAATCAGTCCAGCCAGGGAAAACAAATCCAAAAGGGCAAAAACAAGATCCAAAATCCAAAGAACAAAAGCAATAGTCCAGAAAATTGAGAGACAAAAACACTGGGAAGGCTGGGACGAATGCACATGGGTAACTCGCAACGAACTGACAAAGAGAAACACACAGACTTTCATACACAAGGAAGGGCAGGATAACAAGGACCAGGTGAAACTAATCAGGGCGGGGCAGACAATCACCATGGAGGTAAAAGAACAAAGACAGGAAGTGCAAAGCAGGACAAGATACTAGGGGAAAGGACTACGAAATAAAACAGGAAATAAACCAGAAACTCAAAACGATAAGAAACAAACAGGAAAATAAACTAGAAATTAAAAACCATAAAACAAGAAATAACACACTAAAAACTTAAACCATGACACAATTAGATTGAAGTAAATTGATTTAATTTAATCAAATGCCAGAATTGGCTATAATAATAATATCAACATAACGGCACGAGAGGAAGTCAGGACTGCTTAAAGCAAAACATGCACAAGACAAAATTATATATATTTTAGGAAATGGAGTCTAATGTTCATGTCCAACTTCGTAGACACTGTTTTATGATTAAAGTGAATCCCACCTTCCTGCATTTTTGCTGAATTTCATGTTCCCCATGTTTACGTTTTTCCTTTTGTAACTATTAATGTCCAACTTTGTGTCCAGATCATGTCATTTGTGTGTATAGATGGACCTCAGAAAGACTAGCAGAAGCCAGATCCTGTGAAGAATAGCAATTTGCAGTCATGAATATAACATCATAAGAAGATGCAGTGCAGAGCAGGTTCAGTTCAATGTTCTTTATATGGGATAGGCAAACTTACAGTTCATAAGGCAGGCGTGGGTCAAAATCAAGTAATCAGTCCGTATACAGCAAACAAATCCAAATGGCCAAAAACAAGATCCAGAATCCAACAACAGGCAAAGTCCAAAAAACTCCAAGGAAACACGAGAAAACACTGAGAACACTAAAGACAATATACAGATAATGCTAGAACGAGGTAACACAACAAACTGGCAAAGACAGAGGGAAGCAGACGGACTTAAATAAGGGAAGATTTACAAGACACAGATGAAACTAATCAGGGCGGGGCAGGAAGTGTGAAGTGAGACAAGACACACAAGGAATAAGAACAAGAAATGACATACTAAAACTGAAACCATGACAATAAGCCCATGTGAATAGCTTAACTGTCTGTTTGGGTGTTTATGATTATCTTCATTCACTTTCTGCCTCTAGGCTGAAAGGTCTAAATGAGCAACCATACTGACAGAAGACATGGACTAATTAAAATCTATGTCTAATATGCGCTCGTCTATTGAAAATGCAGGGATCATTACTTGACATAAAGCCTCACTTTGACTGTGCCACAGTGGCAGTTCAAGCAGACAGGACTCAGATTAACACCCTGTTCATAACATGTTTTATGCGTCAGGGTTTGAGGATTAAACAGCCATGCAGTGGGATTCATCTCTGTCTGAACCTCATCCCTCTTAAAGGCAGAGGTGTCTTCTGGGTCAGGGCAGGTCAAGCCCCTGGGGTTTGGAGAGGAGACCCATGAGTTACATATACACACCTCTTCATGTACACAGAGATTTGTCACTGTTGAGATCCTCGTGGCTTCTGACAAAGTGCGTAGGATTTAAGCACAAGACTTATGGAGGCAGCAAAAATGACTGTAGTCTGTTTCTGTCTAATTATTCAGAAAACCACTATTTACTTTTAGTATGCTGAAAAACTCTTGTAACTCTATATTGTCTTATTTCTCCACAAAATTGAAGAGAATGCTTGTTTTCAATTTTCCCTGATTTGTAACCTTTTGGGTTTCCCCCTGTAGTCGTTTTACAATTAGAACAATCAGCTAAACTTGACAGTATAAATTAGACATAAGAAACATTCCCCTGCACTAAATGAATGTGGCAAATCTCATAAATAGTGTCTGCAACTGTAAATATTTACAAATAAATAAATATTTTTTTAAAAATATATTGTAATTAGAAAATCAATGGCTTAAAACTCACTGCCTGTTTTCCTTTATTCTGCTTACACTACTGGAGCCTCAATTAGCACCCTGGCGTCAAGTGGAAATTTCTGCTGAATCAATGCAAATGCAGTCTTTGTCAGAGCTCACAACCTGGAGACCTAATGATCAGCCCCAGAGGACAGCATAAACACATTAACTCCAAGATGGAACAGTAGGGTCAGAGGTCAATGCATATCTCACCTAGCCCTGAAGTGGTGTGTTTCAGTCTTATGCTCTATCTAATTACAAAAAAAAAAAAAAAAAGAGGACAGGCCTTCTTCTGAAAGGAGATTTTTCTGAAATGTCAATAGATGGAGAAAGTGGAAGAAAGGAGTTGGTGGAGAACAAAATTGAGCTAAAATATTGAATATCGGACATGAGTTCATGTGGTGTACAGAGACATGGCTCCAAATAAATGATAATGTGGTTCTGTATAAATAAGCCCTTGTTGTGCTGTTCTTCTGCCCCCCCAAATGGTCATAAACAAAGAAGGTTTAAGGAATACCCCTCATTTTCTCATTTAGTGTGTTTTACCTCACCTCACCTTTGTGTCTCTCTGTCCAAATTGATTGTCCCAGATAGAATGATGCTACCAAGCCATTTAAGCTTGGGTCTCTCAATCTAACAATAGCTGGTGGGATATGAGAGGAAGGGTTGCATGGAAGTTTCAACACAAATAAACCAAGAACAATCTCCTGGGGCCCCCTCCCCCTTGGTGAACCTTGTTAGCGGGGCGAGGCAGCTGTCAGCAGTGACAGACTTATTGGAAGTTTTGTCAAATTCTAATGACAGGGGTCTGACGTCATACGGGAATCAATGAACAAGTAAATGATCAGATGCACCCCATTGGTCAATTAGTCAAAGTGTACACTTAGATGTTCAGTACCTTTTATCACATTTCAGTTATTACCATCCGCACTGTTATTTTGTTGCATTTTTTCATCTTAAATGTCTTAATGTGGAGAGGTCGGGGGATCTCTCGCTGACAAAATATCTGATAAGGTTGACCAAGGGGTGTTTATCAGGATCTGGACATGAGCAGGGTCATGATTGACTTGTCTCCCTTGTGTTGTTAAAGGTCAGCGCACCCTAGTTTAATTGGCATCCAGTGCTCCAAGCTGCCCTGATCACTATCAAACATGTTGCAAAGTTTAACTGGTTTGGATAGCGTGAGCGATCGAAGGAGCCTGACTGTCACGGGCAAACCCAAATGACTCACTTAATTGACAAGTAAACCAAGATGTCTCTAAATAAAGCAAAATCTAGATTGAAATTAACCAGATCTATATTTTACATTGTACAATATGTGACTCTCTCAGATATTACATTGTTTTTAGGATAAGGCCTTCCTAAACTTCCTAACCACATGATCATAATGGTAGGATCTACTCCGAAGACAAATAATTTAAGTCTGTACTCTGTCTCTTGTTCCACAGCACAAACAAAATAGCAAATCTGTAATCCTCTTCTTCACTTGGCTTCTTTAGCAATTTGTTACAGCTTCCAGCCAGGACAGTCTGACAGTGTGAGAATATCTGAGCATATTGAGAGGAGAAAACATGGCCAAAAGTTCTCTGAAACATCTCCAACTAGAATTACTGCCTTGCTTTGCACACCTGTCAAGTCGCAGTTTACATCCATATCGTTCTAGACTCATATAATATGTATTGAAGACAGAGACAGAAATGAAATGAGACAAGATCGAGACCCTCAAAAAGTGGTCTTGAGACTGGTCTCGAGACCAAGACCGATCTCGAGTACTTTTGAGAGTACTAGTTGAGAGCACTTGTGCAGCTAGCTACTGTTTACATGCATACATGCGTTGGAAGCGGCCCAGAGGACGTTGGTTAACAGGGAACTGGCTAACAGCAAGAATACGTTTTTCTTCCACTGTTTACACGGAACAGGTATTGAGGGGAGACGTGAGTGGAAGTGGCAAAACAAAAACATATGATTGGTTGACGCGTCACTGCATCATTGAAGCGCTGAAAAAAGTTGAGGCCAGCTCAACTTTGATTTGTAGAGCGTCACGCCCGTCACACAGCAAAAAGTGTCAGGTGTGAAATGACTTGTAGCCTGATGCTCTGTCGCCGGTAATGTGAACACAGCATTACATTTATACATTTTACACCTTATAATAACACTAACACTTAACACTATGCAGTTTTAACATGGTGGCAACTGATTTTCTGTTGAGAAGGTTTATACAATTCCCTGTATATAAAGATGGACAACTTGACAGCTCCCCAAAAGTAAAGCTGAAATAGCTTGATCACCCCCTACTGGCAGGCTGCAGTATACAGTAGGTCATGATTCCCCAACGCATTCTCATCCCAGCTCATCACATATCAACATTTTGTCATGCCCCTTCTCGTCATATCCAGACGTGCAAGGTATTCTTTGTCGTCGCCGGGCGACGTGCTGAGCCTTCCCTGATGCACAACGGGCCCTTTGGCGTGGCTGACGTGCAAAGGCTCGCGCTCTGTGTGTCCTACCCTAGGTTTAGGAAAAGATTTGTGACATTTGGTTAAGTTTAGGCACGAAACCTATGTGGTTAGGTTCAGGAAATGACTGGTGACACAATTCACATGGGGCACAAACTCCGGTCTCCTGGGTCAAAATCGTGTGCGTGACCCTCCACTCAACCCTGACCTCCACCCCTCTTGGCACTTTCTCGCTTATGAAAATAAAGTATGTTGCACTATGTCATCTGTTCAAGTCTGATATTGACACAGACGGCTTTACATTGCTGGTACGTTAAACCCTTGTGCATCCTTGCCTGAAACCAAACGGTATATTATGCGTCTGGATGGGACACAAAGGGCCATAACAAAATTGTGATGCTGCTAATAACCAATGTGATATATTAAGTTTTTCTTGATTTTGATACCACCTTTTAAATTAGAAGCGTGTTGTGTTCGGAGTTATTAATATCTCTGACCCCTAGACAGTAGAAACAACTTGTGTTCTTAACTGTAAGCTGCACTTTTTTTTCCTTGACTAGACAGTAGGTTTTAGTAAAGTGTACAACATGATGCTATATGCACATGCTAACTTAGTTTTGTTGCAGACATTGTAACCCTCATTTGATGAAGCCAAGTTTCATGGTCATTGTAATGTTGTTTTGCTGGCTAAGACCGAAATTAAGACATTCAAAGAGACTGTGGCTAATAGATGTTGCAGAAACAAACCATTTTGGCTTAAAATGAAACACATCTGCTTTGCACCAAAAAAATGTGTCACTGTTCAGCATACTTACAGCTAAGAGACTGTTCAAGCGAGATGGTTTAGCCTGGCACCTATTCAGCATGTAGTGTCTATGAGTCAAAATGTCTATGAATTGTAAATCAGTCAGAAGCACCTGGCTTATTGTTGATTATGCAAAAAAAACAAACCCCATAATGAATTTTCTTTGCCCTCATTTTATTTGTTTGTTTTTGCCTCCCATCTCCCCCATTTCCTTTCCCCTCGAAAAGTGGTGTTGTTTGTGGATAGATCCTCTGTTATCTCATTAAGCCCTCCAAACATTCAATCTGCCTGAAGCCTCCATTATTCTTTTTATCTCTTATTAGGGATTCTATTAAAAAAGTAAATGAGGTCTGTGGGGTCCTTGTTTTTGCCAACAAAGTATCGTAGCCACATGTTTAGGCTTTGTAAATAGACACTGATTTAAAAAGTTTAACCCAAGTGAATGAAGCCAGTGGCAACCACAGGCTAGTCATATCAGATCTTATTTAACAGTTGGACTGGTGATTCGTCACAAACAATAATGGCATCAAAAAATGTTTGACTGATTTCCACAGCCCTTTAATATGCAGTGAACAGCTGTATCCAAAGCTACAATACAGAACTGGAATATGAATGTGAACATATTGTATATGATTCCAATATGCAAGCTTTATTCTAAGTGAATCACACATTGTCCACCACCATTATTACAATAACAAAACAAAACAACATTCAAAGAGCTTATGGTTGCATAGAGGCAGAGACAAAGAACATCAGCGCGCAGGGACTAAAATACAAGGAAAAAGGACTTGTAGGGTTTGCAACAGATGTAGCAATTGCAGGGAAATAACAGCATTGAAACAGTCATTGAGATATACAGTAAAGCTGATGAAATCCATGTCAGCTATGGAAGGTATTACCAAACACAATGCAGCTCACACTGCGGTTTAAGTATGAATTGCTTTAGATTGATAGACTAATGGCAATATTACTTTACTACTGAGGATGAGAATCCCAACAGTTCTGTCATTTCTATGA
>JBBPCS010000573.1:6561702-6586530 GCA_037974645.1 Hollardia meadi | reverse complement strand
TATTGCTGACCTTGTGTCTCCTCTACCTAGAGAACCGGTCCATTCCCTCTCTTGGTCTGCTGCACCCTGGAAACCTGCGTTTTGTGTTTTTTGAGGACTCACCTGAAGGACCTGTCCTATCGGACTCCTGCCTGCCCGCTCATCCATCAGTCCTCTTGCATTTGTTCTCTACAATAAATTATATCAGTCCAATTGCTAACTCTGTCTCTGAGTTCTGCATTTTGGGTCCTTGCAATCAGTTAGACACGACAGTTTCTAGGGGACACTGAAAAGTGATGGATACACGGGGCACCCGTGTCCGATGAAAATGTAATTTTGTTTCTCTTTATTTTAATATTTTGATGGCATGAGTAAGATATTAGCTGAAGGCAGCTATCTAGTCTTTGCATTTTTTTTGCCTGCCAATTCAATTCTGTATTTGGTTGAGTTGTGAGTGTTTGCAGCGCACGTGTTTTTTTAAATTGAAGAAGATGTTTTCTTAACATCGTCATCGTTCTTCAGTTCCTCAAGTGTCCATTCTTGGGCCACTGTTATTTTCAATATACATGCTCCCACTCAGTCAAATCATTCAAAATCACGGGGTGTCTCCCACCATTGATATGCAAACGACACCCAGTTATATGTTCCCCTTCAGTCCAACAACCCCAGCAGTTTAGATAATCTCCTTGCCTGCCTCAAGGATGTCAAATGCTGGATGTCACAAAACTTTTTAAAATTGAATGATGACAAAACTCAGATCATATCCATTGGTGCTACTAAATCTACCAGATTGGTTCAAAGCCATCTTGGTTCCCTCTCTCAAAATATGAAGCAGGCTGCTAGAAATCTAGCTGTAATATTTGTTGCGGATCTCTGTTTTTTTTTCTCGCCTTGACTATTGTAATGCACTCTATACAGGTATCAGGTCAGAGCTCTCCCTCACAGACTCCAGTTAGTGCAGAATGCTGCCACCCGAATTTTAATAGGCACAAAAAAGTTTGAACACATTACTCCTGTGTTAACCAACTTAAACTGTCTACCAATATCATTTTGTTAATAACCTTTAAAGCATTAAATGGCCTTGCTCCAAATTAAATTAAGGATTTATTGACTCCCTATGTGCCTGGGCGGTCCCTGAGATCAGTGGACGCAGCTCTATTGGTTGTTCCAAGATCCTGACTCGTAACTAAAGGTGACCGGGCCTTTGCTGTTCGTGCCCCCAGACTGTGGAATATCTCTCCCTATTGAAATCAGACAGGCTGATACATCTTTACCATCATTTAAATCTCTTCTTAAAACTTTCTTTCATAGAAAAGCTTTTGTGTATATGCTTACACTGTTTTTTACACCCCCAATGCCTTGTTTTAAGTTTTTTTACGCAGTGTTTTTATGCTGCCTTCCTTTTACTGTTTGTATTATTGTTCTATTGCCACTTTGGTTTTAATCTACTGTTTGTTTCCTGTAAAGCACTTTGTAACTTGTAAAAGTGCTATACAAATACAGTTTATTATTATTATCATTATTAATATTATTAATTTGGTAGTGTTTTGTCCATTTGCATGTGTTTCTTAAGTTGCAGTGTGTTGAGCTCTCTCTGCCACTGTACTTCAGCCACATTTTGACAGTCCCTGGTGAAAATATAACTGTTTTGAATATACTGAGCACTCAGATAAACAGTGGATTATGGATTATAAAGAAGTTTCAATACACGTTTTAGATTTAATCAATGGACAATGGACCTTAAAGTACAAGTTGCAATCTTTTCAGAGCCGCCTTTCAATCTTGAGTGATTGATAATAGTGGAATTTTTCTTAATATTTTTCCTAAATAGAATGTAATTTACTTTATCTACCATATGTCATTTACAGTGTAGTTTAGCATTTTCTCAGAAACCAAAAGTCGGAATGTCCAAAACACTGAATAATATAGATATAAGGTTTTATTTTCCAGCCTTATACAGAGGCAGTTACTGGAAGAGATTGTTATTTTTGTGCACTGTGCAAATTACCAAGAAGACTGGGCTTTATTTGTTATTTTATGATGGTGGACAGGCTAATTGAGATGCCTGCATTCTGACATCAAAGTATTCTCCAATGATCATGTCTCCAGCAAAGATAAAACATTCAGACATCACTGGCATTTCAATCAGCAGCGATTCAACCATTGGGATAATTGTCAGTGTTAGAATCGCGGGTCATTAACCATTTCATGCTGTGCAAACATCAATGAGTAGATGCCGTCTAGCCGGGATTCTGATTTTCTGTCATGCCCAGCCTGTTCTCGGGTAAACCAGCTTTGATATCCAACAGTTTAACGTTGCCTCTAAGCAGATTTTGAATGAAGATTACAGATGAAACTGTATTTAAATTTAATTAATAATGATTTTTGTCATGACTAGAACAACAGTGAGGCCCTGGACATCCATTTATGGCCAAATAAAGAGGAGTCAACTGGTCCTCTGTAATGCATGGTGATGAATAATCCAGGCTGGTCATATTCCAAGAATCAGGATGCTGACAGACACATGCAAATATAGAAAAAAACTACAATTCAAATGTTTACAACAAATGTGTGGAGGGAGTCATAAGCTCATGCTGTAGGTTTCAGTAGAATATCAATATAACTGTCACTTTACAGTCACCCTTCCCAGTGGAGGCTAGACAGGCTAAACCCCATTCTTTTGCAGTTTTCCGTCTCGCTTTCAGGCCCGGGGCGGTGAGCATTGCAGTTGTGTCACCTGGCAGACAGGAGGATGTTTTCTAAACCAAGCTTTTATGTAGCACTCCAGGACCTAAGCCAGAAAAAAAAATCAGCTTTTCATAAAAGTATAAATTTTACAGAAGGAATAACTGTGACAAGCAAACGCAAGCAGAAAATTGTATGGGCTGTTTCCTGACAAGAGAAACTGCAGATACATGACAGCATGAAACCCTGTAAAAAAATAATACAATCTAATCCAATTATACAAACCAATTCAGGCAGAAACACTACCTCTGCAAAAATATAAGGATTACATTTTTGACTAGTTTGTTTGAGAGGTGCAAATCCATCTTTTATTTTTGACAGTTTCTTTTGTTGTCTATTTTTATATTGTAAGCAACAGTAACAACATTTCTTTTGTATTTCTTAACAAGTGCAGTTCAAGTACGGTTCAGTCTCATCACTTCAACCTTGTTTCCAGCAGCAGGCAGAAGTTTTCAGCAAACATGCTCTGATAAACAGTATGCTAATTGCTCAATATCTAATAGCAGACTCTCTGGAGCTTATGGTCTCCAAGCTATAACTAGAAGAAGGAGTGGACTTTCATTCATTAAGGTAGACACAAACGCAATTCCAAATTAATGATCATAACATTGCTCTATACCTCCTGGATGTGAAAACAGCTCATCATCAATTAAATGACCATATTAAAACCATATTAAGTGATATCCAAAGGCCCAAAAATCAAAATCTATTATATAATAGTCTATTATATAAATGTGCCTACATTATCCAGGCAATTTATCAGACTCCCTTTATAGCTGCAGAAGTTTTATACAGCTGCTCAACCTTTTTTTTTCCTATGCAGTATTATTCCCTAAGACTTGTAAACAGATTTCATCCATCCATTTTCTTCCGTTTATTCGGGGTCGGGTCACAGCAGCAGCAGTATAAGTAAGGTATTCCAGACGTTCCTCTCCCAAGCAAGGTTTTCCAACTCCTCCTGGGGGATTCCGAGGCATTCCCAGGTCAGATGAGGTATACAGTATAATGCCTCCAGTGTCTTCTCGGTCTACCCTGGGGTCTCCTTGAGCTAAAGGTGTGTTGACATTCTAACACTCACAGTTCCAATTAAAAACACCTTGTACATAAAGAGAAGCTCTTTACAGAGGTGGAGAAATATATTACAAAATTGAAGCTAGTTAACGTCAGTGTTACCGTTATGCTAACTGTATGCTAGCTATGCTAACTAAATGCTAACCAAACATCAGCTAATCATGCATTTGTAGTCAACCATTATCTAGCAAAATGAATCACATAACTTTAGCCTACCTTTGTGTCTGAATGTATATTTCAAATTACATGTACATTTCATTTTGTATTTTGAATATCATTCAATGTGTTGTGTTTAGATCAGCAGTTATTTTTGACACCTGCATTAAGCGGGCGGTGGATGGCACTTTTACCCTTGTAGCCTAGATACAGTTCTGTCAGACAAATCAGGATTGAAATGTTTATTTCAACAGAGTTATAGTTTGGCATCTAGGCTCTGAATCTCATCATTCCCCGCAGATATATTTTCATAGAGATATTGGGGAGTGATGAGCAAACATCTTGAACCCCCAGCCAGCGCCTACAGGTGGATGCTGGGGTGGTGGAGGGGCTGAAAGAACAGCAATCCTGGGCGCAGGGCAGCAGTGGCATTGACAGGCAGCGGGAGAGATGGGAAACTTTTGCAGCTTAAATAGACTGCCAAATTGAGAGGGTGTGCATAATAGATGTTTGAGGAGAATGAGGTATGTATAGTGCAGCTTGAGTTGACAGCCTGAATTAGCTCACAGGCTGCACTTCGTTTATGGCAAAATCCTGGTTACTATCAATCTATGTAAAATCTCAGTGCGTAATGTATAACATATTGCATAACTAATAAAATTGCTCACACATATCTAATACATCTTGCCATCTAGCAAAAAGGGAGAAAATGTTAAAGCTGTATTCACACTTTTTCTGTCTGTCCTGGATTCACAGTGGCTTTGAGTGCAAGCTGTAACACCAAATATGATGGAATGGCATCCTCCAAAAATGGCTGGATTTGCTGTCGATGACATCATATTCCTATTCCCTATAGGACGAATACAAATTGTGACCAGGCGATGGTGCTAGATAAAATCCCCCTGGAGATGCATTAGGATTCATCCTCTAGGCACCATGGAGGTCTTTATCAAATCTCATGGCAATCATTCTAATAGTTGTTGAGATACTACAGTGTTGATTACATTGGTGGACCATCCAACCAGCAGACCAGTATTGTCACTCCTAGAGCAATTCTGCTAGCATGGCTTTTAATGTCTACAAAAGAAAACAGAAAAGGATGTTTAGTTTGTAGAGCGACAAGGGTTTTAAACAGCTACATATGGGACCAACCTTGTATTATCCTTTAATCCACAACTTTGACAAGTAGTAGATCGGCTTTCAGTGCACCAGGCGGCCATCTTCTTTGACTCAAGCGCTCATTGAACATTCAGGTGAAAGTTACAGCTGCAGCATCTCCACCAGGCAAGTGGTGATCCTGACATTGCAAAGAGGAGTATTAGCTGATGCATGCTCTTCTGGGGCTGCTGCTAGAGAGCTGACTGCAAAGCATAAAGTTCTCTGGATGTTTTTTGTTAATCACACAGATATTCATTTGTTCCTGTCATTTCAGGAAACACTAAATGTATTTTTTTTTCATTCATTTAATTGTTATAGGGGAGGTTCAGCTACTTCAAACCATGTGAATGTTTTAATCAAACTATTCTTTTAATTAAACCTCACTCCAGTTATTACACTGCACCTTTTTAAATACAATAGGGACAAGTAAATCAATTTAACAGATTATTAGATTTTTTTTTCCCTACACCCATTTTGTTTCACTTGTCTTTTCCATCCTTTCTCACTGTTGGAATTTCATGAAAAATGAGCCAATATTACCGGCAGCTCTGTGATCAAGGTTGATGGATGGAAGGGAGGAAATATCATCCATACTGTGAGGCAGAGGCTTGTGTACCCTCAAGACCACCTCATTTTCTTGCTAAGGCCTGTACAGCATATATGTAATGTATAGTCTGACATGTGCTTTTAAGGTTTGTTAACTTTTGACAATGATTTAGCATAATGTCATTTAACTTGAGAATATGGCCTCTGGCCAAGAGTATGGGTTCTGGTTCGGGTTCTTTTCCCTGGGGCTGGGGTTGGTTTTCAGTGTTTAGTTGCCTTTTAGTTGCAATATCGGGAATTCATAATTCTACAAAATACAATGATGATACAATACAATGATAAGATGTAATTCTAACTTTGTGCCAGCGGAGAAGGTCCTGTGTCAACATGGCATTGGTCCATGCGCAAAACCAAGTCAAAAAAGAAATTGCTGCCTCGGTTTCTCATGGAAGAACTTGACTGTGAGTTAGGCCATTTTGTCCAACATTAGTGGCCAACCTCCCTAATGCTGTCCCATGTAAATGGTAAGAAAATGCCCGTAGGTCTGTTCCAAATAGTCTTCAAGAGCCTTCCCAGCAACCCCACACAAGTTTTCCTTTTTTACAATACCTGCATTGCATAAGCAGTATTGTTAACATTAGAGAGAGATTCTGGTTAAGGCAAATAAACTATTGTTAAACCTTCACTGTGGGGGTTCGTGCTAATGCTTTAAGCTTAGAAGATACAGTGAAGATTTCAGCTTATAAAATGGTGTAAATAATGTCACTTCAAATCAATTTGGGATCTTAGGGCTTCCAGAGACTTGCATTACACTATATGAGCTATATGGAGCCATTTAGGTCCCCAACTACTTCAGTTGTTACGGACAATGCTGTTTTGCTGTGAGCTTCAGAAATGATTTGTGGACTCTTTTTGTGGATTTGTGGACTTTTCATCCTTTAGTGAATTGTTCCTTTAAGATACTGTTAAGATATGGTTAAGGCCGGGGAACTAGTACTGTACATGTGGTTTGGTGGATGGTATGATGGAGGATATATGCAACTCAAATCCTGACCCAAAAGTAGTGCTACTTTTGTCAGCTACTTTATTTCGTCCTAGTCTTAGTGTCAAATGTCCTTGATAATATTTCTTCTATTTAGTCAACGTGATCTTGTTTTTTTTAGTGAAGTTTTATACATTTATAAAAATACATTTTAGTTTGTTCTCTTTTATCAAGAATGTTGCTTGCTGTATAGTCACAGTTAGTGTTTAATTATGTTGGTACCATCTCATCATCATCTATTAGTCATGGAATAAAAGCTCATTGAGGAACATATTCAGTAAAAGTTTGTTTTTTTTACAGAAATTAACATGACCCTAAAGGGAACAAGTCTTCCTGCATTGGCACTGAATGCTGTTATTACTTCCTTCCTGCATTGGTTGGAAATTAGGTGAGCTTCCTCCTTCACCACGGTGTCTAGCCTGAGGTGGAGGTAACCATCGCGGGACAGAGAAAGCAGATGGCGAACATGAACTGTGCGCAATACTCTTAAAGTGTTTCTTATGTTCTCATGTGTTTTTGAATGGGCCGTGGCTGCTGCATATTTAGCATCACTTTGTTTCTTTTCTTAGGCCCACCACATACAATACTCGCCTACGGCAAAACATCGCAGAGCCAGTTCAGGCAAATGGAACAAATATGAATAATGTAATAATGTATAATGAGTTTATATTCCTGCTCATTTAGGTATTTAGTGCAAATTTGTATATTGCTGGTTAAGATAAGGGATGCACGCAATATGAACTTGTACTTAAGGTCTGTAAGGTCTATATTATCCAAATCTCCAAGGTTACTAATTATTCTTTTATAACGCACAGATCAGCCACAAAGTTAAAACCACTGACAGGTGAATAACATTGATCTCTTTACAATGAAATGATCTGCAGGGAAACCTTGGGTCTTGTAATTCATGTGAATATGACAATATGACATATGACAAGGCTGCAGACCACCATCAGCATTCCCATTGTTGTGGCTGATCAGTGTCAGTGGTTTCTAATGGTGATTCACATGCAATGGGAGTAAAAGCAATAACTTGCAATCCATCAGGTTAGTTTTGACTGTGATTTGATTTGAGAAAGGGCTTTTGGACTATAGCTACATTTTGCAATAAGCTTTGTTCTTGCAAATTTTCAGTCACTAAATTTAATTAAAAGTAAACTACCAACAAGTGTATTGCTACAACACATTGCTACAACACTACCAGCATTTGGTACACAGTCTTACAGTATTACTGATACATCATAACAGAAAAACAAAGATTATTAACGTACACTTCAATCTAATCAGACCTTAATGATCTTCAGTTTGCAACGTAATTACAAAAAATAAAAAAAGGAAATCAGAAAAAATCACCAAACATCAAAAGGAGTAAATTGTCACTGTTGCTTCTTTAAATACAGGATTTTTTTTTTTTTTAACTGAGGCATTCAACAGTGTTCCCTCTTTCTGTGTGAAAGCAAAAACAAACACAGATTGATGTATTGATTAAATGACATCATGTTTATGTAAGGGTCTTTAAATCTTTAAACGACTTAGGTGTAATTCTTCTTTTCTTCATGGATATTTATTTATTTATTTGTCTGTTTGTTTATTGATGTAGGCCTATTTATTTATTTTTTATCAAACAAGCTGTGAACCACCAGAATGCTTTGGTGCATACCACAAGCCTGATTAAAGGACCAAACAGTGAGGTTAGAAATACAGATAGTCCAAAATAAGTTCTGAATATATACATTAAACATTCAGTGACTTTAGAGGTGAGTTAAGAGGACTATAAGAACACAGCCTCTGGGAGGTTATAATAATTATTTTTCAGAAAATGTATTTTTCATTTTTGTGCATGAGAAAACGTTCACTGTTATATTCTTTTTTTTGTCCGAATAATCAGAAAATGTATGTCGTCAGCTCACAAAATAAATGTATTTGTTGATTGGTCTGGTTTTTCAAAACCATTATCATATCATCTTTAAAAAGTAACCACATAAACACAGAGGCATGTGTATGCAAGCTTGCATGTATTCCAAGTTAGATATTTAAATGAGCATTTTAACATACAAAGAAATGTATTCTGGTCTCTACGTTTACATTTTTTTAAGCTGCCGCTTTTATCCAAAGCGACTTACACATGCACTCACATACCGATGGCACAGCATCGGGAGCAATTTGGGGTTCAGTATCTTGCTCAAGGACACTTCGACATGTAGAGTGCAGGGATCGGGGATCAAACCACCGACCTTCTGATCACTGGGCGACCGCTCTCACCTGAGCCACAGACACACGTTAAATTACTTCTTTTCAATTAAGACTACTAGCTGTTCAAATGCGAGAAACTTATTTCACAGCGAATCACACCTAAAGCTCTGATACCCATGACCGGCCTTAGATTTCAAACTGCTCAGCTAAAGGCTTTTTCAGGAGAGCTGTATTTCTTCATATGTGAGGAGGAATCTGGCTCACCTCACTAACACCACACACTTTTCTCATCCCTTGGGTAGAGCAATGCATAACAAAGAGAGTGTGTGTGGTAAATTTATGAGGCAGGCAGCCTGGCTGTGCCTGCAGGCCTGGTGCAGATGACTTTCCTGTGCTCCTGTGAGGAATTACTCTGACAGGGCAGCAGGGATGCTGAATGGTGCACAAATTCACGGCTGCAGGATGAGAAACAGGGAGGAGGTGCGGTAAAGACTGCGCAATGGTGGCATTAAAATTACCTGATTTATGAGTGACAGCTTTTTTTCTTTTTTTTGGCTCTGAGGAAGTAAACTAAAACTTCAATTATTACAAGTAGTTTTTTTTCTTTCTTTTTTTTTTATCAAACAGCCCTCAGCAACCTTTCATTACTTTTATGGAATGAGATAGCCTTAATCAATTATTGACATTCTGCCTCTGTGTAAGAAAGCATGGAACTTTAAACCATTCTCTCTTACTGTGTGTAAATTTGTAGCCAACAACTTATAGATGAGCCAAAGCTGGCATGATGTGGACCATGTACTGTATAACAAACATGAATACTTTATAACAGACCATTTATAGAGACTCACAGTGCTATAAATATTCAAAAAGAAGTGCCACTGGCTTCTTGTTTGTTTAATATGAAACTCATTTTCACATTTTCAAAACATTCTTCTTAAAAGTGAAATACATGCAGTTTTGAGCATTAATATAGCAGCAAACAACAATTTGCTATGTAAAGATAGTGGAGTAATGGCATCCTGACCAGAGAATGAAGTCATGCTCTCTTTGTGTGTGTTGTAATCTGAGCTTCTATGTTTTTTGTTTTGGTTGCCGGGCTGGCCGTGTGTGCTCCCCACGTCCATTTTCAACATGACGGCCTGGTAAGAAATTTTCTAAAATTACAGTAAACTACTGTAAAATATGTTTCTGAAAACATTGCACGCAATTATTTTAGTCTCAGATGCTGCTAGTTCGATATTCAGTGGCAGTGAATGTTGTATATTTCACCTTTAAAGTAACATTGTAATGCAGACGAAACATTTTACATCTAAAAATGCATTAACTTATGGAAATAATGTATCACTTTCAAACCATATTTAAATAAATAAGTGAAGGTGTCCTGAAGAAAAAGCAATCTCAATCAAGTATCAAAAACATTACGCCATATGGTAGATCATGACTTTTACTTTTACTTAACTTAACTTCTATTGTTATCTATTAGGCAATGGTTTTACACTTTATATTTTTATACTTCACTTATATTCTATTTTTTTTTATTTCTTTTGTTTTTGTCTTATTCTTTGTTGCTGTATTTTGGAGCAATCTCTGGCACAAGAATTTCCTTCGGGATTAATAAAGTTCTATCTTATCTTATCTTATCTTATCTTAAATACACATCATTTGTAGTCAAGTAGGTAACGCCACGCAGTACCCTGGATAAAAAGACTTTAGCATATCTTTATTGCCTGACACAAAGAACTAAAAGGAAGCAATAATGATCAGTGGTGTCACACTGATTCTTCAGGCATCATGGTTTGCCTTCCTATGACCTGTCAAAGTGCTGCATTAGAGCCTGCTGACCTTTATTTTGACAGCAGCTACAAGAGAAGGGACAGGGGAGGCAGAACGGGAAGAGGTGAAGAGAAACAAATGTGTTCAGATGCACACAAACACAGGTGTTTTGTGCTTACATAACAGGAGCACACACACACACACACACACACACACACGTATTTGTGATGATGACAAATGCCAACTGTCAGGTTTGACAGGGATTGAAATCCTACGTATAGCCTTACAACCTTTTGACTGATGAGTCAATGTTAATGTCACAGTTTAACGCTTGATAGTAATGATGAATTTCTAATGTTACTAACCTTTTCGTCCAATGTTTCTTTTACCTATATCCTTGGCTCAGGTTGCTATTCTGTCATTGCCACATGATTATCAATCTTTTAGACTTTGAGTTATGACTTCATTTAGAAATTAGAAACATTTATGCCATCAAACCTTCACTATGAGTTAATCTAACTCATGACACAGATGGTCCCTCAGACTTTCACCATTTAAAACAGGTTAAGCTAAATATGCAAAACATATTTTGCAGGTACAGTAAGTGGTGTTAAATTAAACCACTTACAGTTTCAGGATGTTCTGCTCGTAGTGTGCAGTTTTTTTTTCCATCAAAAATCTTCACGTCCCATCTCGTCTTTTCGAAGAAAGTGAGACAGTTGATGCTTGGACGTGTTCTATTGGAGCCTGTGGACTCACAAGCCAAACTGCTGAATATAATGTGTGTCATATTGATTTCAAAATATGAGTTGCAATCTCTGAACAATTCAAAAAGATGCAGTTGGAGTTTAGAGAATTATTCAGGAAATCGTTCATATTTTTATATGAACGATTAAAATACTGAGGATAATGTCTGTAAGACTAAAATCCTCAAATAATGACATAGGGCTTAAGTGAGCTGTGAGCTCTATATACAAAATGGCTGTATTGAAGAGTTGCAAGTTCCCTGACATTTAAATTTACTATTAAAAACATTACAGAAACCTTGCAGTTTATACTGCACTGTGAGGTATTTTACATTATCAACTGATTGTGAAGAAACAGCAGTGTTGACGTTATGTCAAAGATGTTTGTGTACTGTAAGGCAGAGATATTGCTGTTAGCATGTTAACCAGCTAGCCCCGGCCAGTCTTGTCTCATAATACCACTTTGTACCTTCAAAGGCGACAGTCTGAAACTGTATTCAGCTGGGAGATGTATAAGAGCGGTGAGTTTGTTAAGATTCACAAGCTCTCTTAGTGGAAAGTCTAATAAGTCAACTCACAAATATTACAAAATAAACTCATAAAATGTCAAGAAAGGAAATATTCTTCCACCTATTTTTCTTACGAACAGAAAAATACAACCGTACACCTTCTGAGTTCAAGTTTCTCTCTTTTACTGAACTAAGACGAGCTTAATTCTTATGTTAACTCATCGTAACACACACTTCATTCAAACGAGACATAAACAAAATACAACTCAGCAAAACTGTCTTGGTTTGGCTTTCCACAATCACCTCTGGTTTGCCTGAAGTGTTACATGCCTTTATATACCGTTTTCGGTTGCTCCTGAAGCCCCGATGCTATCTTGCTGTTCTGACATTTCTCCTGTCTCTGGTCCCCGCCTGCTGTGTCCTCTTGTTCCCAGAGTCATAGTCCTCATCGGAGCCACTGTAAATCACCTCCTTACTGTATCCCATGTCGTCAAACTGGTTTCTACCAGTCTCGAAGGCTGTGTCCGTTTGGGTTAGGGTTCAGTTTGATTTCCAGCCGTCTTCAGGCTGCGGAGCCTGGTTGAGCTGAGCCCCCTGCCCGTGGTGACTCCCCCTGTTACACACTCGCGATTGAGGCAGACTTCAGTGAGCAGTAGGGCCACTAGCTCCACCAGATTTACAGTTACATTACAGTTGCTATAGCTACAAATAAGATAATTACACACAGGCCAAGATAACTAACTTATAGCAGACAGTACACTGACAGCAGTTGGTGGTTACTCTCTTGACATGCTGCCCCCTGTATTTTTTGCAGGTACCTTTAAATTCTGGCTGTATTTCACAAATTGCACCTTTAAGCTAACTCCAGATAACATGGGGATCATGGTGGTTCACTCTTACTTAAATCTGCAGTGTGGAACTTCTGGCTCCCTCTTTTGGCAGTGAGAGTAATTACACAAACACTCGACGTGCTTCTGACGTCATAGGCTCATACTTAGTTGCTGTAGTCTGTAGCCCAAACTGAAGCCTACTCTGTTCCTCCCCTGTTGCTGACCCAATCTTTATTTAAACATATTGCTACATGTTAGCCAGCATCGGAAATCCGCCACCAACACCAGTTTAAAAACTCTGGTATACTGCATCTTCAATTTAATGCAAAAAAGTTTTGCTCAACTTTAGTTAATGACTGAGCCCGAAAAGCCTCATATTACCCTGTTACCCAACCATGTAGCATGAGGACATTTCATGTGTCCCATTAGACTTTTTTATTTAGGACTCAAAAGCCAAGAGGATTGTTCACAATCTAAAGTTGGAATCAGCACGCCTTTAGAAGCCAACTGAGTTTTTAAAAAAGTTATTTCATCTTTATTCCGCAACAGTAAAAAAGAAAAAATATAAAGTATCTACTAGTTTATTTTCCATCCATCCACCTGTTTTTCTGTTTGCAGGTTTAGGTTCAGAGGCACAGCTGGTGGTCCTGATGCTTCCTCCAGATGCAGGACCAAGGAAAGCCCTCCCAGAGCAGCTGGGAGATGTAGTCCCTCCAGCTCACTCAGACGTCTGTGTCTGTGTGAGCTTTTCTCCCATTTTTCTATGCGTTGTATCTTAAAGGGAGGCTTCTGATTCACTAATTATCTAACAAATACAAAAAACAGAGAAACTGCTGTTTTATATGTTAAATGGTAATGGCACGCTGATTGCTTTATAGTTGAAAGTACTGCAAACTTTTCATGTAATTATTCTTTTGCTGCCATTTTTGCCACCTTCAACATTTGTGCATTTTTGTAAGTAATGCCTTCATATCTTGGCAAAATAAATTGCCAGTGCACACTGTGTGAACCTCATTTATATGTTGCTTCATAAAGGTTATGTGGAGAAAAAAAATGTTTCTGCCTTTTAAATGTCAGTCTTTATTTCATTATATCAAACCATAAGTGGTTAAAAAGCCTTCAGCCTTTCGATGTCTCCATCTTTCACTCATGTCAGAAAGTGATGTAACTAAGATGGATTGCTTGATTACCTTGTCTCGTTTGAATTTCATTTTGTCTAAAACCACATTCATGTCTGCCAGCTTGGTTTCAGCTATAGTGTGGTGTCAAGGTACACTGCTGTCTGTGGCCACTGTCTCTTTTGTCACCAAGCCAAAAGCTCTTCAGCAGGTTGAATTATATACTGTGCAAATAGATCTCCTCTGATTTACAGTATATGCAGTATATATAGACAGACATGACCCTTCCAAAAGCTGTTCCCTTCTGCGTACATGTGTGCGGTTCTTGTAAGCTCTTCCATTGACCCAGTGCCAATGTTGCCGCTTGGCTGAACATTAAATCTATTGAAGGCCTGACTTTATTTTCGTTGCTTTTGAAAGGCCATATTTATCGTTTTCAATTATCTCAAATGTTTAAAAGCTAACTGCTGCTCTCTGCTGCGCTGTCTGCACCACGAGAAAGGGAGAAAAAAGACTGAAAGACTGTGCCCTGTGTGTGTCAAGATTTTGTGATTTGTGTGTCCCTTCTTTCATCCAGTGTACATGCACTTGTATGAATACACTCACCAATTCTGTGTACAAACATATGCCCTTAAATGAAAGTGTTATCTAATGCCACTTAAGACCTTAAAATCCAAACACTCCATTCGACACAGCCTCAGAAATGCAACCCCCCCCCATGCTATAGTAACGTCAAACTTTTCATGTTAATAGTAAATTAATAACAGCCTTGATATTAAACTCTTGTTATCTTGTCATGAGATGTGCTGCTGGCCTGGAGGCACACAGCCGACGACGCTTCCCTTTGATAGGAGAGTGTATCAGCCTAACCCCCCTCAGTTAGCCATTTCAAAGCCATCTGCATGAGAGTGTGACTCCCACCCACTCTCAGCAGTGAACATAATCTCTTTCTTTATGTTGATTGTCTACACTTATTATGAAGTTGAACACTGTGTGTGTGTGTGTGTGTGTGTGTGTGTGTGTGTGTGTACGCATGTGCACACCTGTGTCCATCTCTGCTTGCTCTAATAGATTACAGAGGAATAGCAGTGAGTGCATGTAGATAAAACTAGCAGCTTGTTTGGCCGAGCAGTACACATTTGTACACGTGGAGAAATGCAACAAAATTGGTGGATGGAGAGGGCAGCCTTTATACACGCAGTACTTATTGTTAAGTTGTTAGCAAATGTAGCTGCAGTGCTTTGGAGCTCAATGAGTACCTGGGTAGTATTATCACTGCTAATGGACATGGGACTTGGACACCCAGTGAATCTGACAATACTACAAATACTCATATATAAGCTTTTATATCATAACTGCAATTATGCCAAACTGCATAATTTGGCATAATTTGTGCCACTGCAGAGGTGCAGGTTTGTTTTTCACCCTCATTTATAGGTATATGGTCTCTTTAATATGCCAAATGTATTTCTTACCAAACCAAATAAGAAATGTAACCAATACATTTTAAAACATGTTTAAAAATACAAAAAGCAATTATTTCCGAACTGTGTCAGAGTGTAGTCCAAGTGTGTTGGTTGTTGTATGTGTTGGTTAAGTAACATAACAACTGTTTAAGGGTTTTTATTTATTTATGTTTTTTGCCTCAGGATAAATAAGGGACTTTTATTTTAAATATGAATTGGTTTGCATTTATTGTACTTTTTAAGTATACAGAGAGCATAGATCAAATGTAGAAATTCATTAGCCTATATTTATAAATTAAGTTTAAGCAGGACTATCCAGTGCATAGACATGGTATAATGCATCTGTGGCATTTTATTCCTTAACTTTTTGGCAATTGAACCATTTGCTAAGAGTGTGGTTTGTTTTCTCTTCGATAAAGTCAGCTCACAGTTAACATTACCGCCACTAACTAACCAAGCCATATTCTGCACCCTGCATAGTAGTTACTCTTAACTGCTGTTATACTGTACATGCACAGTTTTTGTTTAAAGGGTTACACAATTTGATTCCCTCCAACACCCCTGCATGTCCTGAGCAATGTAAGTGTATTTTTAAATCATTGAAAATAAAATCAAAGTAAAAAAGTAAAATTTAAAAAAAGCTTATTTTCAAAATTGCATCCCCTTGGTGTTTTATCCTTTTTTTTTCAATTTGAGATGAACATTTACCAGATTATGGCATTAAAGTCCTTTGTTTTTGCTTTCAGTGAGTTAGCTGTAACCTAACACCTGCTAACACCTGAGTCCCATTTCTTGGCCTATAAATTGTTTTAATTTTAATTTTGTAATTCCTGTTTGCAATTTAACCACAGATGTATGAAAAAGAGAAAGTCCCACTTATTCCAACAGCATCAGTGTTCTGGTCATGGGAATATTACCAGTCAGAATCCCACTCTCAGCTCATTCTACAAGCTGCTCAACTCATTCACCATTAAAAGCAGAAGACAGACACCAGAGGGGAAAGATAAATGAGACATATAACATCAGCATTTCATCGTTATCCAGCTGAACCAGAGATGCAGTTTACATTTCCACTGCAACCGTCTGGCACTACAATTATCCACTACTGCCTCCTGGTTTCATCCCATCAAAGTTAGGTCATTGTTACTTGCTGTGTGTCCAGATGGGATCATCTCTAAGGCATTTCCCTGTACCACCCAGAAGATGTTATTCTTCTTCTTCTTCTTTTTTTTTTTTTTTTTTTTTTAAGCTGCTCTATATTATTGACTTTTAATCCCTTGGTGGAATGGCCAAATAATTTGGTGTGCCGTTAAATAAAAGTTAACTAGTCTGAAAATACTGCTACAAGCAAAATATTAATAAAAAGAATATTTGAACTAATAAAATGTCGTTTTGACAAAAAAAACCCCAGACTAAGCCACACCAGAGACCAGATTCACACCAGAATCTTCCTTAATGAAATGTATTTGTGCAGGGCAGTGACTCACTCTTGAATCCTGCTGTGCTGCTCTGTAGCTGATCATGAATTAAACTGGGAGGCAGCCACAACATGAGACATTTTTTATTGGGATCAATAACATATCACCATTATTAGTCATACCTGCTCTCTAAAAAATAATATTACATAAATCGAGGGATTGGGGACAATTTTAAAGTAACAATCTTGAAGCTTTTTATTTAAATGAATGTTAAGTCACTATTGTCCCGAGAGGTAACACAATGGTATTCAAACTCAGGCTAAGTAAACTCATATTGAAGGTAAACAAAGTGCAGAGTGCAAAGGTTTACAGTCAGTTTGAGGAGCCCTTTGACTGTTACACTGTTCTGGTGCTTGGCTGCAACATTTCTGTGGGCATTTCTCGGCAGCTGAGGTATTACACCATCGCAGCTGTCCATCACCTAAATACAGTCTTTGCTGTGGAGAAGTCAAGCACAGTGTACCTGATGGAGTTGGCAGTTCAGTGGTGCCATTTTATGCTTCCAGTCACACCATGGTTATCGGTATCACTTTGAGGGCATCGGTATCGTAATTGTTTTAAACAATACCCAGCCCTACTCAGTGCCCATTCAAGATGAATAAGTACACCACACCATTATTTGTATCTGCATCTGTTCAACCAACTAATTACCTGTATCTGTATACTCAAATGGGCGGTGCTTAAACAGGCAGTGGGTGGGACTTACCAGAAGGTTAATTATTTACAGAGCAGCCTGAGCTTCAGATTAATGCTACTGAGCACAAGAGTATAGAGAACGTTTTACAGAACAAGTTTTTTTAAAAGTTGAGTGAATGAACTTCAGCTACCCAGTGAGGATTTTCCTTCATCACAAGGACATATATTGACACATTTTGTATGAATGTTGCTCGTACTCATAAAAAGTACATTATCTATACCATATATTTGTTTCAGCCGACTGGCTCATCCCCATTAAGAATGCATAAACTTTGATGGCCAAGAAGATACACGTATCACTTACTCTTATTTCAGCCAATCGGTGCTAGGTGAGTCGGACTCAGCAATCAATCTTTGTAAAAATAAACTACAGACAGCTCTAAGTTGTCAAGATAAGGTACGAACATGCTCAGAATTTTGCTGATTGTCTAAGTCATATTGCGAAGCCAGCTGGTTTCTCACTCTGCGGGTAGCTCAGCGAGATCAGGCCTTGCCCCCAGTATCTAAGGTTGTGAGTTCAAACCCCAGGTGATGCAGTATAAGCATCTTATACCTAATCAGGCAGTGTGCTGGGGACCCAATCCTGCATATTTTAAAATGTGTGCCTGCTCCAACACATCTGATTCAAATGATCAGGTCATCAACAAGCCATTCATTTGAATCAGGTGTGTTAGAGCAGAGAAACATCTAAAACATGCAGTGCATGGCGTCTCTAGGATCAGGACTGAGAAACACTGGATTGGAGATTCAAGAAATATCTAATATATATTATACAAAACAAGATTTTATAACGAAACATTTGTTACAAGTAAAAAGATGAAAACTAAACTAATGAATAAATAATCATATCACAAAAAATTAAACTTTTTACAGTTGGTGTGGAGGATGAATTTAGCAGTCTCACAGCCTGAGGAGAAAAGCTGTGAACAGGCTGTGGCTGGGGTGGGTGTTGTCTTTTAGACACATGATTTCAAAGATATTTTTAATTTAAGACATTATAAAGAATTATGGTCCAGGCTGTTCTGCTGACGGACCTTCATGTATTTGTCATGACCATGTGTGAGCCCACCTCTAATTTTTACAATTTCTCCGGGTAGCTTGACATGATCACAGTCTGTCATTGGTGGTAAAGGTTGTGCGTTCAAGACCCAGGTGATGTAAAATTAACATCTTATAGTTACCCAGGCATTAGAGACATGACTTCAAGATTTAATGATCATTTTGGTCCCGATTGTTCCGCTGATGGACCCTCCTGCCTGGTCCCAACAGCAAATATAATATAATCTCAATCTAAACTTACCTTGGGGGGCTAAAAACTATTCGTGTAAAACGAGTGTAGCTCAGTTACATAGTTATTTTGCACAGATAGTGCTGTCAACCATGTAAAGAAAGGCCCAGGTGCCAAGTGCAAACCAACTTACATCACACAGGCAGTACTGTTTGGTTCAAGGGGGAAAAAACGCACCTACAATTATTGCAACATATGTAGGTGCTGCCAAAGAGAACAAAACTAAGATCTATCACATTGTTACTTTAACATTCAGGCGATTTTTAATTTTTTTCTTTTAAAGAGACACAGAAAGCAACTTATAGCAACATATAAAGGCACATATAAGTAACTACAAAGGCAGGAGATAGTATCCATGTTTTTTTTTCCTTATCTACAGTGACATGCTCCTCATGTAGCTTTGGAAAGAAATCCTGCCTCTTCAGGCTGTCAGAGCTTTGCTTTGTGAGGACTCTGTCATCCTCATAGTTTCACAGTCCCTGCTGTCAGGAGCCGTCCCCCAGGCAATCTGCAACCCCCCTCCAGTTAAGCTATTATGGGAGAATAGTTGAGGGGCTGACGACCAGCTATTTTCTCTTCACTGCATTTAGACCTACTTATTGTATATATTCCTCCCTTTTTTGATTTTTCTTTTCCTCCAGGTAGAGGGATTGTGTGGTGGATAATAGTTTGGTGGTGTGTGCTGTTTGTGATGTTGGTGCTGTGAACTGTTAGTAGGTCTAGAGTAACCTTCATCTTCTGATAATCTGCCAATTACCAAGTTCTGCTCAGTGTCAGGAGACCCCTCCCTTCTTTCACTGTCTCCATGGTAACCTCTCAAGAGGCTGACAGAATGACTGTGGAGCCAGAATGAATTTAGGGATTACCATTTGACAATAACTACAGGCCCTTCCTTTAACCAAACCAAAATTACACTGGAATAAAAAAAATTTTTTAGGCAATGATATTACTTTCTTTGCCTAAAGATAACATATGGTGTAGGTATTTTAAAGTCTTAGAGATTCTTAATCTAGGCAGCTGTCTGCATCAGCTCTGTGCAGCCTCGCTTCTCAGCCTGTTCTCATCCCCAGCTCGTCACATATCGACGTTTTGTCATCACCCCTTGTGTCTCATCCAGACGCACAAGTTATCCCCTTTGGCGTCAGGTAGAGACACACAAGGGTTTAATGTACCTGCAATGTAAAGCCGTCCGCGTCAGTATCGGACGACTTAAACAGATGATGTAGCACAACATACTTTCCAAAGCGAGAAAGTGCAGAGAGGGGTTGGAGGTCGGGGTTAAGTTGATGGTCACACACACAACCAGGAGACCGGTGTCCTATTTGAAACCAAGAGGCACCAGTCATTTCCTAAACATAACCAAGAAGGTTTTGTGCCTAAACTTAACCAAACGTCACTGATGTTTTTTGCCTAATTTTAACCAAAGTAACGTAGACCTTGTGCATCAGGATAAGATGCGTGGGGCTTGAGCCTTTGCGCTTTGCCTAGAGATGCTAAAGGGAAGCCTTAGGGTGCTGATGCCAAAGGATACCTAGAGGCGAGGGCTGCATGACAAAATGTCTGTATGTGACGACCTGGGCTGAGAAAAGGTTGTTCAGCATCATCTCACAGGCGTAAACGCGACCTGAAGCGTTTATTGTCTAGTTTCTCAACAATAGCCTCAACAATGAGGTTAAAAGCCAATATAAAGGCACTGAATCAATATATTTGTCTACATTTTGAAACCTGGTAGAGCAGAGTTAGATGCTGTCTAATCCCACAGACTCTCCTTTCACTTGCCCAGCAGGTGGAATGCAACACAGGAACTTGAATATTGAGCAGCTGCAGTGTTTATTCATGGGCAAATTGTAACCTACACTGTACATTTACTGCCACTAGCAAACGTCACTGACAACCTTTCCCTCCGCTGTGATCACCAACACACACCTGTCTGCCCTGAGCGCAGCCGTCGGCAATCTCTCCATTTCACTCAAGCACACACTCACTACGAGCCACACGTCAAGGGAAAACTGCACACTGCACAGTAAGTTTAGCTGCTCCTTTGCTGCTGATGCTTTGAAATTGGCGGACAGAAACAGCAGCAGACGCTTCAGGGTTGCGTGAATGTCAATCACAATGTCATCACGCGAGTGTGAGGCTGACGTGCCGGCTCCGGTCCAGACATGGGCTTAGAGATAGCATGAGGAACTCGGACATCCGATAGGAAGCTTGGAGTAGAGCTGCTCGAAAGAAGCCATTAAGTGGTCTGGGCAGCTCCCGGGCACCTCCCTCTAGAGGTTGTCTGGGCACATAAAACTGGAAGGAGACCCCAGGGTAGACCCAGAACTCGATGGAGGGATTAAATACAGTATGTCCTCTGGCGTGAGTACGCCTCGGGATCTCCCAGCAATCTGACCACAGAAGAAAATGGATAGAATGGTAAATGTTAAGATCACTATGACTACTTGCCATAGACTTAAATGTAAAAATAGCAGTACAAAACAAAACCAATAGAAAATTAAGACTTTGTCAAGCAAATATGTCCCCTCGGCCTGCCATAGAACATGCAAGTTATATCGAAAAGAATACTTTGATCTATCTTCAGTCATATCCCTTTAGTCTCAAATGCCAGTGCCTAGTAGCTAACAGCATAGCCATCCAAGTAGGTGACAGATTAACCTCAGCACACTTCAGACTCCCAGGTACTCTCCTGCTCCAGAGTCAGTGACCATCCTTCACGAGGGGGGTTTCAGTAGCACCTTGTTCCTGGGTGACTCTTCTGCCAGAATGAGCGGATCCGGATATAGACTCTGGTTGCCCGATAATTTTTGGTTGTAGACAACAGTCATGTTTACTACTGTATGACAGTCTTCAAGCAGTATAAATACAGTTGTTTCTAGTTTCTTAATTGGCATAATTTAAATGACAGAAGCTCCGTACCTTCTTTTGAAATTTGCCATTCCCATTTAGTTTTTTTAATTCGACACCTAAATATTCACACAAAACTAAATAGAATTAGGGTGGAAACATGATGACTCCATCCTATTGATGATTACGATGGTAGTTAATTCATAATTCATATTTATTGTCATCAAAAAATAATTTACACTTCTACCAAAAGGATATACATGATGCATGTCAGTACTGTCAGTCAGGACTTCTAATGTCATAAATGCTTACCTGTGTGCAGGTATTTACTGTCCACATGGCAGAAAAAGTGAAATCTCACCCCAGCAGACCTCTGTACTTTAAGAGAAGAGGTTGTGGAACATAATGCAAAATTGAAAAGAAAAAAAAAAGACAGAGGTGTTATTGACAAAACAACACAGCAGTGTCGGTGTGACATTAACGTCTGAGAGCCAGGGGCATCGATTCAATAAGCTCCAAACGTAAATGGTAAAGTCTGTCTTTTTTCATTGCTAGACCTGCTTACAATATATCAACAGTATTTGTAATAAGCAATAACAAAATAAGAGCTTGAATTTTAATCAGGAATCAGCTGTTGAACAATATTCCTTTTTCATACCATCATATCTGTCCAGTTCTCATTAAGAACCTCACCTGGCAGAGAAAGCCAGAGGCTGGACACATTACCACAGCATCCCCAGAGACTCTGTCTGGGTAGTGTAACAAATGTCGTCAGGACTCGAAGGTCACATGTTACTCGCAGTAGTATGGGAGGGATGTCAGCTGGCGATTGAGCTCAACAAATCACTATTCAGCCCACAGCTCCATGTTCAAGGTCCCTTTAGTACCTTTAAATTATTTCTTGTCACTTTCTGTTCACTTTCTTCGTTGTGGAGCTCTTAGAAATCTTAAATACAAAAATGACAGGACATAACTTGATGTGCAGAGGCATAAAATTGCTCCCGATTGACATTTTTGGCATTTTTGAAAATCATCTAACTCCTAACCCTTTACCAGTGGGAGCTGTATTGTAGGGTTTATGTGATTTGAATGAGAAAATGTATGCAGAAACATTCTCACTCTACAGCAAGAATCCACAACTGTAAATAGGTGGATATACCCCATGATTTACCTATTCCTCCCATCATGTGTAAATCTCCCTGGAAGCCTTACTCACTTATTGTCGCTAAAGTGACAGAAGTGTAGTTGGACATGCATGTTAAAACCTGACAAAAACCTACAAAAGTATATGTTTTGTGTCAGTAGTGCTGAACGGCATGTCACAGATTTTGCTAGCAGTGAAAGAGACTTTGGCAGTAGCATGAAAAACATGTTCAAAACTTCAGTCAGAGGTTTGATCATATTTTATTGGTTTGTTGAGATGAGTATTACCTGAAGATGTGTTTCTGGAGTTTTCTATGTCTGCTTTTCGTGGCTTATTTGCTGAGGGTAAACAAAGTCTGTGTTACACTCAAATTTACCAACCTACACACAAGGATTATCTAATGATATAACTGAAACATAACATAAATATAGCTAACAAGCAATAGTTAAAGCATTTCTTTTCTTCTTAATAAGTTGGTAAAACCCTTTGAATTCTCATCTAGAAATATGAGCATATTTGTGTGGGATTACATAGGTAATAATTGCAGATGATCTCTGTAATTGTTAAACATCATAAACATCGCCTCTGTTTTGTAGTGGGATCATTTTGTGTTCATTTATGGCTTGTCGCGCGACAACGCGCCGTTGTGCGTGTCATGGCTTGACAAATATACCGGAACCGGATGTGAGAGGACGCTGGCGTGTATGTCGCCGCTTCTCAATCCGAGGAAAATACTGCTAATTGTGCTTCTAGTGCAAGTAGGAACTGGTGTGACTGTTTCCGTCACTTCTTATCTTGTCTCAACACTTTTCAGTCCTGTGCTGCTAACAGTTTGAAGGTTGTAGACCTCTGTGTGTACTCACCTTCTCTGCCGATCAGCTGTTAGCTCCGCCGATCAGCTGTTAGCCTTTCCCCGCTATTCAGCGATCCACCGGTGCACTCAGCAAACTGTGGATTACCTCTCTGGTATTCCATAATTGGGCCTCATGTTGCAAGTTTCCTGACTAACTTTCTCCCATGCCTTCTCTTTTTTATTGTGGTCTCTATAGTTTCTGCAGGTTGTGTCGAACACCTCTGGGTGAGCTACGATTTGTTTATTTTTTATTTTTTAACAAACTTTATTAATGGCAAACAGCTACGATTAGCTGGTCCTCCATTCCTGCTACAACGTCAGTGATGTCGGTAGAATCTCGACGCTGATTGGCTTTCGCGACAACGCATCACGCGATTTTGTCACTGGAGTTGAAATATTTGAACTCCAGCGACAGACTGTCCCATCACGTCGCGTCTGTTTTGTCGCCCGGCGCGACAGACGCCACAAATGCGTCTTTGCATTGACTTTGTATGTAATTTGGTCGCGCGACAAAAGCGTTTGGTGTGAACGCACCTTTAGTGAACCTGAACTGGCCATATTGACTACTGTGTGAACAATTCAAGTTTTTTTCTGACGTGCATGCGCGTGTGTGTGCGTGTGTGTGTGTGCGTGCGTGCATGCGCGTGCTGCTGGTCTGGCAGGAGCCAAGTATGGGCAGTGAATAGCACACACTGTTACAAACAAGTAGTGTATTAGCAAAGGGCCATTACCCCCATCCCTCCCCCTCCTGGGAGTACACACACGTGCATAGAGAAACTGAGACGGAGGAGATGTAATGGACTGTGTTCTGCTGAGCTGATTGTAATAAATGTGGGTGGGAACATAAGAATGGTGAAAACTTGGCAACTAATCTCAGCAGTGTGAGGAATGTGCAGTTAATTCTGCAGCTTTGAGCTGATTGACAGGTTGATAGGAAGGTTAACTGCTCTCATTTTGTTAAGTATTTAGTTTTGTCCACAATGTTCAGCACTACTTTCAGAACACAATGTGTAACCTAAATACAGGTGGCACTGCAAAATCTTTCTTTAATTGTGAGGTACACACACAATGTTCTTATTTGAGAAAGAAATGGCCTGTCTCTGTGCCGTAATTGGGGGCTGTACAATTGAGCAATTTCATTGAGGACTATTTTTTTTTTATTTATTTGAAAAGGGACAATGTACATTAAT
>JBBPCS010000573.1:6537078-6553655 GCA_037974645.1 Hollardia meadi | reverse complement strand
TCGGTTTGGAGGACTCCCCCCCCCCACCCCCCCCCCCCCCTTGCAGCTCTATGACCTTCTCTATCCTCCTACCACAAACAAAAAAACTCAAAAGTAGCACACAGCTATTTATCTACTAACAGTGCAATGTGATCATGCGCAGTCACTCAACTTTCATTAAAATTTGGCCTCTGACTCGGTTCACAGCCACGGTCCTGCCGAGCCGAGACACTTTGTGACCTCCTAAATCACTTTCCTTGAAAGTAATGGGGCGTGAAGCCCCTCAGCGCTGGCACTGCCATCTTAAAGTGTTGATCATAGCGGGTGGGGGGGGGGGGGGGCTTTTAGCCCCTAAACCGCATCCAGCCCATTGTCAGCGAGGCGACTTCCAGTTGCGCAACACAGCTGACCAACCTACCTAATCAAGCGTGTGGCTGTGTGCCAGCCTGGATATTGACTGACCCAAATAACCCATGTCACATGCAGACCAATGTGAGGGGTGAAGGATGATAAACAAAAGAGGAGGGGGCTCAAAACAAATCTCTCTCTGTCTATCTATCCATAAAATCTGTTTATCTCCCTCACAGGTAATGATTTTTTGGAGGATTCTCCGTATGAACCTGTGAACAGCCGTCTGTCTGACATTTTCCGGCTGGCTCCCATCATAGGTAAGAATGAAAACTCTGCTCTTCCCCAGTGTTTCATTGGTCACCCGCCTCAGTTGAGATATGGTTAACCTCCAAGCGGTGCATGCTCTCAATGAAGGTTATCTGTGTGTCAAGTATTTATCCTCCCTCATCCTCTCCACTCTCTTCCTCTCTCTCCGCTTGTTCTCACCCCAGCGATGTTGCATGCTGGCTGGAAGGGACCTTGCATGGGGAGCTATAGTTCTGAGTCTCGTTAAGCAGTGGATCAATGCTTCAGATGTAGAAGGAGGGCTCTGTTGCTGCTGGTGCATTCCACTGTGGTTGCGTACAGCTTCCTCTTGTGGCTGTTTGAATCCACTTGTTGAAACCAGTGAGTGAGTAGCTCTGTGAGAAACATGGGAGAGCATGACAGGCATTTTTCTGCTCAGATCTGTGTGTGGGAGCGATGCTGACTCAAGCCTCTAGATGGCGATGCTATTCCCTTCTTCACAACCACTCAGTTACTCTGTGGTCCCACAGTTGGGACTGTTGTTGGTATTTGAGAGCCTAATCTATGAACGTGGCACAATCATGTGGCTGCTTACATTTTCGTTATTACACTGCAGCTGATGAGTGCTGTGTCAAATGAAAAAGACACGCTCTGCCTCCTCATCTTCAGAGAACAAGGCTGATATTTTGATCCCTTTTGATAGAGAGGATACTTTTCTTTCTGTTTCCTCTCTTATTTTTATCGCACAATAGGCTGATTTGCCCTAAACCAATCCTTCTCCGACAGTAGGGTGAGATCATAATGTGGGTGTTGAGTTAAAGATACATGAAATCTTGGACTGGATACCGATTTCATGACCAATTTGCTTCTTAAGAAAGCGCCGGCTGCAAAGTCAGATCGTTTTGGAAAGCCTATTCTCTCCTCACGCTGCTCTTTTTAGGAAAAGGAGAAACCCACCACATCACAATATGTATGTCTTAATATGTCAGACAGTCCCAGCAAGGACGAGACACCCACAGGCCATCAGTGCTGAAGCATGTGCAGTACAGGATCATAGTTGACATCACAGGCAGGTGACATCTCTCAACAGTCTGAGCTGCAGGTTCCAGGAGACAGAACAGACATATTTATGGTGTCATTCTTCTAGTGATGGCAGATGCCGCCATCATTTAACAATGAAGAAATACCTACATGTGAACCGTCATCACAAGCCCTTCTCAGTCTGTTTGGTTTGGATTTTTAAAGGCCGAAGAGGTTTAATTATTCAGTATTCTATATTTTTATTCTAATCTTGATCATCTTTGCACTAGGGACCCATTGGGAGGTTCTGGACACCAGGTTGAGAATGAATAGTCGCTTCGGAGCTAATTCAAATACCTCTTGATTTTGTTTGACAGCTTTACATGTAGAGCAACCTGGGTCTGTCGTTAAAGTGCAGTTAAGGAGAGCATGACTTCTCTCCCTGTCTATTATTTACCGATATTTGATAAGTATAAGTTGGACAGAAATGGGCGAGTGAAATATAGAGCAGAGGGTCAATGGAGAAAGGGATAAAGCTAGAAGGAGAATAGCAAATGATCAAACATATTCTTTGAAAGAGAGCCATAATGAAAAGTTTTCTCTGGAGATTCTCGTTTTTAAAATTATGCAAATGTATTTCTTGTTTCGCACATAACTTTATATTGGAGGTATGGCTGATATTAGAATACAATAAAATACCTAATTTGATTGTTTTCTCCTCTATAGGAAGTCTCTACATTTTCTATTTTCTTAGGCCTGCTATATCACCTGCACATTTTTATGAATACGTGTTTGGTCTTTACACACCCTCAATTTCATGCTGAGATATTAAAGATAACTTTTATTGTAGTTAATGAAAATTAGTAAATAAAACAATTTGACTCGTGGAGTGCTCTCAGGTAGTCAGCCACCAGTTTGTTCCACTTGTCACCCGAGTCAATGGTCTGTTTTCAGGCCCCTATTTCAGAAGGCTCTCTGAATGTGTCTCACATTTGTCTCAGCGAGGCAGTACGACTCAGTGATCCCTGGCTATAGGAACAATAGGCAGCCACGATGATCCTGTAATTCCATAATCGACCCCTTGTCTCCGACTGAAGTGACTAATCTCCAGTGACACCCATACATGCAGTGCACAGATGCACAGGCCCCCAAACACACACACTGCTCTGCCCTGAACACCTGTTCTCAAAGAAACGCCCATAGGCGTCAGTCTGAGTTCATTAGAGAGACATGTGGGGCATCGTCTTGGCCACCCAAATATACTGTGTATGAATACAGTATACAAATATAACGTGCAACTAATGTGGATATGTATTGTCTTTGCTGGTTTACAGAGCATTACAGAATATTTAACAGAGATTAAGATTTAAACTCTGGCATTGGATATTATATATTCAGGTTTGTAAACAGAATTTTTATAGATAATTAGAATAAATACTGGATTAAAAATGTAAAAAAAAAAAACTAGCATGGAAGTAATAGAAAGCTTAAATACTCAACTTTTCTTTGAAAAATGAAATATAACACTATAACTAATAGATGTGTAAACAAGCGCACAACACACAGCAGTGGGTTCATTTAACAAATTATTTTAAGATCATTACCAGGGGCCTAGTGTCTTTACCTCTGGGGTTGAGTCCAGTGAGTCACAGTGTGAGCAACTCGCTTTTCAAAAAATGAACAGCTACTGCAGGAGTTATGGTTCATTTCTCAGTAGTGCTTTTACAGACATAAAATATGGGCAAAATTGTTGTGGCTGGCTAGGGTTAGGGTTACTGGCTGGATATTCATGACTTAAAAAGGTAATAAACGGTGCCTGTGTAAATTTGTTATTTTGATTGAATGTTTCGAAAGAATCATGTTGGTGTCTGAGAGGTAAGTGTAAACCTACTGTGACGTCACCCATTGGTTTGTGGACTACCATTATGAAACCTTGAGTTTGGCATAAAGGCATTTTGGCATTTTTTTGTTTTGTTTATTTGTTTGTTTTTCTGGAACCAGAAGTGACCATATTTGGATGAGAGATTGGAGCATGGGGATGGTACACATGGCTACGTCTCTATTCTGATTGGATCTGGCCAAGAACCCTCGGACACACTGTGGTAGTCATATGGTAACAATACCCTAAAGCATACCCTTTATTGTCTATGGTATTTTTCTCTAAATGGGCATTCGTGGACATTTCTTGGGCATTCAGATGCCTTTCAGCTTCCAATATAGACATTGTCTCTTCTGATTATTGTGGTCACACCTCCTTCATTATGAAAGGCTGCCTCTGTGCGGTCCATTCACAAATTCTACCATGCAATTATGTGCTGGCTGGTTTTTGAACCCCACCTGATGTTTTAAATTGCCAGTTTGTGTTGATCGGGATCACGCTGATGATGGCTTCTAGCTGGAACGCGTGCCTCTTTTTGCTCATAAAAAATAAGAAGACTTAATCTGTGAGTGCTGCAGTTTTGTATGTTTTTACTCTAAATGGGACCATAATTTACATTACCATTACCAACCCATTAGGAAACTGTTAACTGAGGTAATAAATCAAGTGAGAAGTACAGTCATTTTCTTATAAGCTTACATACAATCAGACCTTTTCGTGAAACCAGTGGAGTCGCCCCCCTGCTGGACATTAGAAAGACCTAGAAGCTCTGTCGATAGACTCTGCCTCTTGACATTATGTCAGCATTGTAACACATTGAAGGATTTGAGTTAGCCATAGGTTCTCATTGGATTTCAGAGCAAATACAAATCAAATGCCATCTCATCTGTTTTTGTAGTCCACCAAGTTTCACCTGATCAGCATGTCTTTGGAAGAGTTGCAGGACCACTAACACTGCCATCTTTGTCTGTAAGTTGATGATTCAACAGATGACACATAGGAGGCCACTTTCCATGAGTTTACATGACACACATACAACAACTAATGAAAACTCTGGATTTTTTTTGCTTAGGTGATAGCTTTCATATTTTAACAGTGAAGCGTTTTAAATGTTTTTCAGAATACGGACACAATGTAATACCATTTGAAAGTCTCCATCATATGTTGATTCTTGTAACAAAGTGTGAATGACTGCAAACAGGAAATAATTAAAACTCCTTTAACACACGTGTCGTGGCAGAAGTAAAAAGACAAACTGCGTGTGAGGATATAACGATGCATGTACACCTGCATTTTTTTCATGAATTCCATTCCACTGTGAATTCAGGTTGTTGATTGCTCTCCTCAATTTCCTTTCCCAACAAGATATCCCCATGTTCAGTCCCTTTATTTTTTTTCTCCCTATCTCTCTTTAGCAGCTCTACCTGTTTTGATGTCTCTGTTTCAGTTCATTAAAGGACTCCGTGATTTCCTCTGCTGCCTGTGGAACCTTTGAGACCACTGTTTCCCTATTAGTGGAAAAGTGTGTTGTTTTCACTTCACATTAAGCACTTACAACATGCATGACATACAGTACATACAACGCATGGAAGTATGCCTGTGTAAAACATGAAAAGCTAGATCTGCACAGCATTTTCCGACTGGTGTGTAACCTTTCTTTGTATTATTATTTTCTTATTCAGTTCTTTCTCTGTATGATGTGCTTATTTCTTTAATGATTGTAAGATGCTGGCTTTTTAAATCAGTAAACAAAAGGTAGCCAACATGCTGCGCAGAAAAACAGTAATTTTCTATTGCACAAGCAAGCTTAGAGGAAGGAGAGAGCAGAGTTTAGATGAAATGGCCACACTTTTCTTCAGCAGTTGCCCATGTTTATGAGTCACTGATCCATGCAGGGGGGAAGCAACACAGAAACAGAGAGCATTATTCTGAGATTAAAGTGGACTTGAAATTACTGCCACACCATTTGGCCCGGGCCGCTGGAAAATCTAAGCGGTGTAGGAAATGGATGAATTCACAGCCCGGATGGTTTCGTATTGCTGTATTCATCAACACTTGCTATTCCAGATACCTTTTGTGTACCTTTCAGTACATTTCTCCTTTTCAACTGCTGCTTCTTCTTGTCTTTAAGCACTTTGATCATATAGAGTGCAAAAGCACAACTGAGGTGTGCTTGACTTTAAGAAATCATTTCTCCATCTGGAAAATGGGTGATTTAAACTAGTTTCAACACATTTTTGGCATATTGCCACAGAGATTACATTGCATGATTGCACTGTCTACAGACGAGAGACCATTTTATGTTGTGAGCCAATTGTCATTTGGAGAGGTGAGAGAAATGTAACACGAGTCAAAAAGTGACACGGATCTTAATCGACAGTCTGGGCAGCAGCCGAGAATGACTTAACTTAAATACAGCAGCTGTGGCTAAATGATGGGGTGGCAGTTGGTGGAAGTGGGAAAGAACATCACAGTTTCTAGAAGGTGCAACCTGTGAATAAAGATGAGTTTATACAGCTATCATCTTCACTCTGGCTTGTGCACTGACCTTTTATGGTTGTTTGACAGTTTCGAAGTGATAATATAGCATTTAGTTTGGCAGCACTTATCTTGAACTACTGTTTGTACTTCAAAACTTTATAGCAACCAGGGCAGTGTTTGCGATTTACAGCATAGTGTGATGTAGGAGACATCATTTTTAAGTTTGTCTTAAGTGTTTCCCCTCCATTTCTTTCCCTGTTAAGGGCATCACTTAAATTCAGCTAAATCCACACAGACTGTGCTTGAGTTATTTATCTCCAACCTGTACATGTCTCCAATTCTATACAGGCGGCCATGCAGTAATCAGTGTTCTCTGGCTTGTAATGACATTTTTCCCTTTCGTTTTGTACTGATATGGCTTCAACTCTCGCCTTAAGCTCCGTCCTCATCCAAGTTGGCTGCTACAGACGCTCTCTGTGTATCACCCACTCACCACTCATAAGCCCCAATACACCAAAGCTCAATATTGTGTGTCTTCCATGTGTCAAGACTTCAAACACATCTTGTCCTCCTCCCTCCTACTACTAAAGTCAACCTTGAAGCAGAGTTGCGGCGATGTGTGCGCATCTCTGTTTGTATGTTGAGAGTGTGAAAACATCTGTAAGTGCGTGGCCTGGCTGTCAAGCCAAGGCAGCGCTTGAAATCCCTCCTGTGCTGACACGCAGGGCTGAGAGGCTGTCAGCACCACTCAACCACTGGCTGCAGAGGAAGTCACTCTTATTATGAGCTCCCAATCTTTAGAGATAAGAGTTTCTACCGCTATCTTTTACCCTGCTTGTGTTTGTGTGTTATGCCTGCATCCGTGCGCGTGTGTTTATGTGAGCGCGAGATAGAGTCAGGGAGGGAATGCAGAGGAGTTACGGAGGTGGAAACATAATTTACTGTGCTGTATCTTTCGGAGAGAGAGAGAGTATCCTGCCTGTTCTCTTGACTTTATTTTTCTGCCTTTATTTATCCAGAGTTGGTTGACTGAGCACACTTGTTTTTTGTTGTTGTTTTTTCTGCCAATCCCTGCTTCACGCTTATTCAGTCAGATGTATTTGTTGCAGGATATAAACATTCCTACACTGTTTGCCACCAAGCAAGCAGATTTAGTGTTAACTTTATAGAAGCTGTTAAAGTGAGTGGGTGTTTCCTCACTTTTTCTTAGCCTTTATCCTGTATCCTATACACTGGATCAGGATTGCACCAATCTTGACCTTATTAAACCCTTTGGGTGTTGGGCCAGACATGACTGTCCTTCATGACTGATGGTTTAAAAATGACATGTTTCATTCTTTGTAGTCAGAATAAAGCACACGGCCTGGGTAAATACATAAGACAACACAGTGGACTACAGGTCTATAATAATTAGAGTGTTCTCAGGCAAACCCCCTAAATCTTGTAAGAACACTAAATCTTAATGTCAAGGACTGTAAAGTCTCAGAAAATAAGTCTTATTCACAATACACCAGGCTTTCCCATTTGCTTTGATGAAGTCATGATTTTCCTGGTTAGGTGACATAGTCATGCACTGACCTCACCAACGTACTTATAAACTCCTTTGCGTCATTTTCCAGAATGCTTCACCTCTGTACGCTTAATGACTCATTTCCCTGAAGTATTTGTCATTCAATCTGCATCATTTAAAGAGATGCTTTTCTCTTTATGCAAGTCAGTCACAGGCCAAGTGCAGCTCCGACTGCCGCAGCAACTTACATTTTGAATGTAAATTTCTAGTTTCAGCTTTTGAGCCAGTAAAAATTAAAAAAAATCGTAAATGCTTAAAACTTCACTGCACCTACAATCAACATTTTATTTTATCGTAGGCAAGGTTTTTTAACTGCAGCTTGCTCTCTGTGGTAATCCATGCTTTGACTGGGAGCAGACATGCTTTATTACGATGTGGCGACGCACATTATGCTAATTGACATATTTTGATAATGTCACGGCTGGTGCTGGAAACACCAGGGAACAGGGGTTTGGACCTAAACGCAGGAGATGAAAGGCAAGGCAGGTTCAGTAGTATGTTGTGTTTATTCAACATAGTGCTGTGGCACAGAGACAGCAAACAAAACAGGGATCGGCAAAAACTCAGGGAATGATCCAACAAAGTCTGAACTCAAAAACAGGACTTAAATACAAACTAAACTGACGAGGGAATGAAGTGCAGGTGGAGAACTCAGGTGAGACACAGGAGGGCAGGGCTAACGAAGTTAAAATGGAACAGGTGTGCAGAAAGAGGCAGTGCAGGAAACCAGGAGAGTGAAGGAGAGGCCACACCCACACAAATGACAGGAGGACAGAGGAGCACCAAGAAACACACCAGAAAACAGACAATAAACCCAAACACGGCAGTGACTATGACAGGTAATCGATGACGTTGATTATTTCGATGAGTCGCCCCAGTCCTAATTGTGAGATGAGACTAATTAGATTTGGGATATCGTTATATCATGAAATGACATGTGTGCATACTGTCTTTTTCTGAACTTACTAGATTGTTCAAGCTGTTCTCATATTTGCCTTTACCCACGTAGTCATTATATCCACATAAATCATTATTTATAAAAAAAATCTCAATGTGTTAATATGTTGAGAAGCACCAATAGTCATCCCTACAATATTACAACGATAACATGTCACAACATCGTTATCGAAGCACTTGGTCAAAAATATTGTCATATTTAGATTTTGTCAATCGCCCAGCCCTGATTTCTTGTCTCAGTTCTTACAGCAGAAGATGGCAGCTATTCAGTGTACATGGCCTCTCAGCAGGACATATACAGTACTTGGTGCCATGCATGCCTATTCCACACTCATTGTACTTCCCTTCAGCCCAAGTGCTAGCTACTCAAGACACATCAGAACCATCTGACTTTGAGGACGGTCCTGTGATTTTTGCATGCATCCCCAATACACAGATAACCAGAGACCCTTTTCAGATTAATTCTACAAAGCTGAAGATCATGAAAATATACATAGAGGACTTTGGACACATGCTAACAGGCTGTAGCAATGCTAGCAGTCTAAGGATAGTAATGTCTGTCAGCTGGTCCATCTGTCTGTCAGCTGGTCCACACTTTAGTTCAGATTATAATATCTCCACTGTAGGCTATAATTGCATAATTGTATTAAAAACAGTATTTTTGAGGTATGTTCTCATGAACAAATTGCAGAATTCCAGTCAGTTTCAGCTGTAGTGTGAGTTACTATTACAAAGCATGATACCATGCTAACAAGCTAAACATACATACAATTTAGCATTTTAGTTGCTGAATAAGAGTATATTTGAGGCTAATGAAGTACAGCTAATGTTCTTTAGGTCTGGCACCACCCTCGGAATAAATATTTAATTTTTTGTATTTTATGATTTGGGGCGTAACCACTTATTTTAGTAGCTATTTTACTTTCTGTCCACTTGTGGTAAGGAACTAAGGACCACTTGGTTGCCCACTCAATTTTCTGTTGTGTATTGCTGGTGTGGCTGTAGACTTTTGGTCTGTCACTGTCATGATATGTTTCTGGTTCTAATCCTGTGTCCATTCATCCATCATGCATTTCCTTATCTACCTACCATATGTTGTCTGTTTGCAATGCATTAGAAAAAAACTGCCCCTTTAGATCTTATCGTTCTGTCCCGTGCACTGGAGTTTGTTTTGTTAAAGACTCCCAAATCCACTCCCGACATTACTGTCCCTGGTTCTTGTATCACATATGAAACCTAATCAATACAGCGCTGTGTTAGATTGGAAACTTGAGGCTGTGTCTACAAGAATCTATTGATTTCTCTCTTTTTTTCCCCTGTTCCCTCCTTCTTTTCCGCCCAAACTCCTCAGCTCAGGCCGGGATCAAAGTCTTTATCCTTCAGCAAGGCTTGTGGTGTACAATTTCAGACTGAGCTCCACTTTTGTGTTCTTAGAGAAGGACACGGCCTGTTGGGGAATTGTGTTTTCCCTGACCTTGTCCCATCTCTCTACGGTTAATTTTTAGCATGATGTGTGTAGTATTGTGAACTATTCAGAGATTCTAAGAGATGGATGAGTTAATTTTTAGTTAAATATAGATGAATTGAAGTTGTTGGTGGTTTAAGAGGAAAGGCAAGGCTCAAGGAAAATTCCTCCACATGGAAGAAAGATTATTCTGATTCAGTGGTAGCTGTCAGCTTGCATTGTAAAATGTACTGTATTATACAGCAGGGACTGAACCTAGTTCAGATTTAATCCAAAGGCAAGGTCAGGAGAACACCTTTTTTATCCCATGTCTCACTGTTTGTAAAAGTCTTTATTTTCATATTTACTGATTCCAACTAGGCCTTTTAAAAGCCTTCCTCCCCATGCAGCTACATGTCTGCTGGCCACTTAACTCACCACACTGTTTCAAAAATGACTGATCCAGCTGTGGGCCATTGGCAGAATAATTCTAACAGCAGCCAAGTCATCAGGTTGCCAGTTCAATCGCTGGCTGGCACACCATGGGCCAAGAAAATCATTTAGTTAAAGGTGACCAGATTTGAGTCCCTCTGAGAGGCCTTTGATTGGATGTGAAGTAGAGGGGCGATTCATCATAGTTAATAAATGCGTTTGACAGCTCAAATCAGCGGGAGGGAGCGTGTGCCAGGTCTGCCCCCCCACCACCCCCGCTGCTTTATGCTGCATGCAAATATGGACAATTAACTTTTCACAATCACAGTGGCAGACACCTACGCAGATAGTTATACACGAATATGTGTGCGCATGCAATCCGGCACGGCTCAGAGGCAAAGGGTTGATTGCACAAATGTACAGTTATGACTTTAGTCTTAAGAAATATCAGCCAAATTCTGAAGCGAATTATTTGATTTAGATAGTGTCCCCAAAACCTTGTGTGGTATGGAGTATGAAAACATATTTAGGCTGATATTAGATACAACAAAGTAAACCCGATGTAAACCCGATGTTGCATGCTGGAAGTGGAGTTGTAGTTGCAGTTTTTATTTTTAATTATTAGTGAAACCATGGTTATTTATAATCCTGACATCTAAAACCCTCCACGTTTCAAACACATTTATTGCAGTTTTAACCTTGATGTGTATGTTGAAATTTTTTAGCTCATTAAAGTTAAGTTACGTTTTTACAGATAGCTGTTGTTTCAACAGTGTTTCAATGATTATATTCCAAAGTGTACTTGCTCTTTTTTTTTTTTTTTTTTAACTATTTCACACTGAATGAAATATCCTCCCTCAGATGCTTTTTAAAAAAAACCTTTGGAAGTTTTACTTTTGATTAAATGGTTTCACAGAGAAATGTAGGCATGTTTTGACCTGGAAATCTATGCTTACAGGTGCCTAGATTTAAATCACACATACAGTAAGTCCATTTGCAGACTTTACATACTTAACTCTTTTATATGCATTTCAATGTTGCAAATAACTTCATTTTAATAAACAATAACAAGAAGATTGTTGTAGTACAGTGTTGTTAATTATTGTGTGTTATAATCACATTGTGCTTTTCTTGGCTGCCTGAGGCATGACTGACCACTGGCAGGTGCGCCAATGCCACGGCCTTGTGTTAAGCTGCTGCTCTAAGCCCTCAGCTGCACCCAGTCAACTAGCAGGATTAACGTGACTCAGCCCCGGCCGTCAGGGCTTTCACTTGTGCCGTCGTCTTAATAGAATTTCGTACTCTACAAAAGTAAACTGGACAGGACTGAGCTATACTGTTTCCTATTTGTATAGAAGTGGATTTGTAAAGTTACGATTCTTTCTCTGCTTGATATTGCTGAAATGTCTCGTTCTCAGCCAGTTTCACTGTTTGAACTGTTTAGCCCAAGTCTTGTTGTACCATAGAAATTGGTTAAATCCATGACCATCAGACGGCAATGAGAACTTGAAAATGGCACTCAGTAGAGCACATACCTCCGCCAAGGCCCAACAGCCCTCTTATTTAAGCCTTAGTACCAACTGCAGCAACTGGTGACACTCTGTGACTACCTTACTGAATCCATATTAACTTAGCTATACATTGGTGTTAGTTGCAGGTTTCTAGCACTATTTGTTACCATACAGCAGCCAGGAAAAGACTACCCCCCCATTCTTCCACCAAGTTTTAGGGAAATCGGTACTGTAGTTTTTGTGTGATCCTACTGACAGACAAACAGACAGACAGACAGACAGACAAACAAACGCACTGAAAACATAACCTCCCTGGTGGAGGTAATGATATCAGCATAATAGTAGTAGTAGTAGTAGTAGTAGTACTATTTCTCTTTTTATATCTGTAATGAAAGAATGTAACATCACTCTCCAAAGCAAAAGCTAAGCCTTTTAAGTAAGTACATTTTGTGGATAAATGCAACTAAGCACTGCCATAGTGGTTAAGCCAATGTAGCGTAGTGTTTTTGTCAGCACATCTGGCTGAACACATAGCAAAACACTGCTGTTGTTTTGTTAGACCTTTAGTTTGCAGAGTCATTAAAGCTAAGGCCTTTTTTTTTACTGCTCTTACAAAATAAAATATGTTATGATGTTATTTTATATTCTTGCTCCACTGGGTCCTTGTTTATTCAATTTGCTAGTGCGACTAGCTTCCATCCAATTCCTTATTATGCAGTGATGTGGTCGTTACATGTGTCAATAAGTTTTAGCTTCCATTGTAGTTGGTTCTTAAGGCATGAAAAAGGTTATTTGGGTAAGCCTGTGGTCATCGTACACAGCTTCATAGTGGTCTGGCTGGGTTCTCTCTTCTTATATTTTGAAGAAACTTGTACTTGAAGCACTTCGTTTTCAGAGAATCTCAAGTCCCTGTTGTAATTTTATAGGACTTTCTTGCTTTCTGGTAGAACAGTACCATTTTCCTTTTCTACTTAGCACACTTTGAAGGTCCCCACTAGTTGATTGGAATTGGTCCCCTGTGATCATGGTTGTCAACCAATCAGTGCATCTGATTAAAGCACTGTCTCTAACTAACAAACACCCCTCTTTGGAGAATAATAGCTTCACCCCGTTTTATCTCATTTCTCCCTTTGTGCTTCTTCTTTTAATCAAAGAACAGCAACATCCATGAAAAGCAAACACGGCCTTAAACACACACATACACACACAAACTACCAAGAGCCAAGAGTGTACACGCACTGGCTGGCACCCAAAACCACAGATCCACAAACAAAAAGCATCCAGCTGAGGTCTTGTTCTATGCCAGCCTTTGCTCTCAGACATGTTAAATGAGGGCATTGATACATAAATTTGCATTTGTTTAATCCACAACCGTCCTCCTAACTAAAAATCTATAAATGCATGCCCCCAATTTTCCATGCAGCTTCAGATACTTCTATTCTGGGCTTGTTTCATGTGAGGCTAGTGTGACTGTTCAATCGATTCGGTTGTGTGTACACTCTCTTCACACATAAGTGGGCTAAACAGCGATATTCCACCACACTGATGGTGCAGTTTGTCAATGGGTAATCTAGGTAAACATCACCCAAATAGTTGCAGCTATAGGCTCTTTATTTGGAAAACCCTATTTCCAAAAAAGTTGGGACACAAATGAAAACAGAATGTAGTGATTTGTAAATCCTTTTCGACGTATAATCAATTAAATACAGTATACAAAGACAAGATATTGAACATTCAATGTAAATGTACTGGCATTATAAATTTGATGCCTGCAACACACAATGTGAGAAGAACCACAGCGTCCCATCTTTTTTGGAATCGGATTGAACTTTGGTTGATTGTAAGATAAATACAGGTATGTCGATGACTGACGGGAAAAGATGTCAGTTGTAGAGCTTCTTCTTTCTATGTCTGCTGCAGATAAGAACTATACTCCCTCAGCGGTGTTACAGGCAACAATTCCTTCTTCCTTCTTCCTTTTCTGTAGCATACTGACCTTGTGTTACAGTTCTTCCTTTTATGAAACTCAGGAATCATAAAATCCTTGCTCCTGTGTGCCCCTCCTGCCTTCACTTTTTCCTACCTGGAAAACACCTAGAATGTGACTTTTGCCCGTCAGCTGAATGATCTGAATGCTCTCTTTCCGGTTCATGTTTGACCTTTCCCCTTTGACTTGTGAATATCCCCTTTTATCGTTTGGAGCCTTGACCTCCCTGTGACCTTTGTGAACCCTGATGAGCCCTAACGGCTGTTGGTTGGTGGTCCTGAATGAAGCGCATCTCTTACAGAGGGTGGGGAACCTTGGAGCAGCTCTGCCACTTCGGCTCCAGGCAGGGGGGGCACCCAGGGCAGAGAGCCTGCTCTGGGCAGAGGGAGCCCCTCTTCCACGGAACTTCAGGATCCCAGTAGAAACAGGAGAGCTCATCCCAATTGGGCCATACTGGGTAACGAAATAGAGTGTTTGAGTGTTTATTTGATTGTGCATGATTGTTTTCTTGAGATAATTTCAGACACAAAATTCATATTCCATGTGAGATTGCTATAAGTATCTGCACTTACCTGCAGTTGGTTTTCTTTGGTTAAACAAAGAGTTCTGTTATTTTGCACAGCTGGTCAATTACTGTACACATTTATCAAAAAGCTGGTTGCTGATTTATCTGTTACCTTATCGGGTTGCAGAATTCAAAACAAACATTTGGCATTAGAGGCCTCACAACCATACTGTCTCTTTGCTCTTTTTCAGAGTATACTTTTTTTCTGTTCTGACTAGTATACAACATGTCAAAATAGCTGAATTTGAGCTTGAGTACACACTACAGTTTGCTGTTTAGTTTACGCAGGACTTGATCAGAAAACCACATTTTGGTTGTTTTCAGCAGTTTTTTTAAGGTGAAGCAGACAACATCTGAACCAGACCAACACCAAATGATTCAGGTTGTCTTGTAGTTTATAGCAACGTATGAAATAAAGGTGTAATAGCTCGAGAGTTTAAGATACTTGGGATTGAGATATGAGACTCTTAATGTCAGTTTTCCTTGGATTTGTCATACTGACTTTAGTGTCATTGAAGGCAGATTAGACCAGTTATAGATTTTGTTTCCTTTGGGACCATCTGAGAGAGGTGTCAGACCACTGGCCTGGCCGTCCGTCTGTCTGCATAGTCAGCTGTGTCAGGGAGGGTTGACATGCCCTTCAGAAGAGTCTCTACAGCAGATGCGCTCCCTGTTGAAAAACCCTGGAGAAGACAGCAAGGGATGGAATGGGGAGGTGGCATGAGACAGGGAGAGGGGGGTGGGGGTGGGGGTGGAGGGGGAGACGAAGCAGGGGATATGTCATATTTTGATATTCCCACTGTGCCATTTGAGCTTATGAATTTCCATTTTAGAGGGCAGTCAATGTCTGTGACTGCTACATTAGTTTTATGGCCAAAAACAGCTAATTGCAGGCTGTGATGGTGAGAGGAAAATATTTCATTTTGCATCCCAGCCTGCTGAAAAGTTAACTTGCTGTGTTTTTGTGAATGAATTTGGTCACTATATTCACTGCTTATTTCGATTGTGGTGTACATAAACACCTAAAGTGTGAACACACACAGACACACACACTAATAATAGATTATTTTTTCCGGATTGCAAAGACATGAGCATTTCTCACTGACAAATGAATACACACGCACACAGGCAGACACCATCAGGTATATGGGTGCACATCTTTTTGCACGCACAGCTGACCAAAGAAGCAAACACAGATCTGCACGCTCACTGGCAAACACACACATTTTCTGCTGCGAGTGTGGCTCAAGGGAGGATTACATCAATAAGGTTGTGAGGTTGAATCATGCTGAATTGTGTGCTCTGACTAAAACCTGAGGGGCAGCACACACCGTCGCTCTGCCTTTTTGTCTCTCGCTTTCACTAGGAGCAATTACATCCACCTGTTTTAATACATATTTTTTAATTTTCACAGTAAACGTGACTGGAAATGTCAGAAATTATAGTGAAAAGTAAACTTTGTTTTTTTACGTTTGTCCATGGTAAAATAAAAAAAGTAAATATATAGATTGAGAGAAGATATGATCAAGAATAATGGGATATATAATTAAACAGTAATGTGGTACCTGTTTTTGCCTCTATATAAGCAGATACAGACGGACCAAAAAAAACAGAATGCTCTAGGACGATACTGCTTAACTGCAACATCCAGATTTAGTCTTGCTACATTAAAATGTTAAGGATATCATAGTTGAGAAGCACCGATGTCATACCATGATGATGAACCAGTGTGTATTCATGTTAAGACGTTCGTGTTTTAACATTGTGGCAGTTGATGGAAATGCGCACTGATTCACATTTTATTTGACATTGTTTCCAGATAGTAATTTGTGCAATGTTTCAATACATTTTTTTTTCTTCTTTCAACTCCCTGTAAAATTGCCATCTCTTTCTCAGTCTGTATCTCTCTCTGTTTCTGCTAACGAAATATCCTCAGATCAGAATCTCAAACATCTTTATTGGCCAAGTATGATGACACATAGCAGGAATTGTACTCACGTTGGTAATAGCTCAGTAACTCAGTGCACTTAGATACATTACAGGAAGACACACACACACACACACACACACACACACACACACACACACACACACACACACACACACACACACACAC
>JBBPCS010000573.1:6516794-6536978 GCA_037974645.1 Hollardia meadi | reverse complement strand
ACACACACACACACACACACACACACACACACACACACACACACACACACACACACACACACACACACACAGGCATACAATATAAAGAAACAAAGCTCTAAAAAAAGGATAAGAAGTAAAGTTGTGGCGTGCAATGGAAAGAGCACTTTAGTAAATCTGTTCACACTCTGCCAAAAAATAGGTGCACACTGTAGTCTGTAGTGTAGTGTCTGAAGCTGCAGTATGTGTACAGATAATCGCATACTTTTTATCAAGTCAAGTCACTGGTGCATGAGAGGGGCAGCTCGTGCTTGGAATGATGTAAATGGAAGGTCCTTCACTGTGTTGAACAACTCTGCAGTACTTTGTGATGGGCACAGAAGCTCCATCCCCCTCTTCAGACACTTTTAGCTCGACAAAGTGTCTCAGAGAGACGTTTATGCAAAGGTTGACATGTCGCTCTGCCTCTCTCCGCCTGTCACGTTTAAATGTTCCAGCTACAGCCTGCACTGTATGGGTTTGTGCCTGGGTGGGTGTTCCTGTCTGTGTGTGTGTGTATGTAGAAGAGAGTGAGTATATGTGTGTGTATCCTCAGGGATGTTGGCGTTCAGATTAATTAAAAACTTAAATCCCTCTGTTCTCTGACAGGAATATGGATGTCGCAGAGGGCTTAACTGTAAATACTGTTTGCCCAAAATCGTCATTTAAAAAGATTCATTGTCCCAGGTAATAATTGATGTATAAGGCGCTGCAGTGAGGACTTTAAAAAGAGTGAATAATTGGACTTGGATTGCCTTTTACAAACTTTTATGAGTATCACTTGTTTCAAGTTAACAGTAGACAGAAACTAAAAGATCAAATTTCACTTGTAATTTTGGTTTTCTAACCTTCTCCACTTACTTAAACAAAGAAAACAAAATCTGCTCTGGCCTGCCTGTAAGACTGTGTAAACTAACCCTCCATAAACAAATGGCACATTATCAAAGTCTTAATATTGTGGTGCATGCCTCTTTTATAACTTCATTAAAAAACATATATTGATGGGTGAAAAATGCATCTCCAAAACAACAAATAAAGCATCCGAGTAGTTCATTTTTTATAAAAATAAAGAGTAAACACAAACATTGGAACATGGTCACACCTGGGCATGTTACCCAAGTGAGAGCAATAGCTCTGCCATAAAACGCCAAAGATTCTGATAGAAGAGGATGTTGCTCACAACATGACACTGTGGTCTTTAATATCATGACCCTCAAACAATCCTGATGGCCTTTTTCAATGTAACACAAAAAATGGCTAAATGGTGCAACCTTTTAAATGAATAATAAGGCCAGAGATGTACCTGCTCTTCAACCACGCGTTCACGTAGGCAACCGGCTGCGTCGTGAACGTAATTGTTCACATTCTTGCCTATGCACTGCGTGTGTTACTGGAGGACTCCAGTAGAGGGCACACCATAGAACTCAGACAGTTTGCATGAAGTAAACAATAAATATGCCGACACTTGAAGAGGTCAGTATATGGTTAATGATAAGATCATGGCAGAAAAAGTGACAGGGGCGCCAGAGATGATATAGGCCCCTAAATCAAGCATGTCGTGACAATGAGGAGTACGTTTCTCTTGCGCAGCCAGTGCAACAGATTGATGGCGAGAAACACCGCCAGTATTTTCGAATGTCCGCCAGGACCCTCCGCTTCTTAGCACCAGCTTTGTTTCTCAAGCATTTTCCGATGTGCACCGATGTAGCAGTCTCGGACTTGTTTTCATTTATTTTTGCAGGTTTCCACGTGGATTTCTAAGATGGTTCTGATCCCTCGTGAGCTGTTTTGACACTGTTTCACTATTTATCACTGTGCAGCAGCAATGACACATCATATAAATGTGAGTAATTGCCGACTTGATCACATAACTTGTCGTCAAAACTTTCCACCCATTTTTAAACGTGCCTACTAACCTTTTCATGTACTGGCCCTACACTGCCCCTACCGTTCATGTTCGTATTGCATCTTGCGGAGGCATAGCGTTAATTTCTGAGGATGTGCACAACCGACACACGAAACGTATGCAGGATACACAAGGCAGCCATCATGCGTACACGAATGCGTAATCAAAAGCAAGTATATTTCCGCCCACTACATTGGCTACCATGAGTAAATAAAGCATATCATAAGTGTACAGATTGATTGTTACACATCCAACAACTGACAGTTTAAGACAGTAGCCAGAATAGAAGCGAGAAAAGGTTTTTCACAGTGTCCGCTCTCTAAATCAGAGGTGGGATCTATGTACTGTATATTTACTAGGTCCTTCAAAAATGTTTTTACCTGTGAGGTCAGGCAATCTTTCAACTGATCTTAAAACATAATTATCTGAAGTAATTTTGAAGGAATATCAAACCTGTGATATTCCTCATGATTCTCTCTGTCACCCAGGCCACACTGTCATCTGCCTCATCATCTCAGGAGATTTGGCCATCGGCCCGCTGCCTTTTGGATGAAGCGTTATCATTAAATGAGGAAGACGAAAATCTCCTCCCGGACCAAATTAGTCATGACCGTCTGACAGAGCTTATTTTAAATGAGCATTCTTAGTCAGAGGAGCTTATGAGGGGCCATGCCCAGAGCGTTTATCCTCTCATTCCATTCTTAGAAACTTTGCACAATTCTCACATGCTTAATATAAAATACTGATGATTAATTAGGAGCATAGCTGTAAGGTATTTAACTCTGTAACAATGTTAAATGTTTGAAATTTGCATTTTAAGAGTAAACCTATTTTACCTCATAAAGCAAATATAACTAATCAGCATAAAATAAACAGGAAATGCAGAGAGGGAAAGGAAAGGAAGAAATGACAGATGTGGTGGTGGAAAAGGTGAAACAATCATGCATACAGAGAGATATATGAAATATTTTTGTTGAACAGCTGCTGTAACATAAAAAGCCACTGAGCATCATTCAAGCAGTGACAGCCAGACAGAAATATTTATTTTCCTGGTGGAAAGCAACCAGCACTGTTCACTGGTCATGAGTCTGCAACATGTTCTCATCTCAGCTCGTCACATCCCAAAGTTTTGACATTGGCCCTTCAGACGCACAAGATACCCTGTGGCGTCGCCGGACTACGCGCTAAGCCTTCTCTGACGCACAACGGGCCCTTTGGCGTCCGTGGCCAACGCGCAAAGGCTCACGAACCGCGCACATCTTATCCTGACGCACAATGTCTACATTACTTTGGTCAAGTTTAGGCACAAAACAATGGTGACGTTTAGTTAAGTTTAGGCACAAAATCTACTTGGTTAGGTTCAGGAAATTACTGGTGACACTTGGTTTCATGTGGGACGACCCCGACCTCCACCCCTCTTGGTGCTTTCTCACTTTGGAAAGCACAGTACGTTGCACTACGTCATCTGCTCAAGTCGTCTGATACTGACGCTGACGGTTTTACATTGCCTGACGCCAAAGGGTACTTTGTGCGTCTGGATGGGACATGAAGGGCCGTGACAAAATATTGATATCTGACGAGATGGGCATGAGAATGGTTTGGAGTCATAAAGCACAAAACCATTTGACGATGATGATGTACTTACTACATAATTCATGAGAGTGACAGTATGTGTTTCCACTGAGGAGGTAGGCCTACTACAAGTGTACATCAAGCTCTCTCACTGTGCTTGGTGGTCTACTTCATACCATAAAATGATATGTATTTTCTCCCTGAAATTGATACACAACTGTATCTCAAAATTTTGCAAAAGTATGAAAACTCTCATCCCAAATGATTATATTCAAAGAAACAAACTAGGTAAATTTAAAGGTCTATAATTTACAAGTAATTTCTGATATGATTCCTGTAAATTTAATTACACAGTGATTATGTTAATAAAGAATTCATTGAAACTGTACCAACTGAATACCCTCTATCAAGTTTTTTTAATCTAAATTAGTAACAACTCATGACATAGTATATGGAAATGATAGGAAACCATTGAAAATACCCGTGAAAACAGAAATTATTGAATTTTGATTAGGGATTGTTGTTTGTTTTGATGTTTTTTATGACTGATCTGATGAACCAATCAGATTGTTGTGGCCTAGCCAAAGTTCCACATTTTTGAATAAATGTATTTTATTGGCAAGAGGACAAAAAAAAAAAAGATGCCGAAAATGGGATAAATGCTTGACAATGCAGCCGGTAATTAGCCAGGCTGATAATCAGTCTATCCCTAATTTGATGTTGTCCTGCATTTGCACCTGAGTGACTGCCCATTTTCAGTAAAATAAAATCGAGAAAAGCCATTTAATTAAAGTCCTGCAAAGTTTAGTTGATGGGAAAATTAATGAAAACAATAATGAGAGATTCATGGGGCAGGATCCAGAGCTGCAGGAAAATAAATAACACGAATGCACTGCTGAAAGAACACATATTTTAAGAGGTTAAAAAAATCAACAAACCCAGAAATCCCAACAAGTTTTAAGTTTTATTTATGCAAGAGTGTCTTCAACTCCTCTGCTTGCTCACCTCCTCCTGTGTTATTTGTTCAAGCGGAGCCTGACACTCGACTAACACAGGAGAAGATAACTACTGTTACCCCCACAGGTTACTGGCACTGAGCCGTAGACGCCTTGCAAAATATAACACTGACTGTCCACCTGTTTGCATTCACACTCATTTCCAAATTTCCACTGATGCACACAAGAGTACTTTGTATACATGCTTGCTAAAACAACCAATAATGACAGAGAGAACATTCCAGGAGAGCTGGAAATAACACACAGAAAGAGTATTATTAGAATTGGAACTGGCATGACTGTGCCACCTTCAGGGGATGGAGAGCAATGTGTGTGCGTGTGTACTGGTGCTGCTATTATTCATAGATTGAGACAGACATGGTGTGAGTGGTTTTAAGGTCAAAGAAGACAGTAAACAGTGAAGTTGGCCGACCCAGGGTCAAATCACTTGAGGCTGTCAGACAGGACAACTCGCTGAGTGAAATTAGGTTTTCTGAAGTCTGAAAAATGTTCTGTTGTAATAAAAAGATGATTATTATCCTGCTGATTGTTTATGATAGAAATGGAGATAACGAAAGAGCCAAACAGAGAGAGAGAGAGAGAGAGAGAGAGAAGAGGCTGCAAAAGAGGCAGAGACAGAAGCCTGCTGTCCTTGCCATGTCTCTCTTTGTGTCTGTGTCCATCATGTTCGCACTCTGCTGTGGTCGCTCGCTCATTTCATCCATTATTCACAGCTTAGCATCGACTGAGAGCAGGGGACTTATCACCGTCCAGCCAGAGGGAGGGAGAGGTGAAAGGGACGTAATGTGCAACCCGACCAGCAAGAGGGCCGCATGGCCAAACGCATTAATGTGCATCATGGGTGCATGTGCAGGTGTTCATGTGTTCGAGCAAGAAGTCTGCCTTGTTGTGCGTGCAGCTGAGAGCCAGGTGTCCTAATGTGTGATTCACAATACTCTGCTGCCGTGCCTGTGGAGCATATCTGTTTAAATCACTGATATTGATACACAAGCGCGTAAACATTCACGTTCTCCCGACTGAGTGTTGTCTCTGCTCCAAATGAGCAAGGGCATTTCTTCCCCACTGCTCCCTGTAGGTAGTTATAGTGGGAAGCCTGTGGTACTCAGACCCTGGTGGGAACTTTGACATGGCGCATAACACTCCTGAGGACATATTAGCGGACTTGACAAAGAAACTTTTGGTGGGAAATGGCGACATTTTGGCTTGAACAAAGCAGAGCTGTTTATGAGAGTTTATAATTTTCTAACACATCACATATACAGTTACAGTGATGGAGCAACACAGAGTTACCTTACCTACATTACCCTAAAGTTGCATTGTCCTCCCAGATCCATATTGTTCAGATACGTTTACAATTATTTATAATTTTGTCATCCTGCATGTCTGCTTATCTTGGGGGAGGGATTCTTGCTCGGCTGTTCGTTCTGAGGTTTCTTCCGTTTTCCCCCTGTTTTTCATTTTGGGAAGGAGTTTTTCCTGAAGAGACTGAGCAAAGACATGTTCAAAAGATGTCAATGTAACATCTTTGTCGAACATTCAAAAGACTTCCACTCCGGAGCCAGAATGAAATGTTTTTGCAACATCTGTTTTAAACGTCTATTAAATGTTCACTGTTGACGTCCAAGTAATATCCTGACAGGGTGCAAAATCAAAGTTTTAACGACGTCATTTCAAACATCTTTTCAACGTCAATTACAGACATCCAAAGGACGTCCAGATGTTTAGATAGTAAACCAGTTTTGAACGTCTACAGACGTCCAACAAGGTCCTGAGCCAGATAATTTCACTTAAACGCGTAGCCCTTACATTATCATATAACAAGCAATTAAAAATGCAATAGACCTAAATCACATTACACACAAAACCTCCTCAGGGAGCCCATTAAACCTACCAGTCCAAACCTACCTATCCTCATGGTAATGTACCAGAACATGATTTTTTACCAGTGATGGAATGCAACTAAGTACATTTGTTCACATGCCGTACTCAAATACAATTGTGTAGTAATTTTACTTTACTTATTTCTGCTTTGTTATACATACACTTCACTACATTTTTAGAGGTAAATATTGTACTTTTTTCTCCACTACATTAATTTGATATCTTTAGATGCTAGTTACATTGCATTGGATTAAAAGAAAAATCCTGATTGATTGAAGTATAACCTTTGGGTACTTTTTACAACACTACTGTGCATGTGCAGACCTTTGACTTTTGGCAGGATCACATTGGCTTCTACACTATATTCACCCTGTTCTTATGCCCATCTCGTTTTGTCACGGCCCTTTGCGTCCCATCCAGACGCACAATGTACCCTTTGGCATCAGGCAAAGATGCACAAGGGTTTAATGTACCAGCAATGTAAAGCCATCCGTGTCAGTTTCAGACGATCGAAAAGACGTCAGGGTTGAGAGCAGGGTCACACACACGACTTTCACCCAGGAGACCGGAGCTCGCATCCCATGTGAAACCAAGTGTCACTGCATCATTTCCTGAACCTAACCAAGTAGGTTTTGTGCCTAAACTTAACGAAATATCACAGATGAAACGCGAGTGAAGTTTATATATCAGCAACAAACATGTAGTGAGTTGTTTGGTGCAGCTTCGTTTCAGCTGTTCTGAAAACAACAGGAGGTTCCAGGACTTGAGTACGCATACAAGTTTCAACAACAGGAAAAATATAACCATCAAGTACCTAATCAAGTGTTCTTAGTTATTTAGAAACACAGGACGGCAGCAGGACTCATGCGCCAGATTGCTGTAGTGCAGGAAAATAGAGGAGAAAATCATGTAAATACTGGACATTTGGACCCACAGTGCAGTTATTCAGCTGTAGAACACTTTGAATATGCTGCATGTGGAGTAATTTTCTGATTTGGTTTGGAACTCAAGACCCAGCTACACATTGACACGTGAACAGCATAACGGAATATGCTTTATTTGGCTGTGTGTGCAGTCCTGTAGCACAAATCAAATCCAGGTTTTTACATTGTCAGATGTGAACCTCCTGCGATTCAGGGCATTAAATGAGTGATCGGTATGTATTGGTCAAAGTCACAGGCCAAGTTTGTAATTTATGGCTGTTTGTAATTTATACAGTGGTGAGGTTTCACCAGTGAGTTTTTAACAGAACCACATTACATCAACAAACGTCATGTGGGAATAGACGTTTCCTTCATTGGTCAGAAATAAGTGTGCGAAAGGACTCATTTTTATCTACGTTTTATTTTTCATTATTATATTTAGGGTTCAAGCCCCGAAGAGGCAGAACCCTATTGTTTTTGTGCCGGTTTATTATTTTTATTTGTCTTATGCCGCATCTCAAATTGCCGTGAGCTTGAATGAGCTACAAACATGAAACTTGGCCCAATAACTGGAAACTATGTGCAAATGCTTCACAAGAAATTTGAGCCAAATCAGCCACATGGTGGCGCTGTCCAGCTCAATGTGCTCTACAAAAAAGCCTCTTGGACCATAAAAGTCCGCCATGATGGATTTTTTGCTAATTTGCATAAACTGAAAAACAGTAATATGAATAGAACTTTTTGAATTTTGACTCTATCAACACCAACTTTTATATACAGCATAACAGGACAGAGATACACATTTCTATTATAAGTGAGCCAGATCGGTCGAAAAACATGGCCGCCATCAACCTAAAAACTTTGCAAGGGGCAGAGCTCAGCAGGAAAATAGCCATAACTTATTAACCATTTGTCCAATCATCATAAATCTGGGTACATATGTACAGGCTGTGATTGGGAATAGGCCTACTAAAGCATTTGGAGTTCAACCCATAGGGGGGCGCCACAAATCCCAAAAACGCATACCTTATTACACCATCTTATGCTGTCGCTCCATTTATTGCGAGCTGGAACAAGCTAGAGACATGAAACTTGGTACCATAACTAGAACTGATGTGCAAATGCTTCACAAGAAATATGATCCCAATCGGCCTGATGGTGGCGCTATAATAAACAATCAAAAAAAGTGAAAAATTTGAAAGGCCGGCCCCCCCACCCCGTGAGTCTGATTGACTTGAAATTCGGCACACCTTTACATCTTCTACAAAAAAGCTTCTTGGACAGTAGAGGCTGCCATGATTAATTTTTTGTTAATTAGCATAATGTGAAAAACAGTAATGTGAATAGACTTTTTGGGATTTCGCCTCTATCAACACCAAATTTGGTATACAGCATGGTGGGACTGAGTTACACAATTCTATTATAAATGAGCAAGATCGGTCTAAAAACAACCAAAAACTTTGCAGTGGGTGGGGCCTAGGAGGAAATTGGCGATAACTCAAGCTTCCTTAGGTGAATCCTGATTTTTCATCAATGAGCTCCCCATTGAATTTAGTATATGTTAGCCACAGCAACTGTGGCACAATAGGTAGAGCAGGTCATCCATTAACTGCAGGGTTGGCAGTCAATCATCAGCTCCTCCTGTTCATGTGTAAAACCACCGCCACCAATGTGTGAGTGTGTGTGAATGAGAGGCAAAAGGTTCAACACACTGTTAACGTACCAGAGAACTATAGTACAATCCATTCACAAAATCGGATGTTATTAACTATATGGACATCTTTGTGGAAATTTGACATTTTTTTCCGCTGCATACAGTGCAGTGATAAAACAAGTGTGTGATTGGTCTCACTCCTTCTTTAAACAGAACTAAACTAGCTGAGGTGACTTGAAGCCTGAAACCCGCTCGTTGCTGCCTGCGGCTTCGATTTTGGCCGATGGAGCTGCTTCCTTCTTTTGAACGCGAAAGGCTTGAACCTGCCGATTGCCACCTGTGGCTATAATTTTTTATTATTTTTCATTTCTTAATGAAATATAATCACATTTCCTTTAAACGCATAGCATGTAACTTCTGCAACAAGGGTACTTCCAGCCAAAACAAAACAAAAGACATAATTAGCATGGGATCATGGGAATTGTGGTCTTTATTTTTAAACAACTAACCAATCTGATGTGACTTGGGCAGAAATGTTCACTGACGAGGTAATGTTATAAAGTTTTATTCACTTCACGTTTAGCCACGTTCGCCAACTTCCTTCCTCACTCTCCTGACTCTCTCTTGGAAGTTGGAAGCGACCTTGAATAAAATGACAGATTTATGGGCTCGAACATTTGGGATAAAGTAAGTAAGCCAACACAACTCATCAAAATTTATAACCAAGGTCTAGTCGTTTTAATGTGGAAATTATATTTAATTGAACAGTTTTGGAGTTGAAGTTTTAGGGGAATTCTACAGACCCTCTTGGAAGATTTCCCTGTTTTTGACTTTCATGATTAACCCACAATGCATAGGGCTTCCTGTAGTTTGGTTCTCCAATAACTGTAATGTGTTATGGATACAAGTAAATAAGCACCCCTGTGTTTCTACCTGCTTTTGGATGACAGTCTATTCAGTTGGAAGAGGAAAAAAAATAAGATGCCACATTTACTTATTTAGATGATTTGTGTGTGTAGGCCTGTGTGTACTTGCCAGAGACTTAGGCTTGAAGAACATTCATGACTGTATGTGCAAGCTGTGTGTGTCTGTATGCTCACATTTGTGTTTGCATCACTGCCAGTGACTCATTTTGGAAATGCCCTCCAGTGTATTTCACATGAAATATATGTACAAGTTATAGAGTGTCAGAGAGTCGAAGGTAGATTTACTTTGCAGCTTCTTGTCTGGGGTTATGAGACAGCGAGAGAGAGAGAGTATATGTGTGTTACAGAAAGAAAGAGACAGACAGAGCAAGCCAGCGAGCGTAGGCTGTGTGCTTTAACTTGAGAGATTTACATGCAAAGCGCTGGTGCTCCTGCATCTTAACTTGGGGAAGTGAAGGTTGAAATGTACTCAGTGCAAATGCGCTTACGACTGGCGAGGAAACCAATTTCATTTACAAGTGGGATCTCAAAGTAATGTATTCCTACACTCCATCTTAAGATGTTTGACTTGTTTTCCTGACTTGAGATTTATATAACAAGGCCATGATATGATAAGTTAATTCATCCGCAGCTGTTTTGCTGGTGCATTTTCAGACAGAATTAGCTGCTTGTGTGCATACTTACTAATGAATTTAAAGTTTTATCAGTTGCAATGGCGCAGCTTTTGAAACTTTATATATATATACTTTAATTTGACATGTATATCAGAGGTCTTCAGTGTGTGAAGAACACTTTGTCATCAGGGTTGCAGTGGAGTGCTCATACAGTGAGTAAATGAATGTGAAAGTATATATTAATGCAGCAGTTCATTTGTTGGATAAGAGGAAATTTGATCCCGATGGAGTCGGAGGTCATTTTTGCAATTTGGCTCCACTTTCACAAGAGAACAGAACAGAGCTGTTAAATTTTATAACTTTCTATGACCTTTCTGATTAAGGTGAAATGTGCATGGAAGTAGAAACTTTAATTGGCAGAACAAGTGGATTTGAAACGGAGTGCAGTATAGTGCAGTATATATGTAGCCTTTACTCCTCAGTCAGCTCTTTACACTGTGTTTTAAGTTAAATAACTCAGTTTTAGATAAATGAAAGCAGCCTGTCACTTAATATTGCAATAAATAAAAGGCATCAAATTCTGCTGTTTTAGGGTGTTTGGGATGATATTTTAGATATTTTAGTAAGTTTTTTTAATCACTATTGGATCATTGTATGTTTCATTATTTTCACCAAAGTCTGGCAGTCGCCTCGGCTACTCGAAAATATACTCTAAATAAATGTATAATAAACTATAAACATATTTAAAGTTTACATTCTTTGGAAGTTGTATTTGTAGTAAATAGTATTTACAGTGTTATGAGTGGAATTTGTGTCAGGTTTTGTAAACGTTTTGTGCATGTTATTAGTGTCATTCAGACAAAGCTGACAAAGCTGGAAAAAAAAAAGTGAATGCAAAATATTGTTACCGTGCAGAATTAAACTATTGACATGGATAACACATTCACACTGCAGTTTTCATATATTTCAGTGTTGCAGCTGTTTAATTCTCCTGACACAATTAGTTTGAGAGGTGTGAAGTTGTAACTTGTAAAAGGACTGTATTTCATCTGTGTTTGTTAAGTACACACTCATATTTTCTCGAATCTGTCTAAAATAAGCTAATTTGTCTGTTTGTTGGTGGCTTTGTGTAACAATTACACACCCCAAAACTTGTTTCCCATTTTGTCCTTTACTTCCTGTCACCTCGAAATTATTTGTTTTTTGCTGCCCTCCTCCTCTTTTCTCCCCTCACCCCTCCTTCCCTTTTATCCCCTTGCCTCTTTTTCTTCCTATTTTCCCTCAGTCCCCCTCTCTCCTCCTCTATGCTTTGTGCCATGTTGTAGTTGGGATTATGTGCTCAGACTGCCAGTTATGCTAGGCTTGCTTGCGCTCTGCTCTCTGGCCTACGGGGTATTTACTCTAGGAATTTTGGAGGAACGTCTGAAACAGTTTCTTAGAGGATAATGAATATGGGGATTTGGTTGTCAAATAGGTGTCAGCGGGACCTGTTTCTATTGATGGGCAAACTGGGTTAAGAGGAAATTTGTTTCCTTATAAATCATTTGAACCATACCACGCATGTTAAAATTCCATCCCAGGAGAAACATAGTTTATTCAAATTAACTTTAAAAGGAACTGTTTTCATCTATTTTCATCTATTCTTAATTTTTTTAATTGTAATAAGTCAATAAGGTAATAAGAAACCAGTTGATAAAGCTCTCTCCAGGCTCGACTTATGCCTGCTCAGGGAAACAGATCCTGAAACTCTCCCCAGTGTATCTTCAGGGGCTTACCCTTCATTTGGAAACCATAAATCTGGATGTGGAGAACAGAGGTGACTCAGACAGGCTTGGCCTGGCCTGACTGTGACTGCAGCTAATCTTATTGTCTACGCACAAGATCATATAGCGGCTCAAGTAGCACACACACATAGATGAAGTTAATTGCAGAAAGCCAGCGTGAAGTCCCACAGTTGCAATTAATATGTGTGCATTGACTCTGTCTGAGCATCATGGGTATATGCCCTTCAACTCTAAGAGTTTCTTTTTTTTGAAGGAATGTCTTCCATTCAGTCAGCTGTTGACAGTTGACAGTTTATCTGCCCATGTTAGTGAGAGATGTCACCGCTGATTTACAGAGTACACCGCTCCGATTTTAATTTAACTGCTCCATGTGAAAAAAAATAGTGCAGCCACAGTCATGAAACACCATTTATGATGGATAGAAAGAGATCGACAACAGCAAGTGGCAGCTGCAAGTTAAAGGAGTTGAATGTAATGTTGCCTGATGTGTGGAGCGGGATGTGTTGGCGCTGAATTTTGTTGCCAAAACATAAAGGTCTTGCACCTCTGCAGCAGCTCTTCAGCAGTGTCTTCAGAATAAAGTCAGCTTCTCTGTATTTTTATGAAAGCGATTGCCTAAACTGACTAAGAAGTTAACGGAGCCCCCATGGGGTCAGCTGAGAAACAACAAAAAAGAGCTATTTGTAAATCTCTACTCTCGGTTTACTAATTCATGTGCACAGCTTTGTAAGCGTGCATGGATTTGCATTTGATTTAATTTGATTGGTTTCCATTTGGTCCATGTCAGGACCATCCCTGAACTTACTTGAATGTTGCGTCTGTGAAGCAAGAAATTTGCTTGTGAAACTATACATTGTCTGTGTTCAGCTTCTTCTTTTGTGCTTGTTAGTAGTTGATTTGAGTGATAGGGGGAAAGAGAGAGAGACCCATCTTCCTCTCTGTGATCGCTCAATGTTTTAATACAGCCAAAATCACAGTACAGTTGATCCCATTGAAATATTTCTTTTTGTTTCATAGAGTATGAAATTTGATCAAAGCTCATACTGACCAGGCGTCATTACTGAGCTGCTGAGCTGCAGATAAAATGACTATTTGAGACAACATTATCGGACTACAAACAAAAATATAGGGTGTTGACAGCAGCTGTGCTGTGAGATTGGCTATATTGACATTTAAAACCAGCAAGTACAGCCACAAAGCATCTCTTCTGAATGAGTCTAAATGAAATCTAAATAAGCTGCAAATGTGTATTTAGGATTGCAAATCCATGGACATCTTTAATGAATCTGACAGCACAGTTTATAAACTGTGCAGATGACCCCGGGGGACCTCCATAAAAGATGAGCTCCTACTTTGGAGTACTACATTGGTACTTGCACAGAGGAGGCTAGTTGTGAGGAAATAGAGGAGGACTTGGCACACAACAGGTGGACATGATGTAGATGGCTGTAAGTGCTCAGAGAAAAAGAGAGAGCGATAGTGGCAGACAGACATGCACACAGAGTTAAGGGAGACCAAGTAGACAGAGTGAATCAGTCTAATGTAGCAAAGCACATGACCTCCCACCCACCCCATGCTGGTCCAATTACCGAGTGTTTTCATTTGTCTTGGAGAGAGGGAAGCCAATTAGAGAAGCTCTCTGCCGGGAGCCTTTGACACCTAATAAGTGAGTCTTCATGCATGTTTCAATACATTAAAAAAAGAAAGAAAGAAATGGTAACATAGAACATTTTATAGAATTTTTGCACATCTGCTTTAAGGGCTGCAACTAACAACTATTTTCTTTATTGATTAATCTGCCAATTACTTAGGATTAATCATTTGGTTGATAAAATGTAAAAAAAAAAATAAAAAATTGTGAAACATTCTCATCACAATTTCCCAGAGCCCAAAGTTACATCGTCAAATTTCTTCTTTTGTCTAACCAACTGTCCAAAACCCAAAACTTCAATTAATACCATTAATTACAAAGAAAAGTAGCAAATACATTTAAGAAGCTGGAACCAGTAATTGTTTGACATTTTTACTTGAAAAAATTTTTAAAAATCGATTATCAAAAGAGTTTGCGATCAATTTTCTTTTCATTGACTAATCATTGCAGCTCTATTTGCTTTAGGGATATAACAAACCTTTCTTTACATTACATTCATTATTTTGTCAGCTTATCGTTTAATTTGAAGCAACCAGATGCTGCTTTATTGTTTTGTATTTGGTTCCTGTAGTGTGGACACTGATGTTAGGCCTTTTCATGGCTTTAAATGGCCTTCATGTGGACTATGCATTAAACATGTTGATTTCCCTGTGAGCTCATCGATTTGAATTACCTGATCTAAACACATTACTGACAGGGAATACATCAACATTATAATATCATTTGTTAATATTTTCTGAATGTATCCCTCAGAGAGACGGAGGAAGTGAGCGGTTGCAGGACGATTCATCCAATGAAGGCTCTTTCAGTTGCTTTCAGCTGAATTGCGATGCTAGTGCAGATATTGAAAGTGAGAGGAGTGTGTTTGTGAAATGAAGTTAAAAGCAACAGATTGAGGCTGGGAGTGTGTTATTGCTTTGTTGCCTGCCGCTTGCCAGAGTAATCTGTTTAGGCGCTGACACTAGATCTAATCAGCTGCCTGATAGACGGACAGAGAGCGGCACTTTTACGTCTGCGTAGAGAAAGCAGTGTGTGAATCAAGAATACTTTTTTTTTTATTAAATGCAATCTTAAAGGGAGATCAAAACACATAAAACACACAAACATGGATTCACAGACGGACAAATGTGCACACAGACACTCACATGTAAAATCAGCCAGTGGAATTCAGTGGAATTGCTGTGGCGGGAATCATTTGTGTACATTATATGTGCTCCTCACAGGTAAGGAGACAGGCTAATACAGTGTTTGCGTAACACTATTTGTCCTCTTCTGTCAGGAAAAAAAAAAACGCTTCACAGTAGTTTCTGTGTGGGTGACTCTCTCCTTTAAGGACCGAGAAGGAACACATCTGGGATGTGGTTGCCGTGGTAACACCGCTAAGCTCCAGATTTCATTAGCATACGCATTTACGTGTGCGAGGTGGAGCGAAATGATGTGGCACAAACAAGTTGGCACTAAGTGTGCTGGGCTGCAGGAAGGATTGTACTGGGCCACAGGAAGTTTGCTTTCAGATCTGTTAAGTCCTCAGGGAGCAGATAATAACTCTGGCAACCTCTCGGCTATAAAGGTACGCTGCTGGAAGTTACACAATTTAATCTGGTGCAATTATTTGACTCAGTGTTTGAGTCACTGTGACTCAAAGTGAATCACAGTACAATTGCTTTTCTGAGAGCCTGCAAGACATTTAAGTGATGATAAGAACCGCCTTATCTAAAGAAATCATGTTAGATCACCATGTTGGTTATTAACTAGTTTAATCTATAGTGTCTTTTTGTAATCATGGCCATAAAGCTGCGCAGGCAAGATTCTTCTATGGAAATCTTTCTGTGTACATTGACACCCTGCAAAAGTGCTGGACATTTTTTTTTTTTTTTTTTTAGAAGCTAATCTGAACTCATAATTCTCTCAATTGTGATATAAAAAAGAAGGGCATTAGTTTAAAGCTTACTTTATTGACTTGTAGAGATTGCAAGCCCTGCATGCCCTTTAATAATGTATTCTTCTTGACTGTATATGTTTCATCATGTTCCAGTTGAGCAGTTGTTATGAAACTTCTGTACCACACCGTCACCGATACTTGCCCTCTTCACCTTTTATCCTGTCAAAGTGACTCTACTTTGCAACATTTGTTCCAAAATCCTTAAGAGCACAGCTTGCGTGCTTGCAAATATCAAACATGTTTGATATTTACGATTTCAAATTTGGGGGGACTCTGAGCCACTACAGGATTATTTGGGCAGATAATCGGTTCCGACCAGCCTCGAGTCGGGAATGCCGCCTCAATTGTCGGAAGGGGCAAATCGGACCCAAAAGCTGGCCAAAGATCCTCTAGTGTGGGGCCAGCTTAACTCGCGTTCCACTCGTTCCGTTTGTTCCTGAGCTCCGACAAAATCACAAAAATCGCATGATCATTCTCAACAGTATGGATGCTGTTGAAACAATAAGTAGCTGAGGTATCTAAATAAAATGTTGACATCTAGATATCTTCTTGAAATTTCACCTATTACTCAATATGGAATTACTATGGGGTACAAGTTACCCAGTTAGAACATTTGGTAATTTACAGGTTAACAGACATCTACACAACATCTACACAATGCCATGAATACATATTTCAACAGCTTTTCAGTGTCTATATTTCACTGTGAGGTTTGGACCTCCCTCTATTGAAATATTATCATTTAAATGATGTAACTACAGTGTTATCTAATCTAGATGTCTAATCTTTTACTTTTAACCAAATACCGCACAGTTTTGATGAAGATGCTGAAATATATTTTGATCTGCAAGTAAAATTCCTTCCAAGTTCCAATTTCTATTGAGATTTCAATTGTCGCATGTACAGTAGGCCCTATGTGTGACCACCTAATAAGCAACAACTGCTCTCCTAAGGATTCAGCTTGCCAATAGCAAGTTGATAACTGATAGGCCTTGTCATTGAATAATTACTACTCATTAAGTTCAGCGAGACAGTTCCTTCTTATGAAAATGGCATTCTTGTATTCTCCAACGATAGTGAACCCAGAGCCATTAATCATTCATTGATAATTTCGTGAAATCCTGCCAGAATTAGCATTTGTCCTTCTTCCTGCAGAGCAGGGCTTTATCCCTTCTGCACATTCTGAAGACTGATGTCATGGGCATTACCATGTCAGCACTTCTGGATGTTGCCTTGATGGAAAAATGAAATGCAGCATTATACATTTGATATCCTGTCCGCTGCCAATTATGTTATGGAATATAGTTTTAATTTTCCCATTTTAGGTAGATCTTTTGTCATTGAGTTGCACAGGTTTAGTGCAGGAAAAGGACAAAAGAAAATAGTAGATGAAGGAATCAGTGCAGAGTAATAAAACTCTACCTTTTTTTGGTGGATTTGAAGAAACTAACATTCCAATAAGAAATAAGCCTTCTGTGTGAGCTGTTTGTTTTTGTTTTTTTGTATTATCCTCTATGAATATTATTATTACCGTTTTTACTGTAAGTCTTAATCTTATATATTTAGTTGACAACCATATCTGACGCAAAAATATGCTCACACAAAAATTCATTTTACTCTTAGATGGAATATGGTGCCTTAAAAGTGCTCACAAAAGCTGACGTACACTTTTTTAATTTGTTATTTGGATACATTTGTAAATTGAAATTAATTTCAGCATAAATCAATCTGTGTATCCACTGAAACATTTTTGTCTTTTACTTGTGCCCATGTGGGACAATCAGTAAACCATTTGAAAGAAAAAAAAATGGATTTCTGTAGTCCTACATCCTCAGATCTTCTCCAGCTTGGTGACCCAGTGACAAAACTATGTTCACAGTTTGGTCAGGACAGCTGAGCCGTGTCTCTTTCTCTTATCTGAACTGTCATCTCTTCAAGAAATACTTCAAATCCTTCACTCCCCCCTGAATTACATCCCAATTTCACATATCTGCGCCCCTCAACCTGCTGCACTTGGCTCTTATTATTAAGTACAAATAAATCATTACTACTACTACTCTTATTTCTCTCCTTGCAGTTATCTGTCATACAAGATCATTCAAGGGTCAGACCAGTACCTTTGTGGCTTTTGATGTGGTCTGAGAAGAAGTAACTGCTCTTTTTTAACTTTTTACTTTCATAAACCATCTATTAAAATTGTAATATGGAAGACATATCGAGGTGCTTTCAGACCAGGCAACATTTGTTGCTACCACAGCACAACTCACCATGGATACATGTTGTTCAGCCTGTCCTCATCAGAAAAATGGCAGTTTAGGTCGTTTGTGCCAACAGTTTAGTACAGCCCATATTTAGGTTTATTTTTAGGCATCAACGTCTGGCGGCCATTGTAATAATGAAGGGAGCAATGAAGGAAATCAGTAAAGGTAGCATTAGAGTAACAGAATTCGCAGAAGGAGGAGGTTGGGGTGTGTGGACTGGTCAAACGCAGTACTTTCACCCAGAGGACCGCTGTGTGTGGCCCGTTTGAAACCATAGTGAGTGATTTTAATATAATGTATAATGTAACTTAACTTTAATGCAACATACGCATTTTAACCCAAACAATGATCCTTTCCTAACCAAGTAGGGTTTTTTGTGCCTAAACCTAACCAAACTGTCACTGTTTCACAACCGTAACCAAGTGACAATGAAAGTCCAGTATGGCTGTCGCTGGTACTTCCCAACAGTGACATACTGTATGTCATCATTGGCAATCGACCTATTCAGTCATTTAGGTGTGAGGACGTGTTGCACAGCTGAATAAGTCACAAGAACTGGACCAATAAAAATGTCACTGCAGGATGTAAACAAAATTTCCTGTCCGAACGCTACTATTTGTTTCTAGAAGCCTTTTATGAGATGGAACATTGGCTGTTACACAGAAAGTTGTATGGATATACAGTATATTCACCATTGACCTCGTTCAATGGTACACTGCCAATGGACATGGATTAGAAGCACCCACATAAACCAATGCTCAAATTGTTCTCGGTTTGAGGCTTATGAGGAGAGAATCAACCTGCCTGTCAGATCAGGCCTTCAGGTTCTAGATTTCTCTATATTTCCACCATTTATACTTTTGCTCCCATAACATCTCAATTCCTCTCCTCTCTTGTCTTCCCCTCCGCACCGCCTTTTCTTTCGAAACTTAGACCATACCCCCCCTTTCACCCTCAGGCTCCGATTCAGGACTACCTTAGCATTGATTTTTCAAAGAGCTATCGAAGTTGTCAAGGCCAGGCAGAAGCGCTTTTGCAGGCACAAGTTATGAATGTTATTAAGAAGATACTTCTGGAAAGAACGCGCCAAGAATAAGACTGATGATACACTACAAACACTGTGTATGCATGTGTTTTGCTTGTAGCTTCGACTTTGTATGCATGATCTGTGTTACACCTGCAGCTTACTTTTAATTTTCAATTACCTCCTTATAAAATGAGAAAAAAAATGTTGTGGAAAGAGTTATTGATTGATATACTATCAAATATTTAATAGTTTCAGGACTCATTTGTCTGTTTGTGTTTGCGATCATGCCCCTCATGTAAAGTTGTGTATGTTGTTTGAGTCTCTCTGGTCTTATCTCTATCAGAGGTGTGTTTTTGTGTGGGTGAACATTTTTTCTCTGGCAAGGTTGATGGATTTAACATCATGGCTTCTAGCAGCTTTGGGGGGACAATATGCATTCATGAGAGCAGGACTGCGCAGAATTGAACTTCGTCTCTCAAGATGGAGAGCTTCTGTCACAGGAATGGTGGCAGTTAATCGTAATGTGTGTGATGTACAGTACTGTGTGCGATGTGTTGTGAAGTGTATGTCGTGAGTGTGTTTATGTGTGCAGGTATGTTGATGGAGGTCGTAGCTAAGCTGTAAAGTCATTCATCCTTCCATCCAGTCTGCCCGCTAAGCTCCTGCATTCATCTAAAGCTGTCTACATCCAGCTAGGTCAGGCCTTCCCTGCTCCGCACCACCTGAGACAATCTCAACAACAGCCCAGATAAACTGCTGTGGAGACCTCAACATACACATGTACACACATACATACATACCTAGTTTATGAGGAGAGCACAGCACAGAGAGGAGATGTCTGACAAATTCTGCACCATAACAGTATTTAAGTCATGACTAGAAAAAGTAGAAAATGTTGAACATACCATGTTGCAAGACAAAAGTCAGGTTTTATATATATATATGTATATATGTATATGTGTATATATATATATATATATACACATATACATATATACATATATACATA
>JBBPCS010000573.1:6457766-6494297 GCA_037974645.1 Hollardia meadi | reverse complement strand
GTTCTATTTACCACTAGATCACTGACTGTGAAGGATTTGAAAATGCAACCAGACAGCGGTGCACCACAGCCATCAGCCACAGATCCCTGGAAAGAACACATTTATATAAGTGTTTTCTCGTGTTTATTGTCCCACATTTGCATAAAAGTGTCTAATTCTTGGAGATGCTGAGATCACCGCAGCGCTCCAGCGCCCACTGCGTAATAATAATAATCTGTGGTCCATTTTAAAGCACACAGCAACTATTTGTTAGTGAATCAATCCAGACATAAAAAAAAGACTAGATTGGTTTTTATATGTGAATCTATAAACTGAACCTGTACGTGGCACCATGCAATGCTCGCTGCACATAAAAGTATAAATATGTGTGTCCACAATAGCAGGGCATTAGGAGGCACACTTTGATGCAATGCAGCTGTTATTAATACTGCTAGTTACACCTGTGTTTGACAGGAAGAAAGGTTGGGGGGGGGGCGGAAAACTGCCTATATGGAAGGAATTTTAGCACTGCCTCATCGAAATTACGTTTAAATCCAACTAATTTCCAACAGCAAATACAGAATGTATGTAGGGGAAACGTAATGCCAATTATGTTTATAATGAGGAATTGTTTTCATTAACCTATGTGGCAGGTCACAAAAATGTTCACTCACCAAGTATTTCATTGTTTTCCAGAACATTAAACCGAAAACACAGTCTTTTCCGAATATTAACCAAAGAGATATTTGTTACCTAAACCCCCGACCAGAGTCTGGACTCAAACCAGTGTTCCTGGTGTCAGAGTTGTACACCTGCCATCTGTTCACTACCTCCTTGCGAGTCCCCTCACCTTGTAGTGTTTCCATCAGTCACATAAAAGTTATCTTTGAACATAATCCAGGAATGATTCCGTTTTCTATGTCAATTTATTTGCTAAGATATCTGCATTAACATGCAGATATCTGTTGATAGAGATTAGTCGCGATGTAACTTTATCAGCAACATTGGCTGGCAGAGTCTGTGTTGGCTAAGCTTGTCGTCTGGCCTTACTGACATCCGAAGAACGCCGATCAATACAATCCCACAACGCCAGAGGCAAGAAAACACACAGCATACCAGATCCAATTACCATACGAAGAGGCATCAAATCGTTTTAATTTGAAATGCACAGATTTATGCTCATGTGGACAAAAACAGTGTGGTGAGCTGCCCTTTGTTAATACAAGTCTCAACAACAAACTGGTGCAAAATTACATGAAGACAAAATGCCTGAATGAAAACAATCAGGCTCAACGTACAGACAACACATGTGCATAAAGACATACCTCTACTGTGTATGTGCCGACTGATAAAAAGTAACTGTACAATATTTGATGATGGTTTAACATAAAGGGAAAAGCTTTTTGGCATCACTTGCCATGGTATTCATAAAATATATTTGGGGAAAAAAAATGACACTGAGGGTACAAGGTAAAAAAAAAAAAAAAAAAGGAATACTGCACTTGTGTAAAATCAATTGCTTAGTGTTTTTGTTTAAAATCCTTTTGTAAATTTTTGTTGAACTGTAATTCGCACCATTAATCTATGTTACTTCAGGAGATATGTTACATAAAAAGTTGTGTATCACAAGTAAACATGTATAGCATTTACCAGAGGTCATAAGAAGACGTATAGTGTGTCTTCACAGTAATAAATGAATCAATAGACATATGAATACCATCAGTAGCGTGTGTTTGATGATACCAACCTTGATGTTACATGGCAGCCCAGAATAAACATTACATTTGGATGATTAGTTGCATAATATTACCCCACGGAGGGTCCTACTGTCCTGGTAAAGCATTTCACTCATCGTGCATATACAGACGTGTGTAAGGCCCAAAGCTACAGATAATAAAGGAACCTCCTCTGTTATAGAGGACCTGAGCAGGTATCAAAAATGTCGGTGCAAGGAAAAACAAGAACTACATGTATTTCATAAAGAACACGTTTAACGCTTGCATCCAGATTACCGTGGCAACATGCAGTTCTTGAACATCTCAACAGTAGTAATCTTTAAAATTCCGAGGACACTGGCCTCACGCAAGTCCTTGTCACAGAACATCACCCGCCACAGTGTTTGTAATTGATTTTTAGTTAGGTCCATGTTGTTCTTTCTTTGCTCCTGAGGCCGTGTGGGTTTGTACGTTTCAGCTCAGTTAATTTCAGCTCAATATCTTTCACAGGAGCTCAAAGCCGTCGAGTGTGGTTTATTGGTGTAAAACAAGTGTTGTTTTTGTCAATATGGCAAACTGCATGATAGACAAAGAGCCCTGGAGATGCAGAGCCCCATGGCAGTGGAAAAGTCTGGCAGCTCTTGTAGTAGGTCTTTTTGATCGCAGCTGTGGTGTAGAAACACATTCTCATCAATTTGCAGGTTTGCAATTTTTTTGGTTCCCTGGCTCATCAGAAGAGACATATACACACAAGGGACAAAAAAAACAAAAAAAAAAAACATGTTGATGAAGAGGTTTTCCATCTGATTCAGGCAAGTGAGGGAACACAAGCACGTTATTTTTTTTTCTAGTTTGGTGCCTGTTGATGAGTGAGTGGATACATTTCCTCTCCTTCCAAGCCACCATCAAGGAACATCCAAACCCATTTTTTTGCAGGCTTTGTCTTTGTTTACAATGTGTCCCTCACTCTAAAGTCAATAAAAAAACATATCCAGTAAGGGGCATCCAGTTCATACACAGGTCCCTTGGTGGTGCACGGTGTGTTTGCGGTGTTTCAGACCCAGGCCTCTTTCTTTGTAGTCCATCACTCGCTGTTGGGATGTGTCTACCAGAGCACTGGCTATAGCTACACCTAGAAGCCCAAAGAGAACAGAGTTAACAGAGAAATATTTAACGTACTGTTTTAGATGGATTGTTAATTTAAAGCCCTGCAGAGGGGTTTATTTTTGTTACAGGTGGCCTGTTGTGGTGTGGTTGTGGCCACTCAACTGACTTGATATGAGTAACCAATGACCATCAGTATTATGAATTTTCCTCCACCACACAGGTAAAATGTGGAGTTCCATGAGATTCTATAGGCTTCTGTTTGTTTGATATGCACACACTGTCAAAAGACAACTGATAAGAAATTATTTTACAGTATTCAATGAGAAGGATCAAATTAATAACTACAGGAGAAAAAAGATTCACATTACCAAAACAAAATGAGATGCATACAATATATCATATTTAATATGTATTAAAAGTTCTCATTTGGAAATAAAAGACACGCTGAATGTACACGTTGAAATCACATCCCTATCAAGTCTCTGTTTAAAAAAAAAAGTCTTATGCATTTGCATATTATGAAATATTGCTTGAAATGACATGATGATGAAATGATTTTACAATATTCAGTCACAGGGTTCTGATTCATTGGTAAAATTCATCACCAAACCAGTTATAACATGCATAAATATACAACACTATAAAAACACTATAAATTAAAATTTGTAAAATCTGTTGAAAAATGTGTTAAGTTACTAATCCTTTGTGACATACACGAGGACTGCCAACACTCATGTGTTGATTGGGTGAGACTCACACAACTGACACAGGCCTTTTCTCATGCTAACTTTCCGACTTTCCTTTTTTTTTTTTTAGACCAGCAGTACTCTACAGATTGCCAGTGAACGCACCGATCATCATTCGTTTGAACCGAAAGCACGCAACAACAAATCATCGCGATGCATGGTCCGGTGGAGCAGCTGGTGGAGCAGCTAACATTCAAAAAGCTCTAGCAGCTACTACTTACGTCTGTAAACAGCACACAGTGGTGGCACTGATCTGAGAGAGCAGTAAGTGTGCCTGTTAATGCTACCCACAGCAAATCATGCTTTAAAAACTACTACTGCTCCTGCTCTTTCTTATTAGTGTTCCTGAGATATCATGTTAACAAGAATGGGACAGACGTAAGGTCACTCTGCTCTTTACCTTTGACCTTTACCACCAAAATCTAAACAGTTCATCCTTGTATCCAAGAGGAGACTTGTGCCACATTTGAAGAAATTCCCCCAAAGTGTTCCTGAGATACCGTGTTCACGAGCATGGGACTGATGTTTGACCTTTGACCTTCTAACTACCAAAATTGAATCAGTTCATCACTTGAGTGAATATTTGTGCCAAACTTGAAGAATTTCCGTTTAGTTGTTCCTGAGATATTGGATGGGACTGTCCATCAGTCCATCAGTGGCTCAGGTGGGAGAGCGGTCATCCAGCGATCGGAAGGTTGGTGGTAGCTTCAAACAAGTTGGGACAGAACAAAAGAATGCTCCAAAAACACCTGTTTGGAGCATTCCACAGGTGAACAGGTTCATTGGTAACAGGTGATAGTATCATGTTTGTATGAAAGGGGCATCCTCGAAAGGCTCAGTCCTTCACAAGCGAGGATGTATAAAGGATATTACTAGCTCAGGAACACTCAGGAACACTTTGTAGATCTGTTGTCGGTATACAGAACGTTTTGCAAATGATTGCCTCCTGTTTCTATTAACCTTTTTCACAGAGTTCCAACTTTTTTGGAATCAGTTTACTATTATTGAGCTACCTGGCCAAAGAAAAGAACGATGTAAACCAAACAGGATGCACCAAGAATGTGGAACTGAAAACCATGTGAAAAAAAACAAAACACTGTGATGAACATCAAAACAATAAACCTCAGCCTGTGTGCGACAGGTGGAGACGCATCGTGCTACCTGCAGACACCTTAATACAACATCCAGAAAACATTTGACAAAAGTCTCTCCAGCCAGTGTTGTCTGGTTTGAGCAGAAGACAAGTAACGCTGAGGTCACTGAAGCGCATCTCCCACCATCCTGTCTCTTTCTCTTTCCTGTTTTCAGTCAGTCTCCCTCTCACCGTTCAGCTGGATGCAGCAAGGCATCAGATGCCTCGGAGCATTGTGTTACCTTGGCAGTAGCTGCTGTTGTTAATGTGGATTTAGAGCCATGGCAGCTCTTGTGAGTGCAGCTAGCCCTGTCTTTCCCTCCCGACAACCGTGGGCTTGACAATGCATGGTCATTACCACAAGAGCCCAATCTGCCAGTATGCAGGAGCCAAGTAAACAAAACAGGCAAACAGTGGAGGGAATCTGCTGTGCTCTTGATATGGTTTGGATGCAGGCTGTTTTCAGCTTTTCACACTCAAGTGATTCTTGGGATTTTTTTGAGGGGGTGGAAAGGGGAAAGCCGATTACACAGTTGCTCACCGTGTGCCTGTGTGTGTATGTGACTCTGCAAGTGTATGAGTGTAACTGTGGGTATGCACCTGTGCACACACACATTTTGGAAATTTTCTGACACAGCAAGTCCTATAGACAGATATAGCAGCTAACAGTAATGTGCCCTCTTCATCCAAACCAATAGAGAGAAGATGATTGGCCAGCACACCTGTTCTGCTGTAATACGGTTCATTATTGCTGTTTCTCTTCAGCAATGGTTCTGTAGGCGTGTTTGCTTTGGCTCGACTTTATTGTTGCTGTTGTAATTTACTGTATGATTTGGTCCAAATGCCATTAGTGCAGTTTGTGCAGTGGCCACTTTACTTCTACGTCACTTCAATGCAGTGCCATTGAATGTTATTTTATTGTTTGGGATTTTATAGTCAGTGGATTCATGCTTCACTACTTTTAGAACAACAACAAAAAAAAAACCCTTACAGGTTTTTTAATGAGGTACCCTGAAGATAATAACTTCCTTACTCTACAGGATTCAGAATTTGCATTTTTTTTTTTTCTGAGTGTAAGAGGCCTTGAAACAAAATTAAACATGACTCCGACATCCTGGCTATGGTACTGTTTTTGTCATTTCTTACTTCTTTAAGCCTAGAAAAAAAGGTACATTTAGTAAAGGCTGAAATGATTAATCGATCGACAGGAAGTCCAAAAAAACGAAAAAGAAAAAAACCCCAAATGACTATATATACTACTATACTATTAGTATTGTCTGCTGTTCTTTTGGTTTTGGACTGTTGGTAGGATGAACCAAGACATCTGAATTGGTCAGTTTAAGCTCTGGGAAATTGTAATAGTCATTTTACACTACTACCTGAGATTTTATAGGAAAAAAAACCCAATTAATCACAAATGATCAGAACTATTAATTGCAGCCCTGCCTTTGGTATTCAATGAAAACCTTATTCTTGAATGTGCATTGTTGAAAATGGACAGAATATACAATAATTTCAGCCTTTTTTCTCATAAAATCTAAAAACTAAACAGGACTAAAAAATAATGTTTGTGGCAACGTTTCATGCAGCCTTAAGACTGATCCTACATTAAATCAATTGATAGATCTATTTACATACAAACAAATTGTTTTGTTTTATTTGAGATGTTTTTGTCTTTCAATGCATAATCCATACTTTTGTAAGTATTATAGATATGCAGATATACAGTACCTGTATATGAACAAGCCAAAACAAAATTTGCAAGAAATTAAATCAAGACAAAGAATTAAAAACAAAAATAAATAACAAGGTACTAATGATACCTTGTTTGATACATGCACCAAAAAGGCGGTGGTGGAGGGGTGGGGGGATTATATCCCCCTCAGACAGATAAGACAAATGAGAAAGGGAAAAGTTTAACAGATGATTGAAAGATGACAAAAAGGAACAAAAAAGGGATATATCAGGGAAGGGATGACATTTCAGACATTATCTAACTCAATCTGCTGCCATCAGACAGAAAGCTCTCTGGATCTTGATTGCTTTTACGGGGATGACTCAAGGCCAAGACAAATGCACAAGGAGTGCCACCACTTGCTTCACATCACTAAACTCATGTCCACAACATCTCAAACTAATGATCTGTCTGTCTGAATGTGGTGCCTGCGAGAGCTAAAACAACAGTCCTTGTACCACACTCAGTGGAAGACAGAACACAAAGACTGGAGAAGTTAAAAAGTACAGAGAGATCCTAATTCATTTCTAATGTGACATCTGAATATTCTCCCATCAAAACAACTTTCACCTTTGACAAATTGCCATCATAATTGTGTTGATTTTTCCGGGTGAGCACACACGTCTCCAGTTGCCAAATTAAATTGGTCAAAAGTAATCAAATTATGCTGCAGGTGAGTGGAAGTGCTCATTTGCTGCCGTGGCGACCGAGCACGTTAAAAGTGATTGTTTTGTCATGTGAGTTGACGCATCATTAACCCACCTTCCACCCCCCCACCCACCCAACTCCCCCAAGAGACTAATGGGGTCATTAGCAAGAGACAAAATTCCCCAGGAACACATATCAGCACAGGTTCAATGTGAAAAACGTGGACTGCAGCTGGAAAACATCTGTGATGGGAGGAGCGCTCTTGTTAACCTGGTGACAACCCTCACAGCCAGGCCCTCCTCTCCCTCTCGACATCAAAGCCTGGCATCTGAGTTTGTGCTCGCCCTCAATAAAGGCACAAGGGATGGGATCCAGTATAATAGTAAACAGAAAATACTGCAGCAGCTTCTGTTCCATGAAGCAAAATCAAAGTCAGTCAAACAGTAACACACTGATACTCAAGTATTTATGTGTCTGTGCGGCACTGATTTCAGGTTTTAGAAGAGCACCGAACATGACGCACCACTACAACCGCTTTGATGTACGCATGTATGTAAGATTCAGGTTTGCTCCTGACTAACAAGGATGCCTTTCATTAATAGCACATGGCATTGTTCGGTAAAGGCTTTCTCTATGCTTGTTTTTGGAAAAATGCAGGATGAAATGTATCTCTCTATTGCTTGAAAGTCATACTCAAATATCTCATATATATATATATATATATATATATATATGAGAAAGAGGACAACAAAAAGGCGGAAAGATATCTTTGCTTGGCTTTGTAGTTGTACAAAATAGCTTAAAAGCTGTGATTTATGTGGCTACATTATTTAAAAACAGGATAGCTGCACATCTGCAATACAATGGCCCTCATCAGGGTCCTGACCCTGCCTTGACTTTTCTTTCCATGTTTTTTAATGTATCTGATCCAATTTGTCAGTAAAACCTTGAGTTGGCTCCTTTGAGCCTCATATGTGTTTAAAACTGGTCCATCAATCACTGAGAAAGTTTAGCTTTTTTTAAATGTCAGGTTTCTCATTTTGGAACAAAGGGCAAGAGGCAAACAAAGGCGAAACAACCAGTAAGGCATGGACAGTGACTCAATATGTTCAAACCTTCATGTCCACATAATAAATATATGAGTTGCCCGAGAGTAAATGCCACTGAGTATTTGACTAAAAGTCAACAAGCCGACAGATGAAGGAGGGGAGTCCATCCCAGTGGGGGTGGGTAGTTACAAAGACAGAGAGGATCAAAGTATCGAAGATCCATTCCGGGTCAATGGAGCCGAGTTTCTGAGCACTGCCCTCCCCCATTCCTGTCAAGCAGCTATCCAGTCAGACACCCAGAGGGAGACGGTGGGACGGTGGGAGAGGAAGAAAAGGACCCTGGTGCTACAGCAATGCTTACAGGCCAGTGAGAGAGAGGCTAAGAAAGAGGAATGTCCAACTATTGAACTCATAGAAACTTTAATAAGTATGGGAAGATATGCTATGCAGGAGATGAGTACATACAGTATGTCTGCGCGAGCATCATTTCCAACAACTCCAAACTCAAAAAATCTTAATTACATTCATTAACCAGCCAAAAATGCCCAAACATTCAGAGGAATCCCCTGGGTTTTGTCCATTCTAACAGTAACGGCAGTGTGTAAACCTGGGAAACACACTACTGTAGGACGTTTGATTCATATAAGATGCTGAGCATAAAAAACCCTCAAATCAAGTCTCAAATCGACTTAACTTGACAGCATCTGCACAATTGAGGATTTTAGTCAGGAACAGTGCATGGACCAAAAGAGAAAATCAAACTTTTAGGAAGACGAGATCACAGCGGTGGTGGAGGAGATTGAAGCCAGGCAACACGTTTTATTCAGTGGACTAAATAGACGAACAGCCAAACACTCAGGTTAGGAGTGAGTTTCTACTGCAGTGAACAAGGTGAGGCAGAAAGATGGAACTGTGGCTGATATTAAAAAGATGTGGTCTGGCAATTAATCCATCGCACTTTTAATTGATCATTCCTATCACATAGTTCATAAAGCTCATGCAACGTTCACCACAGGCTTGGACACATAACTGCAATACCTCTACATAACCAGTGGGAAAATCTTTGCTTAGAGATAAGACGATGTCCAGGACAAAGTAAGGTTTTATAAAGAACTACTTATACATAAGTTTCTCCACAAGTTCTACTTAGGATCAAAATTGATCTTAAGTCATATTTTTGCGTTTCTGTTGGAGCAAACTCTTTTTTTTTGACTCTTTTAGCTAAGCTTGTATTAAAAACATAAAATCATATTCTGGAGTTGTTTACACATCACTAGCAATGTATATTACCAGTAATTTTGAAATTTCAAATGTTTTTCTGCGTTGCGTTCACAATAAACAAGTTTATCAGAATTACCAAGACAAAAGGTAGAATTATCAGGGTCGATCAAGCAAAATTTGCACAACTGCTCACAAACACCATTCTAAAATAATTATGATTCTTTAACCAACTTTCTTACCTTCACTCATCGACTAAGATTAAGCAGCACAAAATATGGGTGCTTTCTTTGTCTACTGAGCAATTAGACCAAAATGGAGCAAAATAAGCCAAAAGAGATTTGATTAATTTTATTAAAGTTTCGTCACACATTTTTTCATAGTGGTCTCTTTTATGTTCTTATTGCAAATGACCAGAATCAATTTCTTGTCCAGAGATAATAATAAATTTTACTTTGTCGCCCCTTTAGGAAGATGGCCAAAGTGAGAATGACACAGCAAAAGGGCTCAAGATGCTTCGTCAGGACTGAGGGAGAGAAGGGAGGGGTGTGACCGGAGTAAGAGGGCAACAAAGACAGAAAGAAACATTGAGCACCATTGTATATATTTATATATATATAAAATGCCACAAAAAAGGTTTCATGCTTCTCTGAGGTAGAAAAGTTGATATACTGACAGACTGATGAAAACAAGTTATTGGGATACACCTTGACATTCTGCTTATTTTATGTCATGGTTCTGTCCAGAAAAAAAAAAAGAATTAAAAAGTAGAGGTGTCTGGAATAAGTAATTGCAGCATCCCCGGTTCAAGAGAAAATGGGGGACCCATGTTACATGTCAACCGTCTCTATTATCACAGTTGCCCAGACTCATATATGTGACTGAGAGCTTGGTCACATGGTGACAATCACCTGAAGCTGATCAATGTCAGCAAAACCATGGAGCTTGTGGTGGACTATAATGCTTCAAATATGGATGTTGCTGAAAAGAAGCTCCAAATTCTAAAACATGGCTGCTTCACACACATGTTCAACCCAGCAGCACAGAAGATCTCTACAATCAGCACAGTTTCAAGGTGGGCACCCAATATTAGTGTCACCAGTTCAGTATCTGACCAAATGTGAAATATGGTCACAATCTCCCCTTCTGAGTTATGGTGTTGAATAATGGCCAGAAAAGTGTTTTTGCAGAACATTATGATGTCACAGTGAAGTTGACCTTTGACCTTTGTCATCACTTTATCATTTTATTCTATTAGATCTTTGCATGAATTTTTTGGATTAGCATTTGAATTGCTGAGTTATGGCTGAACATGTGTTTTTGAGGTAACCAGACCCTCAAGCTGTTCCAGAAATATTGCAATCCCAAAAATGGAACGGATGGACAAACTAACCAAAAACATAATGTGTCAGGCCACAGCTGTCGACGGAGGCACATAGGAGAAGTTAGCTTTGAAGGCTTTCTTCCAGAAATATTATTGTAATACGTGTTAAACGCTGTGAAAGGGTATATTTTTTTAACCCAAACTGTGATGTTTTCCTTAACGTAACCAAGTTTTTTTGTTGTCTAAACCTAATGACATTTTTGTGGTGCCTAAACCAAACCAAAGTGCAACCAAAACAAAAAATAATTACTGAAAAAAAGCAACCTTCAGGCTACAAACCCCAGTCTCCTAGGCGATCCTGATCACTGATCCTGATCACAACCCACTTGGCAACAAGGATGTACTGACACCATGCGATTTGTGACACTTATAATACATGCTTTCTGACAGATGAGGATTTCTGTCCGAAAGCGCTTTCTGCTAGAAAGCTCTGTGGAATTTCTGTCAGAAAGCTGCCCGGAAGCTGCCTGACAGAAAGCCTTCAAGCCTAACTTCTCCCATCTGCTCGGCGGAGCAGAGGCATAATAAAAAAAACACAAGATGGAGGTTATCAGGCAAACACGCAAATACTATCCTAGATGAGAAGCGTCAATCAACTGCCAAAATGTATCAGTTACTGGTGCTCAGATGTGCAATGTTGTCACATACTGTTAAATATATTCACACAGAGATTTTCAGTTTGACAGTGAGGAGTTCACATTGATGGAAGACTGATTCAAATTGTAGTTTGCTTAAATTTAATAAGTTTGCCTAAAACCTGCATAACAAATCAATCTTATTGTCAGTACATTAAAAAAAACAACCTGAAAGATAATAAAGAAACAACAACTTCAGAATAGAGGATTATAAAGGGATAGAAAGGGGAGTAAATAAAGAAAATGGAGAGATGGGCGCTTATATTTTTATTTCTTCTTCTCCTCAGTTGGTTTAGAGGAAACCAGGAGTGGATTCATCAAAGCATAACCACGAGGGCTTATCATCTCTGTCTCTGCAGCAATATGCAAATCTGGTTTTGTGGGTGAGAGGGGGCAACACCAAGAACTCTTACCACCCACCGCACTTATTTAACAACCCCTTATCTCCTTCTCCCTCCTGATACATCTCTAACTTTTCACTCACAAGTCTTTTTTCACTTACATCATTCTCTCTTCTTGAACATTTTAATACCTCCTTTCTCTCTCACAGTATTTTTACTCACAAAGACTTTTAACACTTTACAGTACCTGTTTTGCTCTTTTACCCCCTCCTCAGATATTCCAAGCTCTATCTTTGGTGCTGAATAGGCAGATTAGCGCAGGAAAAGGCGGCTGTGAATACTGCTGCGCCTCTGTCTCTATTGACCCACTATCTAAGCTTGAGAGAGAAGCTGAGAAGGAAATGTCACCCACAGTGTCTTTCTCCATCCTCAACAACTCCACTGCACCAATCTGAGAATATGTGCTGTCTGGTAAATCCATTCAGCACTTATTGAGTCCCATTTTATATGAAAATAAACTAAAATGACAGCAGCTGCAGTTATGCACAGAATAAAGTGGTAAAACTAAGAAATAAGAGTGGTGACTGGAGCCAGAGATAAGACCCCTTCTACCCGTCAGTCTTTTTCGTCTGCTTTGTCCATCAAGTCACTGTGACTTTGAATCAGTCAAACAGTCACTCAGTGGTCAAGCTGTCCCTCACTCACTCTCTGGTTGATGTAGACACCACGTGTGAGTCATCCACTGCAATTTGGCTGACGTCAGCAACTCCAGCAGCACTGAGTCATCTCTATTCAATTTTCAGGAGTCCTGCTTGAATTGTCGGGCCAACAATGACTTGATCACAGAGTTTGATGTGGCTTCAAACAGAGCGATCTCTGTGTTCTGCTGAATGTTTTTTTTATGCGAGTGTGTTTCTGTCTCACCAGATCAGAGTGAAGAAAAACTCGTACAAGAGCTCAGAGACCTCGGCTACTTCTGCAGCTTGTAATCTCATCACACAGACTAGCCTGTGGACAGAGACTGGAGCCCCTTTCACACAGCCCGTTCAATGCGGTTGCCTGTTGCGTCACAGAGGCGTAATGGGGGGTCAAAGTGGTTCCGCCTCTGAGAGGGCAGCGGAGGCAGTAACAGCGCCGAATCAACGTCTGTATAAACGGAGTGAGCCGGTGAGGCGGTTATGACACCGTCGCATTTTTCAGTGTAAATAAACAAAGGTGGTGTAGAGAAGGGTCCTCTTTGTGGCGATATTGTGCAATCTCCGTGTGAAAAGGGCTAGGGAGGGAAATGCAGAGATTGGCACTCAGGGCTTAGCTAATTCAAAATGGTTGAAAAAAAAAGCTTAGCACCTATGCTTTTTTCAGAGCCTTCACCAGCTCTGATTGGTGGGAAGTGGGCATTTAAACAATGAGATGTCATTTTGAAGTCTTGATTTTGGGATGTCCCATCACTTTTATATCATGACATCACACATTTGTTGTTATCCATCTATACATCTTCAATCATTTAGGAGGTCTGAGTCTCAGTTGGGGCTTTGCTATTGGCTGCGCTGATTTATGTTTTCGTTATCAGTTCAACTGCCTCCAAGCGGGTTATGGTGACGTCTCCCTGACCATGTGGGAAACCTGTGACGAACCCCCTCTCCCCCCCTCAAACAAGCTCATGCTGCAAGACTCCAGTCAGGTCTATGCAGGAGACCAGAGAGATAGACACAGCCATGTGTTCAGCTTTCAGTATTTTTGTAGCTTCCAACTGAATCTCTGTGGTTAAAAAGTTTAGTTTCTCTCCTTAGTTTCTCTTGTACTTTCATGTAGCTGCTTTATTTTTACAGTTTCATCATGTTCCCGTTCAGCTATTGGAGTTGTGTTAAGCATGAATGTATCATTTAGAACTGGATAAGGCGAGAGTGCTCAGCCTTGCTTCCAATTTTTCCCAGTGGTCACTGGCGGTATTGCAGCAAAAAAATTCCCTTGCGGCCCAAAAAGCATTTTTCCCATCGATGCAAAGAAGGTCCATTATGACTCTTTCTATTATGTATTTTTGATCCATGGAGGTTTTAGATTTATAAAACGTTCCTCGAGCCGAGAAAAGCAACGTCATCACAATGTAAAGTCTATGGGCTGAGCAACAAACACTACTGTGTATATTCAGTGGGCTGCATAACCAGGAAGTAAACCCAGAAGCTAGATACATTTTTTGGCATAGTCAGGAAAGCAATTCTCATTGGCTTGAATAGGCGCCATCTTTGCAATCCGGTATCTAGTTCTTCTCTATAAATCTATGGTGTTAAGTTCCTGCTGGAAAACCCAACATTTCCTGATTTTGATGCTTCATAATAGAAGCCTTAATAATAACAAAATAATGTGGAATTTTATTGTCAAGAATTAAAAGGAAATCAAATGTGTTTAACACCAAATTAGAGGAGGTTTGTTCGTTGCTTCTTCAATAATAGTGCAAGCGAGGTGTCAGTTAAAGACACAGGTAGACCAGTCAGACTCACGATGCCTCTAAGGCAGCTGAATGCGTAAAAGACAAAATCCAACAGTTCTGTTTGATTTGTAGATTTGATTTGTAGATAAAGACTGTGTAGTGTAGCGACATGTCATTTGCTGCCCTTACTGTAGCACATGCCGGAGGAACTGCAAAGGTACGGCAGCTGGTATGTTTCAGTTCCAAGAGAACTGCTTTTCTGGAGCATGGATGTCAAGAGGTCAAACCATAGCTTAACAAAAGCAATGCAGCCAATGCTACCTTATGGGTTTACAAAGAAAACAACAGGCACTGACTGGGTCTGCCAGTTGTATGACTCTGGTATGTTTTGCCTTCAAGTCATTGAGTATTGGCAGCTGTATAAAAAAAAGTATAAATTTGAAGGCTGGTATTGCAGTCTTATTTTTTTTTCTTTTTTGCTCTGCTGAAACCAACATTAGTGTTTTCTCCTTTTCTCCCTCGTACATATGAAGGGTCAGTTAATGGTAACACCTCTGGGGAGCAGAGCAAAGGAGGACAAGGCGAAAACAAAGAGAAGAAAGAGAGGGCTGTGCAAGGCAAGGCAAGCTAAAATTGGCTCGCTCATCGAGGATTCTTCTTGAAGTGTCTCCCATCGAGGGTGGGCGGAGCTAGCCTGCAGTGACTTCATGCTCATGCATGCTAACATCAATGGAGGACTGTTGTCTGACCCTATGCTGAGATCCTCTCTGGGGAGTGGAGGGGTGGGAGGATGGAAAGAGGAGAGGAGCGAGAGGCTGGGGATATATGATGGGTGGGCGATTTCTTTTTCTTTTTTTTTTTTACAACTTTTATCTGCTCCTCTGTGTTTTTGAAGCTGTATCATGCGTGTCTACGTGTTTGCATGTACGTCATTACTTGTGTCTTTACTGTATGTGGGATTACTTTGATCATGACTGATTCTCGCATCACTACACAAACCGACACGAAGACACAACCGCCGACTCAAGACTTCAAACGCTGGTAACAACAGCAGCTATTTCATTGATTTGGTGAGAAAAAGACAGAGGAGCCTGGACGTCCCTCAGGGAGCAGTCTGACTAGAAGTGACGAGCCTCTTACTGGCCTCATTTCCTGACAATTAGTCTGCTGTGAGGAGGCTAATGTCCAAAACATCAGGTATAAGGTGGTGAACACAAAAAAACACCTGTGAAATAACAGTTCTTTCACTCTGATACACAACGCTACAATTTAAAACCCTGTGAACTGATTTTATCTCGAGTGTTGTCATCCAAAATTACAGTGCTGCTGCCTATGGCCTCTCAGGCTGTCAGGGTGCAAACAGTATTGTTGTTGGTCTAAACCCAACAATTCACAACAGCACTGTGTTTCAAGCTGGCCATTTGGCTGTGTAAAACTTTAGGTTCACGCTTGATTCATTTGATGTAATTTCTTGAGAAATATTCTTTGACTGTGCCAATCTTCAGGATGCATGTCAACACAATGTCCTGTGGGTTGAGAGAAAGAGACTGGGTAAAGCCAAATGTTGCATTAGCCTGGGGAATAAATGTATCGCTGCCAGTGTCTGTTTAAGTTTAGATTTCAGCCAGTTTGTGTCTAAAACCCTCAGGTGTGGTCCAGGTTTGAGCTCGAGTTGTGTACAGCTCCAATCCCCCAAACATTTGAAACACTCAGTTTATTCTTAATTTTTGTATTACCTCATGCTGTCTATTGGTTTTATTCACATTAAAATATCTGAGCAAGGCTACAATTAACAATTAAAGACCCCAATGGGCTTCTTATAACAAAAGAAAGCAAAAAAAAAAACCCCATAATATATATTGTAAGTTTTATACAAGTTTAATCTGTATGATGGATGTAAAGTAGTGCAAGGATGTGACGTCCATTATGGGCATTACAGTTCAATTTTTTTTAAAAAAAAGTAAAAACTGGAATTAAGGCATTGATCTCACTGCTTTAACTGAAAAATTTATGAATGTCTCCATGTCTGTTTGCTACAGTGCAAGAAACTATAGCTGTGCAGTTCACTATGTAGGCATACGTTTAGGTTTAGTACTGACCATAAAGCCGGTCCTAAATGTCCTTTTTACAATCTGGGTCCTATTTTGACATGTTTGGTTTTTAACTGCTAACAACATCACTACACAGTACAAAAAAAAACCCCTGTAATACAAGTGGTCACATGATGACAAAGACTGTAAACAATTCACGAGTTTAGTTATCACACCTGAGATACTCATTATAATTGAATTTTGGGTGACATTTTTAATGTTTGCCTTCATTTCGTCTCCTGAATTTGATAGTAAACCTATCAATTATTTGATTGTCACTCGTGCTGATACTACTACTGAGACGGAACTATGAAAATAAGGCCCACCTTTTAAAAACAATCATAAAATCCGTCTTTTGCACCATTCACATCTCCACTTCCTGTGACCTTTATTATAAGCAGGCTGCCTATAGAGTCAACATTTACAAAGCAAGCGCGAACACTGCACATTTAAAATCAGACTCATGAACTTATCAACTTATTTTTGTGATTAAGCTTAACAGAAAATGGAGATTTTGTTACATTACCGAAATTTACACACAGTTTCTTGGACACTCTTAGCCATTTACTGTTCTTACAGTTGCCCCTAATGCACTCTCTACCATTAACCTCCCAAGGGTTTTTTTTTTGTACCATCATAATTACCTCTGGGTGTAGCAAAGCTTTTACTTTCTCTCTCTTAAGCACTGACACTTTTCATCCCACTTTCCCTCCTCTGTATTAGATGACGGTGACTGTTACCGCGCTATAAAGGCTTCAGGGTAAAGCTCCTTTTAGCTTGAGAAAAAAAAGCTTTCATAAAAAGTGCTTCATTTTCCGTCTGCTTTGCTCGTTTTCCTCTGTCAGGTGCTGATCGCCTTGAAAGCTTTTGCTTCCTGACTGGAGGAACAGAGGTTTTATACAACTTCTCCAGTTCCATACAGTCCAGGTTATAAAGACCAAAACCGACAAACTGATGGAAATCTCCCAAAAAGCTGTAGGGGAGAAGGAAAATATAAAGAGAGAAAATGTGCTATGCTTGGGGGAGAGTATGAGCGGTCGACTGAGGTGGAAGATGAGCTGGAGGGAGAGAAGATTGGCCTCTTGCTGACGGTGCATAAAGCTCCAGGGCTTGGTCAGGTCTGTGAGGAAGTACTGCTGTCTTTTCAGTGATTTCTACAGCCGTGTGGTGGTCGGCGAGAACGAGTGGGGGATATCGTATGTTGTCCGTCTATAGCGGCAACATGAGCTCAGACTGTGGAAAGTCAGGATGTCTCATGCAGGGGAACAATTGATCCAACAGGAAGGGTTGGAGGGAAACCAGGCAGGTCTAACCACATCAGACCTTTAAAAGGTGCCATATGTCAAGAGTTTTCCTGAATAATTCATCATAGCATTGTGAGAAAACATGCTGATGCCAAGCGGAGGAACATATTGATATCACAATGTAAAAACACTTTGATTTGAACCACATGCTATAAATTGTTGATCTGCAAAAACGATCATGTTGCTGCTTTCTGATGTTTTTTTACTGCTTTTTTGCATTTATTTAGGGCGTTTCCTCCATAACCGCCTTCCAGCAGTGAAAAATCACAAATGTAAACAGAAAGCAGATGACATTGAAACAAAAAGATGCACAACTTTCCTGCCTCACTACCTGTGAAATTTACCTAAACTAATAAAGAATTAAAATCTTTTCTTTGCAATACACTCCATTTCGGCACCACATTTGTGACTTTCCTAAGAACCTCAACCTTAAAAAAAACTGTTTTATCTAAGATGAAGATATCTTTTGACCTGCAGGCCAACAAATCACTGGTTACTAGACTGATACATCGTCTGAGTATGCAGATAGCAAGACCTCTGATCTCTAAATAACAACAAACTGTTCTGGAACAGAATAAAAGAAAAATACAAACATTTAGGCCCCGATCAGACAGAGAGTGTTTTTTAGAGTCAGAAGCTTTGTCCAGATTTTTCTACGGACAGTAAGTGTTCTGTGTGCTGCTAATGCACCCAGGAAATGAGTTCTGAGCACCTCACGTTTTTTAGAGGACTCAGAGCAGAAAAGTCATTAGCGTTTTGTTGCTGTTGTCCAATCACATGAATTTAGAATTATTCCTTCTGTGATGGTGAAGACAATGGAGGAAAAATTTGGCTGTTTCTGGATACCCGGAGCTACAGTATATGACTTTATCAACCATAATTACCACAATTTGAATAAATAACAGTGGACCAGAAGGCAAATTAGTGCAGCACTTGAGATTTAGGGTAAGTTGTTTTCAAGTATTGTTGTGTTCACCAAAGCCCCTAAAGCCCCGTTTGTAACCTGTAAAACGCACTCTGTATGATAGCGGCCATACTTATCAACTGTATGACTAATATCCTGATAAATCCTGCAGAGTGTTGAACTAAACATTTCTGATTGTAGAGAAAAATACAAGAAATTGCTTCTCCCTTAATCGCCACTGTTGGATCCAGGACTGCAGAAAATTAAGGATAACCCCCTATTACTCATGTAATGAGCAGACACCATGGGCCAGAGCTCTGCATTTAGGGATTAAACTGGTACTCACAGGTTGAAAGAACAACGTCTTTGGTCAGCCTTGACTGAAGATATGACTTGCAGGGATTTAACATGCAACCTTCAGGCTAATAAACTATTAAGCTGCCCTGTTGCTCTGCTATGTGGCTGCGGATCGTTTTAATTATGACGCCAACGGGAAACATCAAGACACTTTTGATGATGCCTTGGATGCCATCACATTTTAGTGTGTTTACCCTGCTTTCCTTTAAACTGCCAGAGCCTGTTTTACATGAGAGCTCATGGGAAGCCGCCTCGAGGCACACGAGAAGCACCGCTCGCTGCATCGCCAAGCTGCTGAAAACAGATTCAACTTGTAAAAGGATCACAAAAGGCATGGACTGTTTTTTTGTGAGCCCACAATGGCGATGATGCGGGATTTCATGGTTCAGAGACAGCTGACAGTTTTACAGCAACAATCAAACGAACACAGACAAATAACTAGTAGGAGATTTGATGTTTGTTACACTTAGTCATAAAAAGTCACATTTACTGTGCCTGACAGTTGGACAAAAATACTGCCTGCTGGTAGTGGCAGCTACTGCTGCTGGTCATTATGCAAAACTGCCTTTTCAAATTATCAGCACAAAATAGGATTGAGGCAGCGCTTTTTTCCCCCGATATAAAGCTGAATATTGTACACCACCTTACTGGACAGTACATGCCAAGCATACAAACAAAACTGTGCACAAATTAGAAGGCAACTCACAAAAAAAAACATGCACAACACTGTAATTCAGGGAAATTTGGCACCGAATACCTTCAAAACTGTGCAGATGAAAACAAAAATGTACAAACGCATGTACAGATGCTACTGGTTATATGCCAATGTTGTTTCCTTGCTAAAATTGCCACCACTATTGAAATGACACATTTGATATGTTGTGTACTTGTCTGTATTATGTTTATTTTGCGTGAATCATACCAGACTGTCCCGGTGGAGGTATTCCAGACGGGAGTCTGGGCAGATACAGCAGCACCGTCAGAACACCTGCTCTGCTCCCCCAACATGGCTCCATGGCTATGGGCTTCGGTACTGCCTGCACACACACAGAACACACAAAGGACAAAAAGATAAGTACACACTGGAAAGAAAATAGCTAAGTAACAAGACACACTATACAAATATACAAAAATAATATGGAGTTTGTGGCATGAAGTAAAGCCAAATTACTTTAAATTAAACAGCATAACAAATGGAAATTAGACATTTTCTGCCCATTTATGTACAACAAAATGATGATGCATGTAAATACTTATTGACCCGTCAGAAGCGATTCTGACACCACTAGCAGCAGTGTGTTTTATATAGCCAGCTAGGCGATCTATCAGACACCCAAACACACTGAGCCCCTGCTGTAATACCCAGATCCCTGCTGCCACCTCCCCCATTATCAAAGCTCCCAGCTGGAGGAAGCGGGCTGACTGGCAGCCTGTGGAGCTCCGCCTGCTGTGCAGCTAATGCACACAGGTAGAAGATAACTCTCTCTGTGTCTCTATGTAAGTGTGCAAATACACGCGTTTAGTTATCAGCCGTCACATCTGTCCAACTCGTGCAGGTTTTTTAACACACACAATCACAGCTTTTCTTGATCATTTGGAGACACTCCAATCAAGTGAGAATGGAGCCAAAACTTATTGTGGTTTGTATAAGAATGATTGTTCAGTGTATGTTTGCAGACCCCCTCCATACAATAAATAAATAATTATTAAAAAAAAAAAACTTTTATTGAATTAAACCAATTTAAATGCATTTTGAGCTGGATTTTAGGTGACTTTCTTGCTGAAGGACAATATGTATACAGGTTAGTCATGGGCCGAGGACAGCACAGAATAATATAAAGTAAGTTAATATGAAATCAAAACCAGGAGAAAATGAAACTACAAAATATTTGCATAATATAATGCTTACAATACAATTACAAACAGAATAAAAATAACCAGCTGTAATAACCATCCTGTACAGTGCCTTTGGGACTGGTTGTGCACGCTGTGTCTCACTGTCTGTATAATAATATTTATAGCTGGGATAGTGTTTCCTTACATCTGAAAACACAGCGAGGAGGGGAGTCACTGAGTCATCGATTATCGGTTTGACTCTTCTGCCACCCTGTACCACAGAGGTCACAGAGATAGACCCTCTTCATTATTGTGGTCTGTGGGGAAGTGAGATGTGCACGCACGCACGCACGCACGCACGCACGCACACACACACGCACACACAGATACTGTATACACTATTTATACATAAAAAGAGCTCACGTGCATCTATATTTTTTGTTTTTCCCTTTTTGTTTCGGATCTCTTTCCTCTGATTCTTTTCCTCTTGGCTAAATGATGAGTAAATCTGTCAGTTCAGAACTGTAAGCCTCAAATGACACTTCATATATAATAAGATATTTTGGGATTTTTTTGTTGATGTGACAGAACACATGTAACCCAGTTGTACGGTTTATGGACCATTTACAGATCTTACCCAGATGTGAATATAAATTGCCCAAATATGTGCTTTTATTGTGTTTTGATGTGTTTATTCTTAAACTGTCCTCATACCTAAATGACTAAAGAGGCTTTTACACCTTCATCGATAGGAAAGCTGCAGAAGTGACAGGAAAGGGAGAGAGAGGGGATGACATGTAGCTAACATTGGGCGGGGGCTGACGGGGACTCTGTACATGGGACATGTCAGTACCTGATCAGTCCCGCTGCCTGACTGCATCCGGCACATGTGTGAAAGTGGTCCTATCAGTAAAGTAAGGTTACCACAAATGTGCCTGTTCAAAATTACTCGTGATATGAATGACTGCCTGATCGGAGCTAACAGCCCGTCTGCTCTGCGCATGCAGGATATTTTACATCATTTTGAGAGAGGTGGTTGGTATCAATTCAGTATATAGTAATTTATACTGAATATAGTAATTTTCCACAGTGTTAAAAGATTGCACTGCTATTGCACTGCTGTCTGAGAAAAGAGCTCTACTCAGCCCTCTGGCAATACTGAGAGAGTTTAAATGGTATTTAATCAGTGGAAGTGTAATAGTTCAATATTATGTGACAGGAAATGGAATTATAAAAATTCTTATTAGACGGTACAGGAAATTTGCAATTTCTAACAGTAACTATGGGATGTGTTTGGAATTTTTGTATTATTTCTTGTTTGATGTGAGTTACAAAATAGAGGATTTATGTTCTGGATCAGAAAAAGTTTAATAAATTAAATTGCTTAAATGCAAAATTAGGAGATTTACAATTCAATTAGGCAAGGAGTTAACTTACAAACTGGTCCAAAAATGTAACTCAGAAAAAAAAACACTAAATATTAGGAAAAGATGATCTGCTCTAGAATTAGATAAACTGGAATATAGCCAAAGGTGCTTTTATATTATCCAGATTAAAATGAATAGAAGAGGGTGATACAAAAAGCAAGTTTTTAAAAACAGAAAACAAAACTGTACTTAACGGTAATTAAACTTGAATGTATATTTACAGCAACATTCAGGAAAACCATCTGGAACATGTATTTTTCATATATTGATTGAATTGTATTCAATAAACACAGAATTCAACTATACATTATTATATTACAAAAAGTGTATCAGTAGATCGTAATAAGCTGCTTGCACAGATGACCAATAAGAGTGTTTTTGTGGAGGATGGGCTGATATTTGTATGTGTTGTTCTGCTGCACATCTGTCTATGAACCCTATGAACGCTGTCTCCAGGAAATTATGTAGTCCTTAATCATTTTGCCTCAAATTTTTTCAAGGAAATGTAACTTCTGTGTAGATTATGTTTCCGGCAATATGTTTTCCAGTCTGGTAAATGCTACTGTCTTACACCACACATAATTTGTAGGGTAGTGGTCACAGTGGATGGTGGGTGCACATAGTGCAAAGATATGACAACGCAATTTGAGCGCGACTTCCCACGTGCTATTATGCACACTTCCTGTCTTTTAGTTCAAGTCATCGTTGATTTTCAATATTTAAACAAGACATTAATTTACCTTAATACAAACGTACATAACATCATTAAAAAGCTACAAGCAGATATTGTGGGAAAAACATGAAAAATGTTTTTATGCATTTTGTGTTTCAGTTTGGTTTATTTATGCAGGGACAGTGCATATTAATAAAACACAAGGTATGCATGAGTAAAAATGCCAGGATTAGCCAAAAGGACATTTTTCATCTGTAGTCCGCTGGCCAAGGTGTTAAAAAGGTTATGTTGTAGTTTGTGTTTTTCCTTTTATACCCGCTATGCTTTTACCTGGAATTTTGCAGATTTATGTGTGTGTGCTTGTGTGTGTGAATCGTCTTTTAACCTTATTAAGAATGGTATAAATAAAGATTGTATGTCATTTAAAAGAGAGCAATTATTTCTGCCATATTTGCTCTTTGCTTTATGCAGTATTTTTCATTGTTGTGAATGAAAGTATCACAATGTGATCAGGATTATCATAGCTTTTCTTTCTTATTGATTTTGGAAAAACACACAATGCTGTACATTGTACCAAAACCCAAAACCCATTTTATACTCTGGCTTGTAGTGATATTTATCAACATGTTCCCATCCCAGCTCGATCCTTCCCATTGCGCCCTTCATGTCATATCCAGATGCGCAAGGTACCCTTTGGTGTCGCCGAACGACGCGCTAAGCCTTCCCTGATGCACAACGGGCCCTATGGTGGGCCGATGCACTAAGCCTACCCTTTAGTATCTCTAACCAGTGGGCAAAGGCTCGCACCCTGCGTATCATATCCTGACGCACAAGGTCTACGCTACTTTGGTTAAGTTTAGGCACAAAACATTGGTGACGTTTGGTTAAGAGTGGTTATGGTTAGGTTCAGGAAATGACTGGTGAGGCCTGGTGTCAGGCTGTATTTGTCCATCTAGATTGGTTTGTTGTGAGTTGCCAAGTTTTGGAGACATCTATTGTAGAGATGTCTGCCTTTTCTCAAATAGAATGGAAGTTGAACCACGTGATGATTTCTGGAAAGAGACATTGTTGTTGAGTTTATTAAAAGTATTTTATTGGGTGTCTTGCTGTCACAGTTCTGTATTATACCCAGCTAGACCCATACTCATCTCACTCATCATTCAGCCTCACCACAGACTCTGCCATCCAGTACTTTTCCACTCACCCTGCCTTCACCTCACTCAGCCTATCAGCCACGCCCACCTCATCAGCCAACACCACTCACTTGTTTAACTCAGCTGCTCTGCATCCACTAATCAAGCCACTATAAGGACTCCTGCTTCACTCACACTCACTGCCAGATTGTTCTTCGTCATTCACATGCAAGACTCTCCAGCACTCTATTACGGATTGATTCCCCGTTGCCGACCTTTCCTGTCCCCGACTTACCTGCCTAGTCTGAATCTTGGTAGTTACCTCAGCCTTCTGTCACCGACCTCGAGATCTGCGTCTGTGTTCCTGGTATCTGTCTGCCTGTGGCTGCTTGGAGTTTTCCTCCGACAATGCTGCTTTGTGAGTGTTCCTGCCATCCTGCCTGTGTTTTCCTGTGGGGAGGATCTTCTCACTGTGCCACTACACTTCCAGTCATTGTGTGTGTGTGCCACGTGAAATACTCACCTGCTGTTCCGGTTCCTCGACCCTCCGCCTGGCCCCGACTTACCTTCTGCCTGCTCCCTGTTGGTGTAGCTGCTGCAAATTGTATTAAAGGACATTTACAAAGGTTTCTGCTGGTTAGTGTGCTTCATCTGGGTCCTACACACACCCGTTACATCATTTCATCCTTAAGTCCAAGTGAATGGTTGTGGCAAATTTGACGAAATTCCCTCAAGGTGTTCCTGAGAGGATGCCGGATGTATCTACAGACCGGCCACAGCTATTGGCGGCATGGAGGCATAAAAAGGTATATTTAAATATGTATTAATCCTAATGTAGCAACAAAAAAGCTAAGTGTAAGCATGTTTGTGATGCTATTAACACTTATAAAGGCTTATTATTAACACAATGACATTAACAAGCATCTTATAAGGACTAATAGTGCATTATTACCTATTAATGATTAATACGAGAAAGTTAATATAAAGCACTACCAAATCGATTCTATGTATCAACCTATTATCCTCTTTCCACTGTATGGGCAACATACATAGTAACTCCTGTTTGTTTTTAGATGGCCTATAAAAGGAAGAAAGTAAAGATCAGAAACTGGGTATCGGTATGGCACTGTTCCTCCATTATTCAACAGCAATCTGACAGAGTCTGTGACTGCTTGTCTTTGAAATTAAACTTATTTTTCAAAGCGTATATTATCTTCAATATTCCCTTTCTACGCCACAAGGAAGAAAAATGAAATCAAAAAACAGCTGATGGTGCCATCACTAGAATACGTTACAGATAAACAACAGTGATGGTTATATTAAAGAACAAAGAAGCATACAAAAATAAGGCCATTCTCACAACAGTGCTGCTACTTTCTACTAAAAACAAACGATACTCTGGGCCAAATGTATGATTGAAAGCATGAAAACCTTTGTGCTCATCAGATTTAAGTGTAGCCTCTCCCATTCCCAAGAATCAACTATGAGAAAAGTCAGCCATGGGAATGGAGGGGAAGCCCTGTGAATTCACCCTGAGTTTTATCAATAATGCAGAGCTTGGTGGGGGTGTCATCAAAGTCCCCCCCACTGCTGATTTCCACTGCCAGTATCTGCACTTCGATTAGGAGGAAAACCTCTGATTCTTAGGCAAAGTTCTAGCTTTGACATCGCTGCTGTTTCTGAGTCAACATGGAGGATGTTTTCTTGTGTTTTCCAACACGATACTCAATAGATCACATTCATGCAAGCTGAGGAAGACTTCATGCTATGCATGCTACTCAAAACAGTCTTCAAAGTTTAAATGGCCTAAATATTCTGTGTATTTTATTATTCTTTTATGTCAAGACTTTTTATTGTTTCAATAATGAATAGCCCAGGTTAAACTAGAGAGAGCCCGACTAAAACTAAGACTGGGCCTATACTGCATAATTTTAGCTTTTCACAGTACTGATGTACTGTGTACAGTATGTAGCCAACTTATTTTCAACCTTAGATGGCATTTGATCACATTTTCCTCCAGAGGGTACTTCATCATTTTCTTTCTACCAGGGGCATCCAAGATGGCATTTTTCCTGCATTTCTTTCAAACACAGGGGGCCCCGAACATGGAGGATTTGCTTTGAAAAGGCATTTTTTTATTAACTTTAAGGTAAACGCTTTGTATCTTGAATCACAGAGACAAGAGTACCAGTAAATGATAGATAAATTAATAGAAAACACATTTATCAGTGGTGACAGGACCATTCATTTAATGTTCAATACAAGGTTGACACCACATACTACTTAATTTGTTTATTATTCTACAGTAAAAATGTTTATTTGCTGAGTTTCTTCTCAACTTTAATATTTTTTTATAATATTGAAGTCTTGTTATGTTTAAGTTTACAATTTAAAATGCATTTTTAAGTTTTCTGTTTGTTTACTTTATTTTTCAACCGGAAAATGGCCTGCTCAGTACATATCTTTGTTATACCTTTTAATTTAAGGGATCATTATCAAAAATGTTTTCTATTGGGTTTATTTATTAGATTCTTTGAACCCTAAAATTCAGATATTGGTATCAATCTCAGAAATCCAGTCCCAGTCTGGCTCTAAAGTCATCCCATAAAATACTTAAAATATTTATATCTATAGGCTTATGCTACTTTTTCTAATATTGTTAGCTTTAAAATGCCTACTGCTGGTTTTGATGGTAGTTGAAAATCTGTGCTCTTACATGAATGTGCCCCTGCATTGCTGCTCAGTCTCTGAATCAGCCTGTTCTCCTTGCTACTGTCCAACACACTGGGCTGTTTGAGAGACCTGCCTTCCTCCACAAAGTCTGTCTTTCCTAATTTTCCTCTTCCCTGCAAACTCTCTTTCTCTCTCTCTTTTTCCGTCTCTACCCCCGCCTGTGCTCTCATGCTGATCCGCCTGTTCATCTCACAGCCCAAATGGCAACAGACAAACTAGACTCCAAAATATTATGACACAACGGACCATTTTTGTTCTGCCTGAGTCTGGTTTTGAGTAAAGGATTTATCTTTCAGAAGATCTTGGGAGCTGAGGGCAAGGGGTTGAGCTATGCCCGAGAGTAGAAACCTGAGCATGAGATAGATGGGTGCGCACATATTTGTCCTCACAAAATGACAATTTCTGTAACAAAAATCCTTTACATCTGCAGTTGTTTGTCTGCACACGTTTCCCTTGGCCTAGCCAAAATCAGAAGAACGCTGAAATCCATAAAACAGCAGTGGAGAAGACAGCCACTTTGCTAGGACTTATTATAATCCTTCAATTTTATATTTTAGCTGGGTGTGATAACGGGTCAACTATATCTGCCACACACTGCTGGCACTGTCAAAAAAACAAAGACAAGCGGTCAAAAGATCACACTCCCGCAATTAAGATTTTCCTTTAGGGGCCAAATGTCATATATGTGAGCAGGTGTGTGTGTGTGTGTGTGTGTGTGTGTGTGTGTGTGTGTGTGTGTGTGTGCTGTGTGTCATGTTGTAAGGCACCAGTATGGTAGTATTTTATTCAAACGTGGCTTGGAATAAGATCACAGCTCCCCCATGAGGAAAGAAGTGGGCATAAAATGACATGAAAGTAAAAGAAAGTTTAGAGGAACAAAAAAGGAGGCTCATGCATCTAGAGGCCTCGCCATGCATTATGGATGAATTTAGCAAACACTGTCATAGTGTGACAAAATCTGGGATCCGATTCAGATGTCTCTGCATTGAGCCCTTTTCAGCCGAAACACAGGAGAATTATTTAAATGGGAAGAGGGACAGTTGAACGGCAGTACGTGCAAATCATTCGGGGAAGGAAAAGAATAGAAGGGCTGAGAGAAGTGAAGTGGTAGATGAGATAAAGAGCAGAAGTGGTCCTGGTAAACGGTAAGGATAGAGCCCTGGCACATTACTGAGATACATCAAGATGTAAGGCATTGTTTTTTATCATTTCTCCAAGAAGAAATAGATCTATAACACCTTCTTTTTGCTCCTAAAAACCCACACGGCCAAGCCAGCACTTTTAATCTCTTGTCACCCCTTCTCTCTGGGCCTTTGGCCAGCATGGATGAATGGCATCTACAGTCATCTCTAGCATACTCATGTTACCCCTGCATGGAGGCTTGTTTCATTACAAAACCTGGCTGGAGATGATGAGTGACTTTGTGTCTGCAAACAATTTTTTCTACAGTAACTCCACACCTCAGCAGTTTCCCAAATTCCTACAACAGGGGCTGACACAACACAACACCTGATTGGTATTGCGAGATAAGCCTACGGGATTAAATCAGAGAACATCCATGTTTCTCTTATCAGTGAGAAAACAAAAGGTTTTTGTTTTTTTGGCCTCGGGTAAATCTGTGGAAAGAAACCCATAAATTCTGCTGACACAGAGGATGCTGCAAGGTGTTAGTCAGCCTGCATCCTCTAATTATCTGGAGCTTCCTGCTACACTCTGGCCTTATTCTTTTCAGCGAGGTAATCCCCAGCTAGAGAGCTTTGATGTAAGAAGGCTTATTAATAATTAATGTTTATAAATGGACTATCATGCTGACTCGGGTCACTTCTTGGCACTGCTTGATAGTAATAAAGGGTGTCACTTCAATGATTAATTGCCACAATTTCGCAAGTGGTCCAGGTACACCAACACTGTAAATTGGTTATGTGTAGTCAAAACACTATGAATAATAAATACGACGACAGCAAATATTATGTCGGAACACTTATCAATGGAGATACAGTGTAAAGTACTGTGGACCTATAAGGCATCTGAGAAAACATATGACCTGTTAAAAAAATTTATCTTAGAACTAGTCACATACAAAAAAAAGTCACCAAAAATAAGCCTGTCCTGAAGGAAAATCCTGTCCACCTGTCACCCCTCCTGCCTTGTTTCAATCATCCCTCCAAGTCTTCACACTGAACCGGCAGCCTGTTTAAATTCTGCCTCCTATTTTGCTGGTGTTGACCTTGCAGTGTTTAGGCAGGCTGCTTAAACCTCTACAAATAGCCGCCTGTGTGCGTGTAGGCTGGCAGCAGGGCTGAGGTGTCGAGCTGATGCGCTGTGATGGCACACAGATTGAATGCCTCACGGGTCCCTGGTATGCTCCACTAGCCCATATCCTTTGCCATTTCCTCCCCGGTGCTCCGCGCTGTGAAAAAATGATGTAAATCTATTGCAAAAACCTGTTTGCTGCAGCCAGAGATTCAACCTCTCAGTCGTGCAGACTAAAGATAAGCTGACTTACAGTGCACGATAGGTGAATGCTAAGCAGTAGAGGTGAATCTTAGTATGGGTCTGAAGAGGGGAAAAAAGTGGGTAGAAGAGGTTTACAAAGCTGCAGTTCCCTACGCCCTTGCAGAGTCCTTCACATGCAGTGACAGCATGGCCAGCAGCATCACATGTAGAAAAGCATGAAAATCACAAAGTTTAGAGAATCAGTGAGTATTACTGAAAAGGAGTTGGGGATTAGTGATGTTATTTGCACCATGTGTTATACTATGGTGTGTTTTATTTCTACAGCAAAGACCCCCAATTTAGGCACATAGCACCATCTCATGGTCTCAGTCAGAAATTCATCAGTGACAATACAGAGTGTATTGTACGGAGTGCATTCGTAGAGATGTATTCTTAAAGAGACAAAGTAAAACAGTGCTCTGCTACTGTTAAACATATACCTGAATCAGAACTGGCATTAGGAACTATGATCTAATGTAAATGTACTTCTAAGAGAGCATAATCCTGTAGATGCTGGTTCTTCCTAGACAAAAATCAAGAGTAAAATCCTTTGCAAATTCAGTGACACTGTGGGTGCAATCAGTTGCACCCATAGTGCCACTGTGGGTGCAACTGTGTAGCGCATCCACCCCTTTTTTTTAATCTGAACTGTAGAACAGCCTAGCAGGATTTCACGTATTGATTCCAACACTGGACCTGGGCAACATTTTCCGACATCAATATTTAACTTACTGTTACATATTCCACTACCATCCTAACAACTTTGAAGGAATATCAAAGCTGACTGTGCCAGACATGGTGTGAGACAGCTCCAGCCCCAGATACATACAGTGAAGACACAAGCTATACAACTAGATGAATTATTAACTGTTCTCACTGCTGCTTGAAGTGAGGCAAGGCTGCAAAGTCATTTAACAACTTTAGGTTCAAACTGTCTCAAAGCTAAGGATGTGGCAGACTGTGCAATTACATAATCTGTGTCTCATAGACTGAAAAGAGAGGCCTGAGATAAAAAAACAGCAGGCTTGAACCTGCAATTGTTTAATAATGTATGAGTTGGTGGTGCAGAAAATGAAATAAATGTAGATGCAACTTCATCAGTAAAGGGTAATGCATGGACTGTGGCAAAGAAATATTTGTCAAATACAAATGCAAGAGCCACAACACCTAAATATAAAGTAGCTCTACTCTAGCTATAGGTGATCATTTTGTGCCACAGTGAGCTGCCGAATGTGTGCATGTGAATCTTAAGTGAATGCTCAGCATGTGATCCCAGCCCGTCCAACGTGGTGACACCCTCCACGTTTAGAATGGTTCCCTGTTAGCCTCGCTTTCACTCTGCTTTTCATGCTGCCACCCCACACAATTTTTCATGGAAAAATTAAGGTTTGATTGATGGCACCGAGGTAGATTGTCAGCCATTTGGGAACCAAAACAGAAGGAAGCATTTTCTCCCTGGTCGCTATCCCCAGGTAACAGTGGAACAAATGGAATAACTGTGGAAACTTTACCCTGCAAAAGAAATACAACCCCGCTGATGGAGAAGGTGAAGAAGAGTGATAGAAACCGAGGTAAAACAAGATAAAATGGAGGGCAATAACTTGATGGAAAGAACTCTGTTGTGTGTCAAAATCTGTACCCACATTGATATGTGTTTCCCTGTACTACCGGGACTTGTGAGGGTTCAAAACCAACATTCTTTCTACTAGATCAGAGATAACAAGACCTGCCTACTTATTAATACAATCGGGAGTTTACTCTGCCTTTATAATAGCACTGAGACCAGAGTTTCGAGGTCCAATTGGAATTCTTACAGTTGCTTGGACAGTGGCCAGGCTGCTAGCAGTAGCCATGTTGCTAACGTGTCTGCGATCGCTGCGCCAACAATAATACCACTTAGAAATGCTAGGGGGAGAAAAGTTGTCTATTTCCACTTTAACTTACACCTGATGTATTGGCTGATGTATGTAACATAATTTAAGTTACATAACTAACATACTTATTTTAACCAAAACCATGATCTTTTTGTAACCCTAACCAGGTAATTTCAATGCCTAAACCTAACCAAAGTGTGTCCATTTTAATGTTAACCACAACAATAAAGGCCTGGTACCACGAAGGTCTGACATAGAGGTCCATATGCCTCAGTGATACTGGATCGATCGACTCGACTTTGTGAACGTTTTCAGTCATTGGCAATCAACCTATTCAATCATTTAGGCATGAGGAGGTGTAATCCATACCTACATTCATCCCTCAAGTCTCAATCACCTCCATCTCTCACACCTTAACTTGTAATTATGAAGACAACCACATGCCAAGCTGTCTGTTGTGTGCGTTAGGCTAAACGGAGAGCCATCAATCCCCCAGGATGGATGTAAAACCTGTCAATGCTGAACACAACCGACTTTCCATACAGTATGATGCATGAGCCATTTACCTGCTGCCATTAAGAGGGAAGTGTTCTTTGCATCCTGCATGCAGATGCTTCCTAAATATGTCACCACACCGCTTGGCCACACTGACGTATAAGCTTCATCTGTCAATAATCTTAAACATATGGCAGTGTATATGAGTGTTATACACTGATTAGCTATGATGCAGCGCAGCAGGCAAACGAAAACTTTTGATGAACACTAATGGACTGTGTCTCACTCTCTCAAATCCACACCATATTTTGCTGAGACAAATGTGTGATGGTAAAATACTATTACTGCCATCCTAATGAGGGCCCCATGTGAGTTTCCCCCTGTGGTGGTCCCAGCAGGGCCTTCTTTGGGCCTGCGCCATTGGACACGCTAGATGGGCGAGATAACCTCCATCTGTCTTCATGACTGTCTGGCCTTTATTGCTTTAGGAGAAGTGCTGCTTGTACAAGCTCTTCCGTCGCCAGCCAGGAAAACCAATATTTGCTTCAGGCCAGTGTAATTTGTAATAGGGTAGCTTTACGTTTGTGGTATTTGCAAGGTAAACAATGTAAAGGTGCTCCTCTTGATGAAGGGCAGGGTTCATGAAAACAGGCATCTAACAATGAGTTTTCTCAGCTCATCATAAAGCACCAGATCACACAACTTATAATGTAAGTACTAACAAAACTATGAGTCTATAGCCATGTAGGCAGCTCTGTGAGGCTGTACTTAGGAACAGTGGTGCTTTAAGCTAAGTGATAACATTAGCATCCTAACATGCTCACAATGACAATATTACCAAATTGATGGTAAGAAGACATAATGTATCCTGTGCACATTGTCTCAGTTTAATATGTTAGGGACAAGATTTTGATATCGAAAGCATTCTGGTTTCCATTTGTCACACTAGTAGTATTAACCAATCACGTTTGAGCAGGCTTTGGTTGCATGCAGGTAACAGTCCATGTGAAGAACACACAGGCGGAATGTAATGGCTACTACGATAGGCTACGTAAACTGTCCGATTGTCTCAAGTTGCTAATCAAACTGTGAACAATGACCAGCATAGAGAAGAGGAAATCTTGGCACGTACATCCATTATCTTTTATCCGATATCCACTGGCTACATTGAGAGCCCCAAACATTGGCCGTTGCCATGATTGGTACTGGGGAAAATCAGGTTGAAGCTCTGAAATGAGACAGCATCCATCTTTCTGAAGTGTCCTTGTTCAAGATAGTGTAAACGCATCAGCTAAACTGCTGTATTGCTGAGCATGAAAAGGATTTCCATAACATTATCAATAAAATTAAAATGGTATCTGGGTGGACGGAATGGAACTTAGGACTAGGTAGTAAACCGATAAATAAACATTTTACTCTTACTTGGGTATTTTTTATTTCAAGTATTGAAATAAAAGTATTGAAATAAAAACTTTTACTTAATCATGTAGACTTTATTAGCTATATTTAGTTTATCATGCTAATTGTAGATTTTTAGTTTATCATGCTATCTGCAGAGGTTTTGTTAATTCCAACCTAAGAATTTTACAATATCCTTCCATCCCACATTAACTTTGAAACTGATCAGGATCCTCCTTCCGTCCGAATAATCAGAGAAAAAGCTCTGAGATTAAAGTGACAAATTAACGAGAATAAATCAAAATCATGATGTATTTGTAGGCCAAGTTTACAGCAATGACTCTTTAAAGTCTGGATGCTTAGGTTAATATGGTGACTGAGCTGAAATCACAAGAATTTCATTATTACTACATCGAATGGTAAAGTTGACCTATAATTTGATGAGGTCATTACTGCAGGTAGTGAAGACATGGTTCCTTGAGAAAAAACAAAATTTTTCAGAAGGTTTCTTGAGGAATTTATTTACTGTGAGAGAATATTCAAGTTTTTTCTTGTAAATTAGTGATTTATTTTCTTATAATTTAACACTATGTCAAACATTCTGAATTTGTGTCTCTGAATATTACCCCTCTCTCTCGACCCTCATGCCATTGTAAGTGACATTTTAATTCTATTATAAATGAAAGAAGAGTATAGTGAGATAGACAAGATAGGACAAGAACACTGTGTCTGCGGTCAACAAGCCTCCCTGGCTTTGTTGGCTGTTACAGTGTTAGATTTTGCTATTAACCTTTCTTTGAAGTCTTCATATCCTGATATTATCATTGTACATTCTTCCTGGGAAAAATACGGAGCAGGAGTCATCATGAAAAAACTCTGCCTGCACTGCTGAACACACTCCTTTTATATGAACATGCACCAACTCCAAATAAGTTAACACCGAGTCAACTTACTAACATCTTATTCACCGTCGTAGCACTGTTTCACTCCACTTTAGGCAATCAGAATTTGTCAACCCTGACTTTCCTTGATAACCCCGAGTTAAATCTGAGTAGGTTAAACTCCCTTCGTAGTACAGCCCTCTGGTCAAGAAATAGTTAAATAATAGCAGTATATTTCCCAAAACATAAGACTATTTTTTATAATCTAATTTGACCCTTTAAAAGATTTTCTTTAACTACCTTCACAGAATAATTCTACTGCTTGTAATAAATTAGGCATGTCCGTGCTTTTAAGACAGTGCCTCAAAAAAAGATCAAAACCCAAAACATTAACATTCACATATTAAAGAATTGATGACTGGGTTTATATATATATATATATTTTATTTTTTATTTTTTTTGCAATTACATTTTTCTGCATGGCATTTGGGCTATTTTAATCCTACAGTTCCCTCGGTCTCTTTCCTTGCGCCTCTTCAATTTCTCTTGCACACACTAAACCCTAACCCTGAGCAGTGATTCATCCTGATGAGCTGTGGAATGAGGTTAACACTGGTCTTCTTCTATCTCCTGCCTGGTTGGAGGTCTGACTCTGACATTGTAAGAGGTGCCTTCGTGCAGGCAGGATGTCATTGTAGAAGGACCAAGAGTCACAGCCGGTTATCCCCTACATTGGTTAGCTCCAGAGCTGAAATGTTTGGTTAGCATGCACACACAATCACAAATATTTTGACACCATTGACAACCCACTTCACTTGCAAACTTGGTAAAGTAAAGGTGAAGGTGAAGTATCTGTCTATGCATGTTTCTTATTGGTGTACTATCACCATGGGCCAAAGGAATGTTGATAAACAGTGTCAGGGACAATTTTCATGCTGTTTTTCTGATTACTATTTTGAAGGATGAGCAGTGAAGGAAAGGCCTTGATCTGCCGGTCCCGCCAGGCATAAACACATTCAATTATATTCAACAAATGTTGTTTTGCTGGATGTGAGAGTTATAAGAGCATGTGGCTACACTGCCTGGTGGAGACAGGTGCCTTGATGCAAAAACCCAAAGAAATCCTTATGTTCGAAAAGATAAAGGAGGCAAAAGAAGCAACGGAGAGTAGCAAGTACAGATGGTAGAGCAGAATATGGTCCAGAGCAGTCTGAAAGGTCAGGATAGGAGTCAAACTAGAGAAAGGTTTTAAAAAGTCCAAAGTATGTTAAGAATTCTTTTAATAATGTTATGCATCAGTGACAAACACTGCAGTGCATTTATCTTATGAATATGTTGCATCTATCTGCCCATCTGAAAATAAACAACTTACCCACAAGATTTAGCCTGATTACAATACCAAATTGAAGCAGTGATAACAAATTCCCAACCTTTTTTGTTTGATGTACCCCTAGTACAATAGACCATTTTCATGGCAGCCATATTGACATGAAATCACAGGTAAACACATGTGCAATTGATAAAAGGTTCTGTTTCATTCACGATGGCAGAGCCTATCCAGTGAGCCAACATGCACAAGAGCAGCACATTGACTATATGTGACAATTGTTCTGGGCGCCGAGGACCGGCTCGGGTTTACCTGGCCTATCCGGTGCGCTCGTTCAATAAGCAGGGCAGGGGTGAGAGTGTCGCCCAGTGCTTTCGGGAACCAGTTTTCCAAAAAACTGCACATGTCCGGACCTTCGGTTTTTTCAGGGAGGCCGACCAGTCTCAAATTAGAGTGTCTCGCTCGGTCCTCCTGGTCTTGGACCTAGTTAGCATTCCCACCTTTTCCTCCAGTTGCGCAACTTTTTGTTGAAGAGCTGTTATGTCTTCCTCCGCCAGCGAGATTCTCTCCCCCGCCTCTCCGATTCTCCTGGAGTGTGACAATAACTCTGCCTTGACCCATTGACCAGCTACCTGACTTTGTGGACTACTTGGCACCCACCCTCCAGAACAAAAGTGAGTGTGTTGTGGCTCACACAGTGACGTCAGTGAGGGGGTCCTACAAGTCAGGACATTATACTGAGAGAGGGCATGCATCTGGGGGAGTTCTTCTCTGTGGGTGAGTCTGAGCTTGTGTCGCTCCCACAGGTTTCAGTTGGGACAGTCTCTGCCATTTAATCCACTGATGTGCCTGTGGTGTCACTGGAGGGGTCTCCGGTTAGTCAGCAACAGAAGGCGCAAGTGGCTGCATTACTGGCAGAACACAAGGAGATATTTATCACGTTGAAAGGGCCGACTGGCAAATGCAAACTTATCAAACATCACATCAGGACCGGTGAGCATCATCCCCTGCGTCAGCGTGCCTACCGGACCTCACCAGAAAAGAGAGAAGAAATAGACAAGCAGGAGGCAGTCCTGTTAGCAGATGGGGTAATTGAGGAGAGCTGCAGCCCCTGGGCCTTGCCTGTCGTCCTCGTTGAGAAGAAGAATGGTGAGTGGAGATTTTGCATTGACTATCGCCGCATGAACAGTGTAACCGTGAAAGACTGTCATCATCTTCCCAGGGTGGATGATACCTTGGATGCATTAGCAGGCCCCCTGTGGTTCAGCACCTTGGATTTCTCCAATGGCTACTGGCAGGTGGAGGTCGCTGAGGAAGACAGGGGAAAAACAGCCTTCACCACAGGCCGAGGCCTCTACCAGTGGCGGTCAATGCCTATGGGCCTCACTAACTCACCTGCGACGTTTCATCGCATGATGGAGCTAGTGCTCAGGGGGCTTCCATGGCAAGTGTGCATGGTGTATCTCGATGATGTCCTCATATACAG
>JBBPCS010000573.1:6443420-6457666 GCA_037974645.1 Hollardia meadi | reverse complement strand
CATTGTACTGTAGCCATGATCAATGTCATTCACTTCATCTGTCAGTGGCTTTAATGTTGTGGCTGATCGGTGTACATCAGCGTGATAAGAACCACCTAAAATGACACAAACCATCTTTGGGAAAAAACTACTTTGAGTTTTTAGTTTGGCCCATGTCCTATCTGCTATCATGGAGGGGGAGGGGTTTATGACTTATAGTGCAGTCAGCCACCAGGGGGTGATCAAGATGTTTTGGCTTCACTTTTGGGGAGTGTCATGTCATCCATCTTTATATACAGTCAATGGTTTCTACAAACTGAAGTTTAGGTTCCACATGCTAATCAAGATAAGCCTATTCATCCCAATGCTGCTTTCTCTGAGAAAGGCATTCTGACTTACACACAACATAAAAAAATGATAAGTAAATCTCCAAGAGAACAAAAACTTAAATCAGTACTCATACTTTTATGAATCGTTATGTTAATTTTCTTCATCCACTTCACTCCCCATCCTCCTTTATCCACGAGCCCAACAGTGAGCCTGCTAAACTAGACAAAATCCTCCTTAACTGCTCCAACAAACTATCTCCACATGGGAATGTCCCAACATCACACTAGGCGCTTGACCTACTTGCTATTCGCAAAGCATCATTCCACTCCACCCTCCTCTGTTTATCTAAATCCTGGGCGCGTATGTCATTGAGAACAGGCATCTCGCAACAGAGGTGACACAACCATTTGAACGACTGGCTGCTACTTTACCTCAGGAGAAGAGCACATCTGATTTTGTGGTTACCCATCACTGAAAGTGCCACTATTATATTGTAGCATGTTCCCTATAATCATTTTGTACAAGAGGCTGATATGAGCAGCGGGGCCAGTTGCCTCTCTCAGGGCCCACACTTGACCAGCCACACTTCCTCATGAGGACCCTTCAAGGGCGGTGGGTGAAGGTGAAGTGCCAGCATGTTGGGGAATCACAGAGAGAGCTCTGTTCTCACACGAGACAGCTAAGTTAAAAGTGGGCTATTAAACCGGCTGCACTCGCTCCCCTCAGCATTCCACCTTTGTTAACATCAGTACTTCCTGGAGGTGTGATGTGGATGTTTTGAGGTGAGTTGTGTTTATCTGCACCTGCTCAGCAAAGGTTTAGAAAGAAAGTTTAATGTCATGTTTTGTTTTGTTTTCAGGCATATCTTTTCAGCATATGTCACACACTTTATATCATTTTTATCAATGAACGGATGCCGTGGAACTCAAATTGCGAGAATCTCTGTAAAGAATTTCACAATGAGCAGCAGAAAACCATTTGTTCACTGGCTTATTCACCAAATAGTCAGCTTGGTTAATGTCTATGAATAGCCAACTTTGTATTTTATACACCATATTTACCTTAGGACAAGTTTTGGTTTGGAAATTAGGGTTTTTTCCCTACAAAAACAAGAGAATTACTTTAAAAATTAGGAAAAAAATCCGGTCAGGGCCAGTTAAACTATTTATAGTCACTTGTCACTCTGGTCAGGCCTTCCAGACACTCGTCGCTTCAGTGGTATTGAATCTCTGGCCACTCAGAACTAGTTACATGAGTAATCCGTCTAGTGTTGCGTTCTCCACCTGTGCTTTTAAAAAAATTTTTTTTCAAGTAATCGTCTCCAATCCTGTTTGTAATATTCATAGATAGGATCTCAAGGTGTAGCCAGGGTGAGGAGTTTCTGGTGGTTCTGTTGGCTGCATCAGACCGTGACCTTCAACATGCACTGGGGCAGTTTATAACAAAGTGTTAAGTGGCCAGGATGACAGTCAGCACCTTCAAGTCTAAAGCTGCCTTCATGTGATAAGAAAATGTATCTTTGTTTACCACGAGGTAGAGTGCAGAGCATTGTGTAGGCAGTTGTAGAGACAAAGCGCAGCACTGGTATATGTCATCAGTTCATCATGTGGTCACTGACTGTTTATATAGCTATGCTTGTGATACCATGCAAGCCCATATCACTGTGGTTGTCAGGTATGTACATAAACAGCTAAACTATATGCCTGCCTATTCACAAACTTGGCAGCCCCGTCTAACTGCTGACATTTCGCCATTACGCCATGCATGTTTCCTGGTAAGATTGTGGTATGTTTTTGACATGGCAGAGTTAGAGGAACTCTGAAACACAGTCTGTGTTTTTCTTCCATCACTGTCTACTTTCCTTGCTTGCCCGTGTCACTTTTGGCTACACCACACACAGCTGGTATCTCACTGGTTGTGCTTTGAAAAGGTCAGCAGCAACCAAGTTCAAAGTTGACCTTTGAGAAGGAGCCATCTGAGGAGGTTCAGACATCTTATTAGGATGCCTCCTGGGTTCCTCCCTTTGGAGGTTTTCAAGGCACATCCAACTGAGCAGATGTCCTGGGGTAGTCCCAAAACTTGCTGAAAGGATCCCCAAGGAGGACTTGTAAAAAAATGTGCTGGTGAGAGGGATGCCTGGAATATCCTGCTCAGCCTGCTGCAATCACGACCACACCCCAGATAAACAGGAGAAAATGGATGGATGTCTGTTGAAACACAAATCTGTACCACTGACTGTTTAAAAAGGTAGACAAGAGAGCTCCCCAAAAGTGAAGCTGAAACATCTCGATGGCCCCCTGGTGGCTGGCTGCAGTATATGTCATAAACTCCTCCCCATCAATGATATCAGGTAGGACATGGGTCAAACTGAAAACTCAGAGTACATGTCAAATACATTTTTCCCAAAGACGGTTTCTGTCGTTTCAGGTAGTTCTTATCACGCTGATGTATGTTCAAGTGTTCATTTTTCTGATCATTTTGGTTTTAATTTGTTATTTGATGCTATAAAAACGGGGTGAAGCATCATGATTGACAGCTGAGCTGTGCTTGCGATTGAGCGGGCGGGTGTATGGGCGGGAACTCAATATCATGGCTCAACCGCCGATAGCGCAGACTCTGGCTCCAAATGACGTCACCAGCGCAAGATGGTAGTGCTCGTATCCGGGATATTTTGGCTTCATTTCTGTACAGTGGGAGGACATGGAGTCCATCTTTATTTATGTCAATGATCTGTATACACACCAGTAAGTGACTGCATTACTGTTAATAATGCTCCACCTCTGGCTTCAGTTCAGTGACGGTTTTGAAGTAAGTTCAGTTTATTGCTGTTAAAGTATTTCATTGAGTTCAGTACAAATCCTGGTCTATAAAAGTGTTGTTAATAAGGTTAAAGGCTCAGCAACCACCAGGGATGCCCACTGCACAAAGCTTCTGATGTGGTCAGCAACACGGATGATTCAGTACTCTCAGTTCAGCCAGAGGATTCAGTGTATGTTTTTGCATATGCTGAACACTACTTAATTTCACAGCACTCAGCTGTAGTGGCGGGTCTATACTCATACTCTGTTTTTTAAATGTCTAATCAGGTAGTAAACAGTAGTGCTGCCATTCTTTCTGAGTTGACAAGGGTTAATGTTGACTTGGCCGTGCACTGCACTGTGGCATGGCTCTTTGCCTTTCAAGCAAACCAGATCACCTCAAACCGTCTTTATGAACCTCTGCCACTTCAATGAATCACAAGTCAATTCACCTCCACTAACAGCAGACTTTTTTCAGTGGTTTTGTATCCTTACATGGATATGCAAATAGACTGTGCTGTGGTTTTTCCACAACACAACACCATTATTTCCCTTATGTGTGCCATCTTTGGTTACGTTTGTTCCTGTCTTCATCAAAGTTTGTGTCTTATGCTGACCTGTAGCAGCTCCTCTTGGTCACCGCCAACCTCCAGAGCTACAGCAACGGAAGCAAAGGGACGACTGGCCATCTGCTGTCGCTCTCTCATCAGCTGCTATGGAGTGAGACAGGAAAAAAGAAATCATTTTTAATTTCAGAACTTTTTAAGTTCACATGTATTTATGTACTGTTGGCCCCCTGACAAGCTCTATTTGGACCGACTGCAGGTTAAATGCCTATGGGCTGTAAATTTTACCCAGCAACCAAATGGTACATATGACTTTTCTACCTAATAACCATGTGTGATTAAGGAGCGAATGGAGGTTAGAACAGGAAAGAAGCAGTAACAGAGACAGAGAGGAGGACAGTAAAGGGAAAAAAAAGAAAAGGGTGAAAAGGAGGAGGAGGGATGGGGAGAAGTGGGGCGAAGAGATCAAAGCAAAATTATTGGTGGGTGCGCAGTAGGAAGGCGAAGAGGATCGGGGAATGGCAGGTGGTGGGGGCACGGAGAGAGTCAGAGATGAAGAAGGAGGGTGGGCAAACTTCATTAATGAGGAAATGTCAGATGAACAAAGGCAGACGGCAAGGCCTTTATCAGCATGAGGTCCAAACACCCTGACAGAAAACACATACACAGATATAGTACATAAAAAAAACCAACAACAAAAAACCAACAACTGAAAAACATGTATCTATACCTGTATTGCTATAAAATGGTGAAAACGACATTCTCACTGCACCCTTCTCTCTCCATCAAAAGCCCAGTTTCCCAGCTTTTCCACTTCACTACAGACATGTTAATGGGGTTTTGTTCCTACATTTAGCTTGGGGGGTGGCCACCTGTTTCATGCAAAACAAACTCACCCCTGGATGATTATTCGCCAAGCCCGAATTATGAGTATACTGTTGTTTGCTGTTCCAGCAGAGAATCTGCCTGGTGCAGCACACACACACTTCTCTGATAGGTGAAACCAATACAGCGAAGGCCAATAGAGAATCTGGGCTGCAGACTGTGACCCTTACAGGATAGTTGTTTTGTTTTTTTTACAACCTCAGATGGCTCTTCACAAAGATGAATAACATAAAATGAACTGAACGTATAAGCATGGGGAAATCAAGCCATTGCAAAAGAAAGCAAAGAAAAAAAAAGAGCAAGAACATAATTTTAAAAAAACTAATACACGTAGGGAATATTAGTGGTCAAGGAGTCGAAGACGCAACTGTAATGTGATGCGTTAGAAACTGATTTGATTTTTATTTTTGTTCAATTTAAAACACACAAAAATGTCAAAGGTAAAAGTGAACAACAAAGTGCAGTGAGAGGCCAAAAGCCCAATGGGCTTATTTGAAGCCTCTACCTAAATAATATCAAAATTTCACAATATTATAAAAAAAAAAGAAAAAAATATGATTAACATAGCCTACAGAAAATAATATGACCAGACTACATATGAGTGATAGCAAATGACAACAACAAACAACAATCCAACTTTTCTTCCTTATTTTTCTTGACACTCTGCTAACAATTATTCCATTAAGCCAATGGCTTAAAATATAAAAACAAGTAAAACAGCAAGAAGAAAAAGAAAAACAAGAATGATGTAAGAGGAGGTTTTAAGAAAATTTGAAATCAGAAGAAAGAAAGGATCAGAAAAAGAAGCGCACAAAGAAAAAAAAATCAGAAAAGAAAGAAACAAAACTAAAGAAAAAAGCAAGAAAAAAAACTAAGCAAAAAGATTAGCAAAAGAAAGAAAATAATGAAGCACAACAAGAGTATAACACAGAAACAATACCACACAGAATGAAAGAAAGAAAGCAGACAGATTACCAAAAGAAATAAAGAATAAAAGAAGCAAGCCACTCCTAAATATCAGTGGCCTCCACACTCTGTTACCTCTGCCTAAACTGAAGCACCTCCTTTACCTCTGTGTCCTCTCCTGTTGCTGAGAAAAGGCTGCACACACTGACATTAACCAGCTGTCAGGTGTTGCGCTAGCGTGCCTCCGGCTGCTCGCTTGCCAGTGTCAGACTCTTTAAGCATGAATGAATATTACACCTGTAGCTACACCAGCGCGCTCAGGCACGGCAACCGCTCTGCTAGCACGCTGCCGTGACGTCTAATGTGATGTCTTCTCTTGTTAGCTGTCACTGCAGTGCTCAGCTGCTCAAATGAGACAGTGTGTGCGTGCTAGCATCGCTGCTAGCCTCCTGCTGATGTCAGCTTAGATTTGTAAGAGTTTAGGTGAGAAGGTGTGGGAGAGAGGGAGGGTGTTGGTGCACTCTGAGCTTTAGATGAGGCAATATATACCTTTTACTATAGTTCATCATGTCTACAAGGTTTAAATGGTAAAATAATGGCTACTATGCTGATCTTTACTACAACAAAAAATATGTAGTAATATATATATATATATATATATATTACACCCCTACCAGCAAGACAACATGGTTTATCAGTGCCTTCAGCATATGGAAATGAAAAACATGAAAAAAAAAAAAGATTCATATTACTGTTTACTAATGAGCCACCACTATAAATTGTTCTTCCTGTCCAGACTGGCTGCAAACAGTTCCTTTTCTTAAGTGAACTAAGTTTGGATTAACTCTGACCAACAGTATTTTTAACATACATATAGGTAGGGGATGATTGCTTTAAGACATACTTGAAAGAAATGTAAACCTACTACTTTAAGGTTTGGTTTGGTTAGGTTTAGGTTAGAGGATGATCATGTTCAAAAACCAAATTTGACTGCTGGTTGGATAGTGGAGTTAAGCAACAGTTGCTGGTATGAAAGAAACACCATCCAATCAAACCTCTTCCCAGTGAGGTTTTACAGCAGAATAACACTAAAAGGCCAATCATGCAACTTTTTGTCTTCTCTTCTCAAAGACGGAAGCAAAAACAGAAGGTAATTTCAAGCAGAGCAAATTTTCATTATTCCCAGTTTAATCTAGTATGCTAACTGCTTTGACATTTTTACTAGAGAGAATTTAAATCAAAATTAATTACAGTCCATCTTACTGTTATTACAGTTACTTTTAGCATGCAGTACATCATTTTGAATACAGTTCACAGAGGTTTTCTGTGGGGCTTCATTTTGTTGTTAACTGCAATAGGTGGCTGTGTACTGTATGTAACTGAATCTGTGTTTAAACACTTGCATCCATGTGAGTTTTTGTAATGTGAGGTGTTTCTTCCTGGAAGCCAGTGCTCCTGTGTTATCGAGATTGGACAAACCGGTCAAGGTGAGCCGGGTCACATTTGTATGTGTGTGTTTGTGTCTTGCGATCAGATAAATCAGTCTAGAGAGTGGAAGTATCTTTGGACATAAAAAAAGTAATATTCAGCACTGTGATAAGTTTTAGAGTTTAGCAAATAAGTATCTGTGTATTAAGTATATGGACTTTACTGTGTGCATGTATACATACAAATGCAAGTGCACATGTTTGTTTTGATCAAACAGACCACTTGTCTGTGCACTCATGCATGCATTGTATGTTTAATGCCCTCGTTGACAAGTCCTTGAGTGGGCAACAAGGACAAGGCAGCAGCCATCTTTTCTGTCTGCCTGTTGGGCTGTAAATCAGCCATAAAACGGCTAATTAACTTTGCTGTGCGGTAAACAAGCAGTGCTACGCTAGACAACACCAACTGGGTGACAAAATGAAGGGAAGAGTGGAGACATAGCTATATTGTCTGAAGGTGAGAGAGCAATAATATCGAGTTTTCTGATTTCAAGGACTAGCCGGGCACTGGAAACCCAAGCTGAATCAAAGGGAGACACAAAGTTTGGTCCATCTTTTCCCTCCATGTTGAATCTCCCGGTGTTTATCTAGCCTCAAGAGGAGGCCATACTTCCATTCCTGCATCCATCCATCCATCCACCCTTCTCAGCTGGACAGACAGACCCATAAACAGTCAGGGGGAAAATGAGTGCTACAACAATGAAGCCAATTGCATGGCAAATTATGCTTCACAGAACGTGGCAAACTGGCACCTGCAAGCTCAAATTGCCAGTCCTGTTAGATGAATTGGAATTATCTGTGTAATGTGCTGTTTACTGGGTTTGGATGCACTCCAGTGCAAATGATGGGTTTCACAGCAAGTGGCTCACTGCTAGTACGGCTACGAGTAAACTCCACATCGGCTCTGTGAGGGCAGCGCTATGCTAATGTCAACACATCTGCAAGCCTGTGTACATACAGTATGTTAGTATATGTTTGCTTGTGTGTTGATAGTTGTGAGGGATTTATACCGCAGCATGTATCCCATATTCTGCAGCCACAATTGCTTTAAATTGCCTTAAAATGGATGTCTCATTTTGAACTGCATGCTGAAATAGCATGCATATTTTCCATTAAATAATATTTTAATACATACTTACATAAATACATTGTATGACCAAATACATGTGAACTATGGGGAAGATCCTCTCATAAAGAAAGGGATTTGTTGTGGAAGAACTCGACTGATCACTTTTATACTTCACCGATGCTTTTGTGTTGGAGCAAACTGAAGCAGCCAGGTTCCAAAATGTTGTAGAAAGCACAAAACCAGAGAAGTGGTAGATTAATGCCCATGGTTTGGAGATGACATGTTCCACAATGATACTTTATATGTCTGTAAAGTATGTGCTCACACTCTAGTCAGCAAGTTATACAAGTCAAATTGTTTTGGTGTTAAAGGGTCCAGTCAGTGATTCTCATCCAAAACAATTATTTGTTAAATTGAGCAAATATCTCCTTGAGGTCTGCACACATGCAGGTTTGTACACAGCCCTGGCTTTGCAAATGGGAAACAAACAAAGTTTCTTGGATTGTGCCACTGATTCCAGCCTATCAGCACCAGGGGAGCCAGTTGCACTCCGACCTCTGACTCTTCCTCTGCTTCCTACTCTGCCGTTTTTGCAACCTTGCCGGCGAGAAACGAAGATACACCATGATAGTAATTAAACATAAGTAACAGAGATGCTAACTTGCCAACAAAATGTTTTACTTGCAACAGTAAGTGTTACTTATTGAGGATAATTTATCCTAAGGCAAGAGAAGCTCTGGATTCTGCCATATTCTCTTTCGAATAGTTAGCCCAGTTGTTAGTGTCTTTGCCTTGGCAATGTGCGTCCACCAATGTGGGGGGTCCTCGCTTCTGAACGAGCACTGAAGGGAGGGCTCTATTTGCTTGGCTGCTGAGTTAAAATATCAACAATCTTTTTCTAGAAATGCTCTAAATTATACAAATTTGTGATGTCTAATTTAAATGCGCACATCTGTTGAAAAATGAAACCTTACTGAGAAGGTAGAACAGAATAACAGCATGCAGGTCTGGTAGATGCACACGGACAAACAAGAACAAAGAAAACACATCCAACTAAAACTCACACAGAAGAATTTGCTGATGCGAAACAACTAAACAACACTTTTCTCATCCAACATTACTGCTCCTGTTTCCCCTGTGGATGTAATGCAACATCAGCGTTCACAGTCTGTCTGTAACCTAACTAGATTGTTTAATCAATGCCACAGAAGGCTGCAAGTTTAGGTCTGATTAATGTTTTAATCAGAGTTACGGGGAAACAACCATTTCTGGACGGGGCATATATCTCTTACTAACTGCTCCCAAATCAACATAAATGATTGTTTCGCCATGTTGAACCATATGTTTCACAAGAGGAGTAATTTAATTTATTGTTATTGTTTTACAATGACACGACGGGAACCAATATAAGTTTTAAAAAATATCGTCATGACAATGCTACAATGGTTGCCAATAAAAACTGTTTTGAAAAAAAGAAGAAATTACTGAGAAATCTTCACATATATTGGCCCTGCAGGAACTGATGGCTACTGGGTTACAGTAACTCTCATCGCACCATGAAAATCACAATATAGTTCCCTCTTGAATAAAGGTGTCCGCTGTGCGTCTTAAAGGTCAATGCAAATGTTGGATGGAACAGATGCCTGTGACAGTACATTTTATGGTTCAGCGCCAAAAGTGAAACGCAAAATCTTGTTTTAATGTAAAATGTGGTCAAGCATTATGTGACTCCGCAAAAAACAGACAACTTTTCAGTGTCAGTCGAGCAGGAAAAAGCGATGCATCTGTTGGACATAACCAATTACGTTCTCAGCTTTTAGGATCTCAATTTTTGAACGAAATGTTCATTGGCCCAAAAGGTAGTTGAATGCTCCCTGGCTCAGGAGTAACATGTATTTCTTCCTGAATGGAATTGTGTTGTCCTTTAGGATAGTCTAGATGGAGAGAATGATATAAGGTTTGCACATTGGAGCATGTACATGTTTACCAGTATTTTTGGTATACCAGTATGGTTTTGATTTGATCTGTTTTGGAGTGTTCCATTTATGTTGTCATGCATGTTGACATCATCTTTTTGAGGAATCTGAATAAGCCTTGATTTTAAGTTTTAAGCTAAATGAGTGCCTGAAATGTGCACAAAATCCATGTCGTGTTACAGCAGCTCCTGGGTTTGAAACCACCAGCCAAGCTTTGTTCTTTCTCTCTCAAGTCTGCATGTTGTCCTTGTGTCCTTGTGTGTTTTTTTTTCTTTTATGCTCTGGGTGCTGCACTTCCCTCCCACAGTTCAAAAACATGCATGTGAGGTGAATTGAAAACTCTCCCATAGGTGTAAATATGAGTGTGAATGTATTTTTCTGTCATGTCGGATATGTAATCCCCTACAGTGCTTTCCGGGCCTGCCCTCAGGGCTCCTCCTCCTCCTCTTCCATATAGGAAGATCTACTCAAAGATTTCTAAACTCCTCAATCCCTTCCCGAGGATTACACTTGAAGCGAACAATTAATTGCTGCTTTTATCCACCATCTTATCTCATTAAGTGTTGATTTGGTTCACATACAGTACAACCTTATCAACAGTATTTAATTGACTATATTTCAATTCTAAGAGGGCTGTATCTACACAATGAAACACTGGTGGAAATACTTTTGAAAGATTCATTACACCTATATGTAACCTAAGCTTCTAAAAAAATTTCACTTACGGCAGTTTTAAACTTGGAAACTATTTTCGGACATCCAAATCAGTACTCTGTGGGATTCTTTCAGTAACTACTACATATCTGTAACCACAGGTGTGCTTGGAACCTAGATGAACTGCAATATCGAGAGCCTTGCCTTCAGAGTCACCGTCCTCTTTCCCAATGCACATACAAAGAGACACACAGTATCTTACTCTCAGAACACAGCATTGTTACCAAACCTACTGTATATCTCCACAAATAACACAGACACACATACATATTCATACAACCATGATTGATTGTGATAAGCATTCAATTATTTCCTCATTATGTGGCTTTTGAAGCTCAATGCCTCGAATCGAGACAGATAGGATTTGCAGCTTTGTCTCCAGGCATAAAATATGATATTAGCTATTGAAGAAAGAATGAATCAATTCAGGTGCAGTGTCCACAGAGACGCCCCTGCTCCGCTTGTTTGATACAATACAGCTGCTTTACAAAGGACATGCACATGGGTGCACTAGTGGATTTACATCATAAAAACAATTGGACAAAAAGCCAAATTTGTCTTGTTGGATTTGTGCTGAAAAATACGTGTGAGCACAGAAAGATGGAATTAATCTCTCTCTCTCACACACACACACACACACACACACACACATTACTCCGCTTCTTGAATTTGTATGCCAGTGAGGCCACGATCGAGAGGCGATAACAAATCTCATTTCCTGCATGTTTGCCAAGTTTTTAGGCAACATTTATCTCCTGGCTCAATGTAGTGAGTGGGATCTGAGCAAAGTAAACAAGGGCATAGATATCCTCGTCTGATAGAATCCACTACTTCACACCAGCTTCCAACATCTCTGGGACTGGACAAAGCACTTGAGAATCTTGCTTAATGGTGGCTGCAAGACAAAGTTTTTTCAGGAGAAGTTTTACTTACGCATTAAGACTGTAGTCAAGCATGTTATCTCTGGATTAACTAAAGATGCACTACTTTGGTTTTGATGTAGCTGCTCTATTCTTTCACACATAAGAGGGTATATAAAGGTTGTGCAAAATTATATGAAAGTGTACAAATGCTCAGTTGTTGATTTGTATGTTCAATATGTTCCTAAAACCCACCGTTGCTTTACCATTACTAATTATCATACTTTCATTTCTTGCTATCACCTTTTCATACATGGGGTTAAGTCTACATACATTGTTGGCAAAGCAACAGTTGTATAGAACACAATGAACATGTTAGCTCAGGGTCTTGTGCAGGAGTGTAGGTAAAATGGATTTGACAGGTGGATTGGTACGGTGTCTGACTCTGCAGTAATGTTGGCGTCGTACAAAACAATGGTGAAGCTGAAATGGAAGGCAAAGCTTTCAATTTACAAACCCTAACCCTAACCCTACGTCCCACCCCTCACCTATGGGCATGAGCTTTGGATAATGACAGAAAGAATCATTTGATGGATACAAGCAACTGAAATGAGTTTCCTCCACAGGGTGGCTGGGCTACAACTTAGAGGTAAGATAGGGTAAGGTGGTCAGACATCCGGAGGGAGCTCGGAGCAGAAGAGCTTCTTATATGTCAGGAAGAACCAATTGAAGTAGTTTGGGCAACTGATCGGGATGCCTTCTGGGCATCCTTCTTTGTAGTTTTTCTAGACACATCCAGCTGGTAGAAGACCCCGGGGTAGAGCCAGAACATATCACATGTGGCTCGAGAACCCCTCAGGATATCCATGAGGGGCTGCAAAATGTTGCTGGAGAGAGGGACGTCTGGGCTACTTAGCTTAGCCTACAGCAACCCAGTCCCAGAGAGGCAGCAGATTGTAGATGGATGGATGGATGGATGGATGGATTTTTAAAGATTTTTGGATGTAGACTTGATGTTCACTGTGATGGAGTACAAATTAGATCAAATTAGATCAAGTCCAAAGTGAACTGTCCCATGTGGACATGAATGGAAACCAATAAAAATATATGAATTTAATAAAAACACAACAAAGTTACATGGTTTACAAGCATATGTGATTTGTAGAAAATGGGACAAGGTCATTTCAAGATCTTGGTAAAACTGTGATAAGTGATTGGAGAGGTGCTTAAATTCTGTGGGACTTAATACAAGCTGGATTATCAATAGTCGGATGAGGGAACACCATCCTGAGGGTAGAAAGATACACACAGAGAATTAAAAAATGATAAGGCGTGTTTATAACCTCAATCTGGTCCAGAAACTGGCCTGAAAACCTAAAAGTAGCTACAACAGATGAAGGGATGTTACAGGGCCTGACAATCTGATCACAGCCAAACATCTCAGACACATCCTGGCATGGTGGTCGAATAAATCCCCATTGATTTGAAGGCCTAATTACAGAGGGCCAGAGAGACAAAGGGAGAAAGAAAAGGCTTATAGATCATGTGGCTTGTAGCTGTTACTCTGAACATGGCAGACACACTTTTGTATTATGAACAATAAGTCCCATTCAAAGCTAACTGCCTGGCAATTACGGCTAACACTCGGCTGGGGGAGAGAAAGAAAGGGAGAAATGACAACACAAAGAGAGACAGAAATATTCTCGATCAAATAGAACAAAAATAGGCCAAATCATGCAAGACAAAACTGTGGAATGCTTCTACATGTACAGTCTGATAGGCTGAGCATTTTCAAAAGTGATTTTGAGCATCGGAGGGGGACAGTTTTTTTTTCTACTGCTGCCATAAAATAGGTTTTCTATCACATCTGCTGAAATAACGATGATATGAACAGTACATACTGCGGGTGGCTCAATGTTCTGAAGACTTTTTTCCAAGTGTTTCTCAACACAAGACTCAGATGCCGTTTGTTGAGAGGAGGAATGCCAACAGTGACCAGTAACTCTTAAATGTAAACTTTAAATGTTCACAAGTGACTTAAGATGGACTTCAAAACATCTGAACCTATCCTTTAAACCAATAACAGCTAATAAAAAGCATAGTCTGACACTAAATGTACACAAAAAACTGTGAAAATGGAGCATTAAATTGTACATGTTTACCAAATTTGGAGGATTTATTTAAGTCTAAATTATTTATGTGAATTTGACCAGACGAAACATTCAAAAAAAATAGAGATGGAAAGTGGCATCAAGGCTTTACTGAAGTGTCACATCCCAAGGAAATATAGACTAATGTAATGTCTCTCATTCTTTCTCTCTCTCTGTCCATCCCTCTATTCCTCTGATGTAGCAATTGAAGTATGAAGCAGTGTGGTGACCTGGTGGACTAATAACCACCCGCTGAGGGTGAGAGACATTATGACAGAGAAAGAGAGAGAGAGAGAGAGAGAGAGAGAGAGAGTGAGAGAGAGGGAGAGAGTGAGAGAGTTAGAAGGAAAGAAAAGTGGGACATTTTCAAGGGTCATCCATTATATCCCATCACATTAGCCCTCATCATTGGCCTGCTCAGACAGCCATCATCCATTCACATTCTCCACAGGCCAACACACACACACACACACACACACACACACACACACACACACACACACACACACACACACACACACACACA
>JBBPCS010000573.1:6431012-6443320 GCA_037974645.1 Hollardia meadi | reverse complement strand
GATGGTAATTAAAGAAATACCGTTGCTATTTTTAAATACCCCGGTATATGGTATTACTGTATTACCGCCCAAGCCTAGTTTACATTGCAGGTACATTTAACCCTTGTGTGTCTCTACCTGATGCCAAAGGGGACCTTGTGCATCCGGATGAGACGTGAGGGGCCGTGACAAAATGTGGATATCTGACCAGCTGAACACGAGAACGACGACAGTTACCATGTTAAAACAAGTTTCGAAGATATACATATGAATTCAATTTTCATCATACATTTTGTTCAAAAGTCGACTTATTTTGAATGAACATAAATGTAATAACTAGGTCAAATCCAAGAGGACATGAATTTGCATCTCAGCAACCACAAAACATCAGTCGTTAAAAACCTTCAGATACTTTGGTAATTTGGATACCGAGGGCCTTCATGCCTTTAAACTTCTGTCAACAAGAAACATTAAGTACATTTCTCGGACTGGCTGCTGTATATGGCAAACATCCACCAAATGATTCATGTGATATCAACAGAAGAAAAGTACACATTTCTTCTCTACTTTCTGTTTCTTCTCAGAAACCTTCTCAAAATATATGGATCTGTTGAAATCAGAATATTCGTCATCTTCATTGAGAGTACTAACCCTTAAGGCCTAAGAACAACAGATGGCAAATGTTCTGAGGAACCTAGGCTATCATGTTGCAGCAAAGAATTGTTTGTTCCTGCTGGGGGAATTTCCATCTTATCAAAAATTCTCTCAGCACAGTCATCTCAGTGCCACATTCTGTTCATCACAACAGGTTTGACATTTGCTGTCCCTGGATAGCACGTATCGTCTGGCTTCATCTTGTGCAATCCATTTGCTCCTACAGTACTTGACAGTTAGCAACGCTGAAGCCAGTAGCATACGGATCCCTGAGCCCCTATACATAATACATCAAGTGTAAGAGCCATAAGCTGCCTTGTCCTTCGCTCGACTCGTAGCATGTGAAACTACAAAAACAGCAGACACACACCACGCGAGACAGAAAAAACACACATGCACAAAGATTATCTGAAAAATAAGACTATTTATCTGTGCAGCTAAGGGGTCTGTCTGTGGGTGGGTGTGTTTATAAGAGAGAGGTTCATTTGAAACCAAGGATAGATATGCTGGGACGTTGCTTCAGTATTTGACGACTCGGGAAACCCAAAGCGTCGGTATTTGACAACTCAACAATCAACTTGCCTTACAAATTGCACCTTTAAAGTGCTGACTTGAAGCTTTGAAGGTTCTTGGGGGTTGTTTGTTGGCTGCAAGAGCCTTTTCATATTAAGGCCCCAATTTTAGGACATTGCTGGAGGATAATGTGCCTAAATACACAAACTATGCCCCAATTCGATCATACAGTTTAATTTCAAACAGAAGGGTACAATACACTAACTGTCATCCTACAGAATGGATTAAAATCAACATACATACATTGACACATAACTTTCACTAATAAAACTGCAGCGTTCAATGCAATTTAAATTACTGAAAGAGAAAGCAAGTGTTTTTTTAGAAGTTTTTCTGGAGCTGTTCCCCCAACACCCACAATTACTTTGAAATAGAAAAAAGTCAGCAGATCCTTCATTTCCCTTGTGCATTTGCATTGTGGGACAGTAGTGGAGATTAACAGCACAGTTAAAAGATCAAACACACAGGCAGAGTATCGCCATGGACAGTAAGATAAATGTCTGATGCCAATAATTAATGGATAATTAATAAATGCTGACTTTAATTTATAATTCGTTAAAAAGTGGATGTTTGCACTTTCAAATCGAAGTTGAAAGGCAGCACTTAAATCACTCATCGTTTCATTACAGAATCTGGAGTACAGAGCCAACACAAACAGGAAATGTGCGACTGTTCAGATACTTATGAAGCACGGTGACATTTCTGTGCAATACAGACTGTAGTTGCGTCATTCTGGACAGATTTGTGGAGGAAATCATTTGTGTTTGCGCTGCGATCAAGACAACTCTGCTTCAGGTCATCGGCTGCAGCTGCTTGTATTGACATGGATGTCCATGTTTCAGTTGGTCAATGTGTTCTTAGAAGCTACAAAAAGGGTGATTCTGTGTTGATGATGTCATGGTCTTTGTTGAGTGCTAGTTTCTGTTCTTATGCTGCTGGTACCTACTTCAGAATTGAATTGGTATTGACTCATTGGTTGGTCCTTGGTGTGTGCATTGTGACGTTTTCATGCTGCTCCCCAAAAGTAGGCCTGTCTATTTACTGAATAGTGAAAAAACAAATGCCAGCAGTATCAATATGATAGATCAACGTGGAACGTGGGCGTCCAGAGTGGTTACTGCCGAAATACACGAGAAGCAAACACTAGCTATGCTGACAAGAGTGTCATCGAGCACCATCTGAAAAGAAAAGCTTAATTCACAGACTAATTTATAGTTGCCATTTTCACTGCCATGTAGCTGCAGGTGCAACACCTTACAGGATCAGATGCTCAACAGGTGAGAGGCTGAAAAAAGAGAGTTGCTCAAAAGTGTCATGCAAGACAAAAAAGCTCCATTTCTATTAGAGGAAACAAAGTAATGCACACACAGATGGAACATCAACTTGCTTTCAAAGGAGCTCAAAAACTTCAAAATGTGACGGCTTGGGCAACACTGGAGCTAATTATTTCAAGAGGTTGTGTTGAGGAGTGTGCTGTTTGCCCCCAGCCAACATAAGAATTGGGAATGATACAAGATGCTTTGGGATAAATGTATCTGATAAAGATATGACCCAGTTCAAATTGGATCCACAGACAATCATTCATTTAGTTAAAGCTGCTAACAAAGCACAGGTCATGACTCCTTTAGCATAGCCTGCCGGCCTGGTTTCCAAGACAATGCATGATTAATCCATAAAAAAGTTAAGGGGAAAGTTAGGTAAGAAACATTTTACAAAGAGTGATAGACTTTGATTGCTGGTGAGCTGTCTGCAGTCAGACTACTGACACCAACAATGAATAATAATCACCAGTCACAAGACCATAAAAAAAAAAAATCTCAGAGGTTTTGAAGCTGTTTTTCTTAACTGCTCAAAAACAACAAATTGACTCTTTGTTTAACAAAAGACTGAAAACTCCAATAAAAAGGTTTTTGACAGTTTGATTTTTTTTTTTCGACTTTGTTTAAGTGCAAAATAAAATATGTCCTTAAATTTTACATATAAAAGATCAGTGAACAGCTTCGGTTACATTAAGTTATGATGCTACAGCGTCTAGCTGTCTTCTGTCTACACTGGTTATCTAGATTATGGTTTTCTAATCAGTGATTCAAAAAAACAGAACAAAAAACTTCTCATACACAAAAAAAATAATTTCTGCAGTTTCTCTCGTTGATTATTTCCCCATGATTGTGGAACTCTCTCTCTATTGAAATCAGACATCTTTACAGTCATTCAGTTTTTATAGGAAATTAAACTGGTTTTTACAGCCCACAATGCCTTGTTTCAAGTGTCTAACTTATTAATAACTATTACCCAGTGTTCTTATGTTGACTTCCTTTTGCTGTATTATTATTCCATTTTCGTTTTAATCTACTGTTTGTTTTTCTGTAAAGTAACAAAGTACTTTACAGAAAAACAAACAGTAGATTAAAAAATACAAATTAAGTTTATTATTATTATTATTATTAATATTATTATTATATCTTTTTTAACATGCCATATGTATTTCTCATTATTTTCATTTTATTTTTATTATTTTATTTTGTTTTTTATTGACATACCAAAGATAAAGTCTCAGGTTTGTGGCATTAACTCTTTCCCATCATTTTTATTCTAGTAATGTTTTGTAATGTAACTTAATGGTATGAACATGTTTTAAACCACTCAATAGGGTACTGTACATATGATCTGTTACTACAACTGGAATGACACCTATGTACTCAAACAGAACCACATGGAGAAGCAGTGGTTGAAGTGAAATACTTCCAGAGAGGTGTTAATATGAGAGGAATGCTAAGAGACAGCAGCGAAGACTTCATATGGAGTCTGTTGTGTGTCATTGAAGATTTGACACACAACTTCTGGACAGGACTTTCTGCCCTGTAGCTACAGGACCGGAGGCACTTCCTCGCTGATGGAGTGTGTGTTTGTGTCAGTGTGTGTGTGAGAGGCAGAGACCTGACTTCTGATGAGGAAGGGATCGATAGGAGTCTATAATGACTCCATGTTCACACAATGTAGTCTAGTTGCATCACCAAAAGTGTGTGTAGAGTACTTCGTTACCCCCTTCATCTATCTGTATATCTGTCTCTTCGCCACACATATTCTGACACCACTATAACCTCTATGCTTTCTCATCCAGCTGTATACTGTGCAGTCATTATTATTATCATATTCAACTGTCAAATACATACAGTATATCTTATATCTCAAAACTATGTCTATTCACCTTGCTTTTTGGCATCACCACATCAATTTGTTATTGCATATTTTGCCTAAAAACGTTACTTCTTTCCTTTTGTTAAACAAAGCCAAAACATATATATCGCCCCCTGGTGGCTGGCTTCAGTATAGGTCATAAACCCCTACCCCTTCATGGGACATGGGCCAAAATAAAAACTCAAAGTACACGTCAAATAAATTTTTCCCAAAGACATTCACATGGATGTTCAAATGTTCATTTTTCTGATCAGTTTGGTTTTACTTTATTTGATGCTATAAAAAGAGGGTGAAACGTCATGATTGACAGCTGAGCCCTGCTTAAGACTGAGTATGTATGGGCGGGAACTTGATACTGCAGCTCCACCAACAGATCACTACTGCACAGACTCTGGCTCCAAATGACGTCTCCAGAGCAAGGTGGCAACACGCATATCGGCTTTATTTTTGTACAGTGGGAGGAAGTGGATCTTTAAATATATCATTGTGGCAAACAGCACATCACAAATGCTTTTCAAGACTTGCAGTATCAAAGCAAGTTGATTTTCCTGACCTTTGTGGAGAATGCATAGATCACACCTCCGTCGCTAGCTGCTACAGAATGTTTGACTTCTGTCAATCACAAACAAGTCAAGTGAGCTGCATGGCTGGTGACAAATCACAGCACTAAGAAATGCACAGTGTAATCAAGTCAAAAAGTTGTGCATGTAACTGTCTAGACTACCATAATGTTGTAATAAGTAAAGAAACGAAAAAGTACTAAAATCTTCAGTATAAGTAAAAAATACCATCATGGAAAAATGTGTTAAATTTATGGGTTAGTGTGTATTTGCATCTTGTAGCTTATTTAGATAAGATACTGAATGTTTTACATATACCAGAATATTAATTCATGAAGTAACTAGTAACCATTAGATAAACGTAGTGGAGTAAAAACTACAATATTTTTCTCTAAAATGTGATGGAGGAACAGTTTTAAGTCTTTCAGAATAGAATGATTAGTACTTTAAACTACACTAAATCAAAGTGCAGCATCTCTTGGTCTTTAAGAGACTGACAGAATGAGCAATGAGCTCAGTCTCACCAGTACAGTCCTGGGTCTGCCACTCCAGACACTGTCCGTAGGGGAAGGAGATGACGTATGCTGAGGAATCCACACAGCGCTGTGTACTGCTGCACCACATGCACTCCATGGCCTGACTGGTGCAGTTGGCACAGCTGGTGCGCAGAGAGCAGGGCGTCTTACAGGGACGAGCACTCCGACTCTGCGGATTCCCTGAGCAACGGGACAAATACACACAAACGTTTACATGGTGGATGAGAATGAAGGAACTGGGGTCATATTACAGAAACTTCCTAACTAAAAGATAATTGTTGGAACCAATTGTTGGAACTGTGTAACCATGATGATTAGGGTAAGGAACTGATTTAGGAAAAAATGAGAATGTTCACTTAAGATAGTAAAAGTGTATCACACAAGCATCCTATCTTTCCCAAATCTACCCTAACTTTAGGGGACAATAAAGTCTATCTTAGTTAGTAGATACAGACTATCCCGGTTCATGATCCTGTAGTTAGCCATGCAACTACAAACATCTTCGGAGGCCGACCCAGTAACATGGGGTTCTCCCGGCTGTGGTGGAACTGACGAATGCACATTGGGTTTTTTTTTGTTTTCTTTCATCTCCATAGTTCAGAGTTGCTGTAAATTATCCAAAAAGAGCATCTTTGGATTTCATTGCAGGTTACCAACACCTCTAACTCATCTTGAAGTTACATAAAGTCTGTTTGCCAGTTTGTTTTATCACCTGTTCTGAAAAGAAACTGAGTTTTATCCGATGCTCTGAATCAATTTCTTCATCCAAATCCTCTCCTCTCTTTCTCTCTCCTATTTTACTTTCCTCATCCTTTCTCACCGACAGGTTTTTCACAGATGAGGCCGTCAGTGGTGGCTGTGCAGGGGTTGGCTTTGAGACCAGCCACCTGCGCCCGCTCCAGGTAGGCACAGAATCCCGAGTCGCTGGGCTCTCCAGGTAACCATCGCAGGCTGGTGTTGGTGAAGGGTGACATGTCCTCCCAGCCCCAGTAAGACACGTTGATCTTCCTCAAGCCAACCCAGGGAGATAACCTCTGCAGGGGTGGAGAGACAGGGAAAAATGGATTGCATGCTTTGTGACTGATTTACTTTGTTATTGGCCTACATGTTTGAGAATGTGCCTTAGGATTCTTTTGCTGGTTCTGTTTCTTAATTTCAAATCACTAAATGAGCCATATACCATATAGCCATCACCATATAGCACCATATAGCTCTTTGATTGGTCCAAAGCTTAAATTGGACCAACAGCAGCTCCTGACATACAGCAGGAGTTGAGTTAAAAAGGTGAACCAAACTGTCTGTACATAAACCGTCTGACATCTAAGCACGAAAAAACCTCAGAAGTTTAAATGCAGTTTTCAAGAAGCAGCATTTTTATCTGTGTTAAGTTAGGCCAAATATGGTAGAGCTCACTTTCAACTATCCTTCCGGTGAGAGCAAGAATGGAAAAAATGGGTGGGGAATGCAACGATTTAAGCTGCAGAAAGAAAATTTAAAACAGCAATGAACGAAATGAATTCTGATAAACGTCTGATACTCCTTTGTTTTAAAAACACAAAAAGGCAAAGAATGAGCACTAATCGCTCATGGTCACATATTGGGGGAAAAAACACCATAACAGAAACAATAAGTCATTGCATGAGCAAAAACATGCATAATAATACTAAAATTAACAGACAGATTCACAGTGGAGCAACTCAGAAGTAGTCTTTCACAGGAAGTCAGAAGGCTGATAACAAACATAATGTTGTCTTTTACATGAAAGTGAATTTAAAATGAAACCTCGTGCAAATTACCATAATTGTTATAGCTCTCATTATAGACGCTAATTGAAGTGTAGTTCAGTGAACATGTAAAATAGTTGCTGACAGAGTTTCACTTGACATAAATCAAAAATATTTTCCCACAGCTGTGATTTCTTTCACAAAAACACGCAGAAGGTTAAACTCAAAGCTTTAGGATCACGGATCACAAAGAGCTTGTGAAATGTAAAAACAAACTGTTGCTCCATTTACACTACAGTGAGTGTGTGTTCTTGCATGTCTGCGTACCGCCCAGATAGCTGGCTGGAATGTGGTATAATAGCATGGAGAGTAAAGTGTTGCTGACGAAACCTCAAAAAAGTGGAATGACAACAGAAGAGATTTTACAAGTTTCTTAAGTAGATATAAAAAATAAAAAAACAGCCAATACAGCCACTTCTACAAGACAGAGACAACGAAAGAGAACCACCTTTCTGTCAAGAAACAGGATTCAAACGTGCTCACATTTCTCCTGACACCACACATTTATCAAAAATCACTGTGTGGTCAAACATGTCAGCAGCTCAGATGACATTTCCACTATAAACATTACCAGTGTTTTACATTTTAATGTGAAAAAACATTCACATTCTGTCCCCCGTCTGGGATGATGAAAAGTGATGACGAAGCTGATTTTTGTGCTTCATGGTGGGCTAGGTACGATTATCTCTATTTTTTTTTATGCTTTGACTCCATGTTAGAGTCAACTAGACTTACCGCCTTGAGGTTGCATGCCTCTGAAATGGTTTACGGTACATCCACGTCTGACTGGACTCATATAATATATGTAGTGAAGACTTTGAAGGGATTTAATACATTTGTAAGCATAGTTTTTGGCGAAATGGAAGAGACCACTATATTGACATATATGATTCCAGCGAATCATTTCCAGACAATTTTGGATGCTGCTGCAAAGATGCTACAAATTGTGGTTGCTTCACACACATGTTCAACCTGGCAGCACAGAAGATCTATACAATCAGCACAGTTTGAAGGTGGGCACCAAAGATTAGTGTCACCAATTCAGGATCCGACCAAATGTGAAATACGGTCACAATCTCCCCTTCTGTTCCTGAGTTATGGTGTTGAATAATAGCCAGAAGAGTGTTTTTTTGTAGAACATTATGATGTCAGTTGGGTTGACCTTTGACCTTTTGGATATAAAATGTCATAATTTCAATTATTATTGAATTATGGCCAAAAAATGTGTTTTGTGATGTCACAGTGACCTAGTCCAAGCTCATAGATGATCTTATGATAATAGCGTTAAGAGCAAACTTCATGGAGCCTAGTCAAAGCAATTTCATAAAGCAGAAAAGCAAGTGGAAAATAATAGACTTCCAGTAGCTTTCATCAACACTGTTTTTACTGTCACATTTCTTTAATTCAGCCTATTATTATTATCTTCTTTTTTTCACACCACCTACCTTGTCTTGCAGCTGGTATTTTTGTAGCTCTTCCAGTACAAAGTTGACCTGCTTGTCTGTGAGCAAAGAGGCTATATTTCCTCCCAGGTTTTTGCAGTAGTGCTGGGCATTGTCATAGCTCTCTTTGCTGGAGTTGATCCTCAGGCAGGCCTCCCCCACATGGTGCCAGCCCTCCCCACACAGCTGGCCTGCACGCGCACACACGCACACACACACACTGTCATTAGCCCACTAATATTGTACTGTTCGGCTTATAACGCTTAGCATATTATCATGTTAAAATGCCAACGCCCACAGTAGGTTTAGCATGTAGCATGTCTTTGTAATGTTTAGCATGCTATCTCATCCTACGTTATTATGCTAACAGGTCTAGTTGGATAATAAGTAGAATCTTAACTTACTGATTAGTTGGTTGTGTTTGCAAGCATCATTAACATTATCATGTTGACATATATGAAAGTAAGCACAAAAACATCCTGACATTCAGCATGTGTAACATTTATCAATTTTCAAATTGAAGCTTATTTGTCTTTTCCATTGAAAGAAATACTCGTAAAAGTAACATAAGGCTGCATTCCCATGATAAGAAACGTTCTCTTTGCTCACCGTGAGGCAGAGCACAGAGCATTGTGTAGACAGTTGCAGAGGCAAAGTGCAGGGCAAGTAGATGTCATCATTTCATCGGTCACCCACTTTGCTTGTGATACCATAGGAGCCCCCAACTGTGTCTGTCTGGTACGTACATAAACGGCTAAGCTAACTAACATGCCTGCCTGTTCACAGACTTGGCAGCCTCATCTGACCGCTGACATTTCGCCATACATTATGTGTTTCCTGGCAAGATCGTCGTATGTTTTTAACATTGTAGAGAGAGAGTAACTCTGAAGCACAGTCTGTTTCCTCCATCACCCTCTACCTCCCCTGCTTGTGTGTATCGCTTCTGGCTATGCCACAAACATGTCATTGGTGTAAAGGTCAGCGGCGGCCACGGTCAAAGTTGAAATAATTTGAACTGTGAGCGTAGCGCTCGGCTGCATTTCTGGGTGCAGCACCACAGCAAGGCTAGCGCTGCACCCATCCGAGCACCTCAACCAGCTGTTTTACCGCCGATCATGTGTGAGCACCCTTATATTGTACGTAAGTCAGGCAATAGGAGTCAGAAGCAGACAGCTGGAGGGGAGATGCTGCTAGTTTTAGTGCTGGTATATAAACCAAAACTAATGAGGTGGCGAAGAGCAGGTGTGCAGGTAGGTGGACAGTCAAATGACAAAGGCAGGAAACTCACTGAGCACGACTGGTGGACAAAAGGGGAATGACACTGGAATTTAATGTTAATGTGATCGTGTGGAAAATATAGTGTGCTGCCAGAATCAACAGAGGATTGAACAGGTTTGAGAGAAATATTTCTGTATAAGTAAGTAATATATCTTATTGGACTGATGTTAGAGGCTGGTGTAAATGTTGATTTATGCTGTCATTTTCATTCAGAGCACCACATTCTTGCTTTGTACTCATCAGTGACAAGAAATCTCTTTTGGATTCCCAGAAGAAATATGTTACACATAAAAGTGAATATCTGCAGTGATTGAAGAGTCTATTGACTGAGGCTGTGTAAGACTGGTAGACAAGCACATACAATAACAATGCATATAGGCACTTATTGTTCTTATCAGGATCACTTAGTAGCGTCTTGCAGGAGACCATAAAGAGCCGTTCAATTAGCCAGGATAAAAGGGAAGAAAAAGTCATTCTGCCTACACACACCACTGCTGTTTATTTTGGACTCCAGGACTGATTACATTCACAGGCCCATAATGGCTTCCATCACCCACCTTTTCATGCCACAGAAAAGAAAATACCCGCTTTCTTTATTTTCTTTCCCAAGCAATGGCAATGGGCAATAACTGACTAAAACGGGAGGAGAAAGACAGATGAATGGGGTAAAAGAAGGAGGAGTACAAAAATAAATAGCGAGATTAGGTTACAGTCTTTGTGTATAAGCAGAGATAAACATGTCAGGTCATTTAGAGTAATTAGTCCAAACATGGTGTCGAAAGAAAAGGCCACAGCTGCCATGGTGGTTGAGTAAGTTTCCATTAGAGCAGTTCATCCTAGCCAAACTGTTACTGCAAATGCATTTGATTTTGTGTGACCCTGCACAGGATAAACGATGATAGATAATGGATGGATGGAAGGTTACATTGTTCATTTCAACGTAAAGCAATGGTGAACTTGAATGTGTCTTAAAAAAAAAAAGAAAATTCAATGGATGCATTCATTCTGTGATTGTAATCCAGTGGTCTAAATTTCTATTTTTCCTCAGCTGAACAACAGAGCCACGTAACAGAACGTAACAAACTGAAGGGGGCAACGTGGACAGAAGAAAGGGACTAAACACAATACCAGCCTCTGCTTAAAGCTACGGCAAACTTCCAACTCATACTGTAGCAGAGCAAGCTAGCTAGCAGGCCCTGAGCACAATACAACACAGCATTGAAGAGGCTCATTTATGGATTCAAACAGCAAGGGTATTTCCTTTGCCCTTAGTTATACTAGTGCCGGAGTGAAACCGAGAGCAGCTCTAGCTAAAGGCTCCACAGCAAAGCGGTGTGGAGGATTTAGTGGACTCAGGTTTATTAGTCAGCCAAGGATCCATAATGAGAACATCCAGTAAACACTTCTCTAATTGGCCTACTTCCCTTCGCAGCCGAGCTGAGCGGAGAGCGGTTTGTGTTCATGAATGTATTCCAATCCCCTCTGTGCACATGCCTGCATGCAAGTATGAGAGTGCTGATTTGTGAAGACCACTAATAATATGCAGCCAGTTGGTGTGTGTGTGTACTGTGTGTTGTACTGCATGTTTAACTGAAAATGACAACAGCTTTGAAAAAGAAATACAGTTTAGGAACTACAGAGATGACAACTGTCATCATGTCACCAAAGACTGTGAAGATTACACTGTCAGACTCTTAGAAATGTATAAATCAACAGTATTCACTCCAATATCTATTTAAAAAGATCCTTACAGCATTTTTTGAGACAATGAATGCATGCATGCATGTGTGAAACAGTTTATGTAAGTTTCTGTGCGGTGGTGGAAGAAGTATTCAGATCACTTACTTGAGTAAAAGTAGATTACAATTAAAAGTCCTTCAAGAATAAAATCTACTTCAGTAAAGTACATAAATGTGAGCAGCATAATGAAAGTAGTATTAACATAAAAGTATTGGTTTGGCTCCCCTGAATGACATACTGTATTATATATGACTTCATTAGATTATTGATGATGAAGCATCAATGTTTAAGCAGCATGTTGCTGTTGGAGGTGAAGTTAGTTCGACTTATCTAAACTGTTTTATATACAGGGGCAGCAGATAAAACTGAGGGGTCATAGAGGAAAGAAGAAAAAACAAAGTTCTGATACAAAAAGCTGCTTTTGTTCAGAGTTTTGTTCAGATATTGAATCTTTTTTAAGATGATAAGAACCATGTTTGTTTATGCAACCGCTGTGTGTGTGTGTGTGTGTGTGTGTGTGTGTGTGTGTGTGTGTGTGTGTGTGTGTGTGTGTGTGTGTGTGTG
>JBBPCS010000573.1:6417641-6430912 GCA_037974645.1 Hollardia meadi | reverse complement strand
GGTCCCCATGAGGACTATTGGTCCCAACAAGGTCAGTGATTATGCCAGAAAAGGTCCCCAGTAGGTAACAAAAATGCACGCGCGCACACACACACACACACACACACACAGGGGCAGTGCTGGAGAGATCTCAGTGCATGGACAGAAACTTTTAGATCTTCAACTATAATTCTTTAGAACATAATATCATGTAACACAGGCTGATGTTTTTCATGATGAAATTGTGGCTAAAAGGATGTTTTTTGGCATGTTGCTGAGACATGCTCCTCCACACCCAGCAACTCAGCATAATCTTCCTCAAACTGCAGGATCTTACCAGGCACAATTGTCGGAGCTCTGCCACAATGATTTACAACACGGCAAAATCATCAGTGTTCACTGAAGTGTAAAAAAAACACACACAGTGCCAGTCCAGCTTTTATAGGTTCATCCCATCAGAGTTAATTTAGCCGCCCCAGAGGCATATCAGCTATTTGAGGGAACAAACAACTGTATAATCAACACTTGTCAGCATCAAATAATCAGTCCCCAAAGAATCAAAACGTATTATCACTGGAAATTTTGCTGTGTAGTTATTGACATGATGACCACAGCAGCAGCAGCAGCAGCACTTTGGTATCTCTAAACAGACTTCCTTCAAAAGAGTAATTTCAGCAATTTTTTCAGCTGAAAGCAAAGGTATTTAATTGTGCTGCTAAGGCAGCAAACATCAAGTTTGTTGAAAATAATTCCTGATTTCACAGAGCATAATCACAAAATGTAGTAATGGAGACCTTTTGTAGTCTGTAATCACCCTTTCTTCATCTCATATTACCCAGAATTTTTTACTCCACAGATTCTCAAGGGTTCCCAGAATTGTACCTCAGGCATAAGAGTGCTTATTTTCCAAGGATTTCTAAACTGGTAGATTGTCTTAATTGTTATTTTTTATATTTCAGATCATGGATCATGCATCTAGCAGCAAAGATTTTAAAAACATTGTTTTTCAACATTTTTTGTCAGTTTAGTATTAATACTTATGTATCTCAGTGTCTCTAGGTCAATCCATGGGGACTATAATATAATAATGACTTTAAGTAAAAGTAGCAAAACCACTAAATTTCCAGTTTGATTGCTTACACTTATTTTGCTGTCTTCTATTATGATGATTATTACTGATGCTTTATATGCTTTAGAATATTTCTATGTTTTAAAATGCATAATATCTTATAAACTTATGATGACCTTGAAGGGACAGTTCCCCCCTAAAATCAAAAATACATATTTTTCCTAGTGCCATTCATCCATATAGATTGTTTTGGTGTGCGTTGCCAAGTTTTGGAGAAGTTTTGGTGCTCACCTCATGACCCAGGTTACTCAGATAGTCCACAGACCTTGTTGTGAGCTGTTTCGTGTAGGAACTATTTTCTTTCCATACATAGGTGCAGAAAGGCTAGCTAAGTAACTAGCTGTTAGCTAGCTTGTTCACCATCTTCTTCCTCCAACCTCTGAAGTCAAAAGGCTTCTATACTGTTTGTTCAAAGGGAAGATTTATTCTGACTGACACATAACACACAGCAACAAATAATCCACTTTATCTGTTCACTACTGCTCTTCTGGAAAGATGGAAATATTTTGACAAGGGCTCCAAGTGGGATTTTATTCTCGCATTAAGGTATAAATATAACCATGTGAACATATGGGCATACACACAATGGATTAACACATCATCAATGTGTCATATTGACAAGCACAAATACTTTATTATAGCATGACTATACTAAATCCACACACATTCAAACACGCACACCATCTCCCGATCGATAATCAAACACATAGCCACATTCACACATTTTGTTTATGTAAAATACAAAGTACATGGAGCTATTATTTCACCAATTAGTCTTTGAGTGCCAGCAATCCCTCTATAGCATACAAAAGTTCCTTTACATTTTTCCCAGAGCAAAATAAATTTGTATCATCTGCAAATACATATTTTAACAAATTAGTAACATTGCAAATATCATTCATGTAAAGTATGAAAAGTTTTGGACCAATCACTGACCCCTGAGGTGCTCCATAGGTGACCTTCTTAAATACTGACACAGTATCATTAATTTGCACACATTGCTGTCTGAGCTATACCTCTTATCCCATACATCTCCAGTTTTCTCAATAGTATCAAAATCCGTCTGTAGGTCAATATCAATACCAATAGAAAACTCATTTTCCACTGCCCGACTTATTTATTCTACCTTCTCCATTCGTGCATAGGTAGGCTAGTAGTTCTGTTTTCCCTAAAGCCATATTGGTGTTCACTCAATAATTTATGTTTCCCCAATAAAGAGATCCTATTGTTTCACAAATAATTTCTCAATTATTTTTGAAAATTGAGGATGAAGGGATACCGGACTGTAATTGTGGTGCTTATCTCCATTTTTAAGTATTGGAATTACCTTTGCTAATTTCATATTATTAGGGGAAAAAAACACCTCTTTGAAAAGACTGATGACATATATAGTTCAGAGGTCTTACAATAGAATCAATGACTTTTTAATTACCATATCAATGGAATTGATATCAGTTGATCCCCCGTTTTTGAATTTCCTTACAATTTCAATTGATTATATCTATTATGAATAATGTGATTGATTACTTTCCGAGTCCTTTGAATGTTATTTTTGCTGTCTTATAAAATTTTACTGGAATATTGATTCTTCTGTAATCTCATAATAGAAATCAATTTCAAAATCAACTATGTTATTCATAAATTTCTCAATACAAGAACTGGGTGTTCAGACAAATTTAAAATTGTTTAACTTGTCCTTGTTAAGTCCTTGTATTTTTTTTTAGTCTTTCAATCCTATCATCTCAACATTGTCACATTCTCCTCTTTACTTTTTCCTCTCTTCCTTTTATTTTTAAAAATCCTGGTGGCAGAAGGTAGAAGAGTAGACTGAAGGAGTCTATTCTTCCACTGATAATTACTTTTCATTTATTTTGACACATGATTGTTCCTTTGTCACACTTGTCCTTGAATAAAGCCTCTGATCACTGTCTGATTTCTCCTCCAGGTGTCTTATCACGTTTCAAACCATAAGCTTCTTTCTGAGAGACTTTCTACCAAAAGTGATGTGATTATCTCCGTCAAGACGAGGTTCAGGTGTAGAAGAGCAGAATCAGGGCTGTCACAGCTGCTGCTGCTCCTCCTGTCATGATAATGGGAGTCAGGTGGCACTTCTCTCTTCCGTGTAGACAAATTTTTCACGTCAATCCAATAACATCCACGCTTAATTAAAGATATAATATGTAACATTTCTTCATTAAAATGTCTAAAAATGACCTTATATATTTTGTCAAGTTTTGTACTTAAATTGTTCCCAATGTTTTCAACAATTGTTCAAACAGAACAATCTGCCATTTTATTCAAGGTACCAATGTGTTACTCACCTGTCGCTATAACTTCCAGAAGAGTCAGAGTGAGGAAGGAAGTCGAGAGGAGAAAGTTTTTCAGGGAGAGAGAATGTTTGCATTCAAATAGCATTATGGTGTTCAAATATAAAATATGTACATTTAATAGCAAGTCATTAAAGTAAGAGATAACAGCCTGTTAAATTGAACCCAGGCAGCAGGATTAAAACTTTGAGGTTGGAGCGTTTTGATACTCATTTCATTCAGATACTGCATGAGACAATTTAAATATCGACTGTAGTCTCAAGTCTTAGCCATGAAAACAGTAGGGTCCATTTGAGGCTCATCTGTAAGTTTGGTTTTTATTTAACCTGCATCACATTTAAAACTTTCTGAGCGTGTTGGCAAACATCAGGTTACGTTATTGTAACCCTTCTTCTATAAACACAGCCCTCTACTGGACTCTATGGGTATTACTCTCCTCCAACCACAATCTCGTTACAGGTAATGTAGAAACTGAACTTAAATACAAGCCTACCTATATATGATTTATGAACCGGCGTTACTTTGGGCTTGTAAGACAGTCCTGTTGAAAAAAGAAGATGGGCCAGGAAGGATCAACCTGTGTGAAAGGATGTATTAGAACATACTTAACTAGCACTGAATGGTATTTAAGGACCGGGCAGGAGAGATGCCAGGGCCGTTTTAGAATTGCCAATGTTCTTCTTCTTCTTTTTCTTCTACTTTTTCCTTCGGGGAAATCTGCCTTCCCATGCGTAAACATTTTCTAGTGCAGATAGTCCTGATGGTGCCGCTACAGCAAATGTTTACATTTTTAAACTTTGAAAATTCATAACAAATCAACCGGATGTGCTACGACTTTGAACTTTCACCAAAATGGAGGCCCAATGGAGAAGAAATTTTCATACACTTTGAGCTGGTAGGAATTACGAAGTCCTTCACTCTGTTTTTCTCAAAATCTGTAAAACACTTTCCTATCTCCTCCTACAGTTTTCGTTCAATTGATGCGAAACTTGCTACACAGCATCATCAGACTGTCCTCCACAAACGACCCAGCCAAATTTTTTAAATATCAAAAATTGAGCCCACAGTGCATCAAAATGTTTGACTGTAAACAGACACTGCAAATTCTCACTGAATAAATCTCCAATCTTCATGAAAAATAATTGAAATATTTTGCTATCATGGTAGATGAAGTGTGGTAAATTTCAGGATTTTATCTCAAAAAAATGAATTTTTGACAACATTTTGAATTCTATCCTCATGTAAACAATTGCAGTCAATGGCAATCAGAGCTTTTTAAACATCAATTTCTCACATATGGAGCAGTCAGTCTTTGTCAAAAGAAATTACAGACATCCCTTTGTTGTATAGATGAAGTACAAAAATTCTTGATTACTGAATTACTGAAAAAACTACAGTAGTTTAAAATGTGCCTTTACATGCAGCCCTGCTGTGAAGCCGGCTGGTTTCTCACTCTGCAGGTCGCTCAGTGGCATCGTGACTTGTTCTTGGTGTCTAAGATTGTGAGTTTAAAACCCAGGTGATGCAGTATGAACATCTTGTTCATTGTGCTGAGGACGCCCTGCCCTGCATGTTTTAGATGTGTCCCTGCTCCAACACACCTGATTTAAATCATCTGCTCGTCATGATAACGAGCCATTCATTTGAATCAGGTGTGTTGGAGAAACATCTAAAACATGCAGACAGGGCATCACCTGGACCAGGACTGAGAAACACTGGATTAGACACACATGATTTCAAAGAACTTTGTCATTTATTAAGTTTTAAATTATTATGGCCTGGGCTCTCTGAGTATTTGTGTGAAGCCACTTCATCATTCTCATAATCTTACAGTATGTATGGAGTTGTATATATGGGCCTGGTAAGCTGCAAATTAATTTCCCTTCTTGGGCTCAATAAATCTGAATCTAATTCCTGCCATCTCAGAGCACCTCTCTGTGCAGCTCAACATGATCACAATGTGCCCTTTGTGTCTAAGGTCGTGAGTTCAAGACCCGGGTGATGCAGAATGAAACTCTGGCATTCTACTGTGTGAATTAGAGACATGACTTCAGGGTTTAGTGATTATTTTGGTCCAGAGAGTTCTGCTGATGGATCCTCTTGTATTTCTCATCTGTCTCATTTTTTAAAAATAAAAAAATCACATTATAAAACATACAAATTTGCAGCTCACATGACCACAAGTCTCTGATGTAAAATCAATGATTATATGAGGCATGCCAACTGGCTCCACATGATCCATACAATGAGTAAATGATGGCGTTTTAATATGAGTTTCCAGTCAGATTAGGCCCCTGGTACAACACATGATTTCTCAACAGATGATTGCAATTTTTATTCATCATCTACAGCCCATAATATCCTCAAAAGATTTAGAGAATCCGGAGAGATGTCTGCATGTAAGGGCCAAAAACAAACACAGACTCCCTGTGACCTCTGATCCTACAGGCGACACTGCATCAAAAATCAATGTGATTGTATGAAGTCTATTAGGACATGAGCTCGGAACACTTCTGTAAGTAGACATAGTTTGTTGCTGCATCTACGAATGAAAGTTAAGTCTCTACCATGCAAAGTGGAAGCCATAAATTAACAACATCCAGAAACTCTGGCACTTTTCTCTTGGCCCCACTTCATCTGAGATGGGCCGACACAAAGTGAACAGTGTGCCGTGGTCTGACGAGTCCACATTTCGGATTGCTTCGGGAAATCAAAGCCGTTGTGTCTACCTTGTCATGCTTTTTCAGGGACGTCCCTTCTTATTCCAGCACGACAATGAAGCCACATTCTGCAGGTGTTACAACAGCGTGGCTTCGGAGTAAAAGAGTGCAGGTACTGGACTGGTGTGTCTGCAGTTCACGCCCTGAACATGTTGAGCAACTGGAGGTGTATATACAGGAAAGAGGTGTCCTCAGTACCCAAAGGCTTACTGAGTGTTGTTAAAGGACAAGGTGATGTAACACATGCCGTAAACATGACCCTGTCCTAATGTTTTGGAAAGTGTTGCAGGCATCAAATAATCAAATAATGAAGTTTATCACTTTTAACATTAAATATGCTGTCTTTGTACTGTATTCAATTGAATATAGCTTGAAAAGGAGTTGCAAATCATTGTGTTTTGTTTTTATTTTCACCTCGATGAAGTAAAGAGAAGCACTTCTTGTCTTTTAGATCTGCCAAATTAGAAATGTGAACATCAACACCGTGCTGAAAGTAAGGTTTGAGAATGATTACGATTGTGGTCAGTCACTGACAGTGACTGTTGGTAGTGGAGGAGACAGTATGCAAACATGTCACAGCGAGATGAAATCCCAGGAAGAAAGATGATTTTGGGGAAAAAGATAAATGAATCTGTGGAGAATGCCCCCCAGTGACTGCTGGTGTTCTGTCTGTTCAGAGTGTATCTGGCAGCCAAAAATATCCATCGTAACCAGCTAAATATGATTAAGACTGATTTGTTGTTTGTTTGTTTTTTGGCATTGTTACACATACATACCGCATTAATTTACAACATTTATATCCACCTTTATATGAGAAGACATCCAAATTCATTGTCGTCATTCATCATTGTTTTCCCCACGGTTTTGAATCACATTAAGCTCATAACTCCGGTTCATTCTTACTTAGACTCCATATTACCCGACTGGACTGGTTTAATGCAGACTGGCTTTTCTTTTCTACACCCCTCCTGGGACACACACAGCACTACCTCCTGCTCTCCACTGTGCACCTTGATGCTGCTGCGGCTGCTGACATCCACTTCTTTCTTTGTCCTAATTTCTCAGCTGTTTTGCCAGCAACAAGACCATCTGCCTTGCGTCTATATTTATCAAATGTCTTGCGATGGGAACACTGATCTGGGTTCTGCTTTGCCTTGCAAGCCGAGATAAATGACAAGGTCGAGGATACGGACATGTGCACCGTTTCCACATCAATATTCATTAACTGTGCGGTGGGTTATGAAGTAGAAAATTAATTGTTTGCAAGACTTTGGCGTCACAAGTGTCAGTTTAATGAGACATGGTGCTTTTCTGTCATGTGTATGTAGATATATTCACCTTTGGTGGTGTGTCTGATTAAATTAAATTCATCTAACTCCTGTCTACTTGTTCCTCTTCAACATTTCCAGTTTAAAAGGCCTGATGGACACAAGCTGCCGCCCGACTCTGTGCACAAATGTACTCGTTTAAAGCTCCAAGGGACAGCAAACAGTGGTATTAAACCTCACTGTTAGCCTGCAGGAAATTGGTTTGGCTTGATGTTATTCCCGCTGCTTGGGTTGAATTCTATTATGGATTGTTTTTAACCTCTCTGCAAGGGCCAAAATAGGAATATTGATTGTCTTACACAAAGAACCCACTGTGAGGAAAATGAAAAGAAGGGAAGAAAAACAATATTGATTTTTGACAGTTTGTTTATAATTACAACAGTGGAATTAGTAACTGCACCAGAGGGATGTGACTGAATGAGGATGAGGATATGCAGAATAGTGAGCAGGTACATGTAATATCATTGGTTTTCTGCTCGTCATCTTTTAATTCCTGCTTAATGTCTTTTGCTGATTAAAAAAAAAAACATGCATGTAAAGACTGCATATTGTATGCCATCATAGCCAAGACAAGTAGAAAGAACACACACACACACACGCACACACACACTGAAACACACACAGATGTGGAGTGAGCGTCCGGAGAGAGCTTGTGGATGGCAGAGAGAGGAATTAAATGAGCCTTGGGAAAAGATTATAAAAAAGATTATCATTGTTGGCTAATGTCTGGCGAACCCTGCTGTTTGAAACCTGCTAATGCAATGATACAATGATACACAAAGACCGCTTTGGATCTATTTGTAGTTTTAGTCACAATAATAGCAACATGTGACATTTTTACTTGAGCTTACAATTCATTATTGACCTTGAAAAAAGTAGTTTGACCAAAAGAAAAAAAAATAGTTTAAGATAAAATACTTTTTTATTAAAAATAAATATTTCTTTTTCTTTTTTTTTTTAAACCTGTAAGTGGAAATGTATCGATTTGTTGGTAAGATTTCATTCTTGGTTTGAATTAAAATCAAACAACTGGTATAAATAACTGACGTCAATGTACGGAGGGGAAAAAGCCCCAAAACTGCTTATTCATTATTATTCATCGTTTTCCTAAAGAATGCAAAACAATACTCACTCTGGTACATATTTATGCCATGAAAAACAAAGATCATTGATGATGATGACCAAAATGAACGAGTTGCCCCAGTTACGACACCCCTAATGGACCCTTAGTTGGTGATATGTTTGAGAAGATGAAGACTAGGCGACTGTCCAGTGGAATGAAATTGAATTTGCAAATTAGCCTGAAAGTGAGAGATGATGATGATGATGATGATGATGATGATGATGATGATGATGATATCTTCTTTACTAAAATTTGGGAAATTGAAAAGATTTAATAATATAAATGTAGTGAATCTGATGAAACCACTTCCAACTAAAGAGAAAATTAAGAAAGGCCTCCCTCGGTTTATTAGTAAGAGTAGGTCACTATTCCTGTAACTATTTGGGAACAATAAACTGTCTTTTGCTCCTCGTGCTGTTGGGAACTTCCTCTTGGATTTGTAACAACAATTTTCCTTTCATTCCCACCTCCACCCAAAGTGAAAAAATGTTCCTTTCAAGCCTCGGAGCAGTTATTTTCCTGCAGCCATGGTGGGGACGTCACTGTCTTGGTGTGACCATAGTTACAGCAGTGATGATGACTACAGTATGATCCTGTCCACTGCTGCCAGCTGAGTGAGAGGGGGGGGGGGGGTTTCGTCAGTCTGTGATTGAATCCTGTCTGCAGAGCTCACAGACACATTGGCTGACATGTTTAATGAGAAAACAAGGTGGAAAACGTGAGACAAAAGGATATTTTTCTTTTAAATGATGAAGAAAAGCAGGGAAACAATATTACTTCTGTTATCATAGCATCATGGCAATATTACTTTTCTCAGTTTAAGATCAATTCTGGGTCTTTTTTTGAATAAGCTTTTCGTTCCCCTTCTCTGCATCATGAGCTAAAAGTATGCACTGATTAAAAGACTATAAGCTAGAGCCTGAACTTCCAATAATCTTACACTGGGTGGCAGCAACTGACATTAGCCTGCACCAACAGCTCTCTTTAATTTTTCCTTCGGGTCCATATTTCCAAATGCTTGCTGTCGTCTGTTTGTAGTTTAAATTGAGAACATTCAAACAATCTGGATGGTGATTCATTTCCTTCAGAGGAAATATTCAAAGTTTACAGTTGGCTCACCCCTTTAAAGCTTCAACATGGTGACGCTACATTCTTCCTCACATTTTGATTTGCAGGTGTACTAACAGCTAAATGGAGCAGACTCGTTGTTTATGCGATTAGTTCCACATGTGCTCTCCTTGCTACGACGAGTCAGTCTGCGGAAAGAGTCCATCCCAGTCGCTATTTTCCCCTTATCAGAGAAATAATCCGGATATTGAAATAAACTTTAAAGATCTGTTTTGGAGGAGGGTGTCTTGTGTTTCAGTGAGGTGCTTCTCTACTAGAATGTCTTCGGCACAGATGAACAACAGTCTCACAAGAAAGAAGATCGGGCTGAAGAAAATTCACTTTCATCCATGTGAGAAAAAAATTAATCTGAAATCTGAAATAAATTTAATCTGAAACATGACAAAATGTAACAGATTCATATGGGATAGATGATAGTTTATGGCATCAAATCCTGTAGGAATACGCCTACAAAACTGCATTCTGTACATTTTCCCTTCCGACCAAATATGTTTTCATATGACTCTGGAAGTGCCTTTTTTGTGGAGATAGCCTATGTTGAAAACTCAAACTTGCCTTTTTGACCAAACTTTATCATTTTTGCAACTGGTGCAGGAGTAGCTTTGGGCTTGGAATAGCAAACAATCACCAGAAGGGGTCAGCAGTGTTCAAGGTTTAAGTTGAATCACACCTCGCAGCTCTCTGACATGATTTCCCTCATTCAGTTTAATAAAATTGCATCCACAGTATATCAATACTCTTTTCACTTGTGTTTTCAATTGTTTTACATTTCAAGTGCAATAGTCTCACATGGATTTGTTGATAGCAGATTGCCAAGACTTTTTCGCTGCAATTTTTGTATTTTCTCAAAATATAACTGAACTTTTTCAAATTTAAGTCACGCCCCAAGTGTGGACATCATACTGGGGTCCAGGAGATTTACGGAAAATGCAAATCTGTAAATGCATTTTGTAATGATGCAAGCACAAAAACTGTATTGACTGAAGTTTAAAAGCAAAATCGGGACACCAAGAGCTTTTAGGGGGCTATAGCACTCTTATAGGGTTAGCAAATCACACTCAGCATAAATAAATGACATTTGTTAGATTTACTTTTTTCACTCAACTTATTTTAGGAAGTCAGTCAAAATGAAAATTGGGAACACTGTCTCAACTAATGAATATGTATGATTTTTTTCATGAGCTAATTCAGCATAAAGTTGACAAAGGTACTTTCAGCTAACTGTGTCTCACTCTTTTTGTTTGTTTTCGTCTCACAGTGGCAGCCAGTGGTGTGAGTTGGCCCTGAACTTGTGTTGTGTCAGTTGTAACAAAGGTGAAACAATAAGTGTTGTGCATCTTGTTGGCACCGGGCTGATTGAGGTTCGATCAGCAGCAGCTGCGTTCGTGGGCAGTTTGACATTCATGACAGTCAGAATCTGTACAAAATTTTGTCCACTAAATATAATTTGGTTTAAAAGTAACGTTGGTGTTTAAGGCCTAAACTCACATTTTGACATGTCATAACAGTAAACTCACTCAAGTGTATTAATAATTGCCCATTCCACATCGAAGAGATTCTGCTATTGTGCATGCTGTTTCACTGTCACTGATACTGGGACACTTGATGGAACAGAGCCGTCGTTACACTGTTATGTAGTCCACCTGTGTTTTTCCTGCTAATTATCTGCTGCGCAACCATTCCGCTGCAGCCAAAAACAATATTCTGTGTCCAGGTGCAATCTGTATAGAGGTGGACTGGACACCTACACAGCTTTAAATGCATGCATCCCTTTGCACTTGCACAGTCTGTGTTGTCCATTTTGTTATGCACAGAGAGTGAAGAGCTGGATCCAGTTCAGGGGATCAATGTTATATTTTATGTTTTGTTTTGTTTTGTTTGAGAGCAATTTTCCTGGTGGAAGCCTGCAAATATTTGACTTGACTTTTGATGTGTTCATTTGAAGCTCCTAGACACACTGTAATGTTACATGAACCAAGTACTTTTGGAAGTGGGCATGTGTGCACATACATTGCTCATGGTTAAAATAAACTTTTTGAACATAAATAAATAGTTTTGAAAAACTGGGATTGCTGTGTGTTATTCTGACTTAAGTGAAATAAATAACTAATACTCAAATAAATCAAGGTAACAATTTGCATGGACATTTTGAGCAGGATGGAATTAACATGAAGTAAATAAAGAAGTTATAAAAGCTCAAATAAAACCATTTGACCACTTAATGATGCAACAACTTTGGAACGAGTGTGAAGTCGGTGCAACTTAATCGAGCAAATCATGTTGTTGTACTAATGGTGTTAGTCTGACTGTGACTCTGAGTGTACTTGGTGATCATTTAATAAACCTGTTATACGTTTTGGCAGGTTATTAAGGCCTCCTTATCATTGTTACGTTTTCAACTATTAGAAAGCCACACCTGGAGGATTGTTTTGTCATCATATTCCATATATAAAAATACTGTTTCCACATTTTTAAGCTACAGTACCAATGTAAAATCATTGCTTTTAATACCCACAGGGGTTTCCATACAAGGGCCAAGCATAGCATGTGACAATTTGATTTTCTGCATTTTTCTGCACGGACAATATAAAAACATGGAGTGCACAATAAACTGCATGTGTTCCTCCAGAGGCACAAATGGCGGAATATGATTTATTGTCTTACCTAAAACATTATTATATGAAGTCCCAGACGTCTGCTTAATGTCGCAATAAATACTGAACGGGGATCAGACTCACCACGTGTACAAGAATGTGCCTCTGTGATATTGGAGCAGGGACATGCTGTACAGACTCAGCACAAGGCCACTTGAGGGAAAGTGAAGGAGCAGCACAGTTGTCTGCACACACAGCATTCTGTCGAACTGTCTGCATTCAAGCAGTGTGCAGTGCAGGGGATATAACAATATTCAATACAACATATCAGTGTGTAGCCTAATGCAGAGTGCAGTGTAATGTGCTCATTTTCCCATAACCTACACAGTTATTAAGTCATTGTCCATCAAAAACTTCAAATTCACCTACGAAATTGAGCAATTTGACTGAATTGTTAAATAAAATAATGATAAAATAATCAGTTTTGTGTGCATAATTTGAGAGATAATAGTGGTTTTAGCTTATTTTTCAGTAGACAGTGCACACATAGTGCTGCACAAGGTCATGTGGCTAATGGTAATAAGGCATGCAGATCATCTCTTTGAAATTCCAGGCATGCCTCACATATATCCCAACATTCATCCCCTCAGGTCCCATATTTTATGGAGTAGGACGTTGGCCTTTATTGAGTAGATGGAAGGGGCTTCCTGTTGCACAAAATGCACCTCACGCCTGTTTTCTGTAATTTTCAACGGTTTCGGGTGCAACTGGAGCAACTCGTGCACGGGCTGCCTTCCCAGCTCCGCCTGGGCGGTTCAGAAGAGCCTTGCTCAAGGGCATCATCAAGGGGATGTGAAGTGTTTTATTTCTCCACTCGTATATCCACTCAGAAGACCGTCCACCCTCCCTCGTCTCCTCTCCATGGCCCAAACACCTTCCTAGT
>JBBPCS010000573.1:6384179-6404497 GCA_037974645.1 Hollardia meadi | reverse complement strand
TGTGTGTGTGTGTGTGTGTGTGTGTGTGTGTGTGTGTGTGTGTGTGTGTGTGTGTGTGTGTGTGTGTGTGTTTTGGGTGTGGGCAGGCTCTTCGGCCTTTTCTGGTCTTAAAGCACCTTTATAGTGGAAAGTACCATCTTTTATTGTGTGTGAAAACATCAGATTCATCAGATATCAGATTCCGTCTTTCAGCCTTGTGTTCTTAAATCTAAACTTTAAGCGGTTGTAATCAAAACTTGATAGAGGTTTAAAAATAAGACGTATCATATGGTTGACTTACTACCCACAACACTACACTGTCAATTTCTCCTATTCATATATATTGTTGTAACATTAAGAAAAGTTAAATGTTTCATGTCCAAGTTCTTTAAAAAAAATCAGATACAGGTTGTTTTGTGTTCGGGCTCGAACATTTCTACATTATTTAACGAAGTGGACATTTTAATGAGAGCAGATGGGAGACAGAATTCAGTTTACGGCACATTATTGCACATCGATTATTTGGATCAGACAGAGGATATAATAAACACAGGTCTTGTGAGACCGACAGGTCAAGATAAAGGCTCCGATTCTAACAGGTACTCTCTACATATGTGCAGAGGGGAGAAAAAAATCAATACATACATGGGGAACTGTTGGAGGGGGTATTTTTCCCCTTTTAGCTTTTGTGCTAACCTGGGCCAAAGTGATACTGATCTTCAAACAAGGAATTCACTGCGGTCAAATGTTCAGGCATCAGTCAGCGTCAGTGAAATCTGCAAATCTGTCCATCGGTGAGAGCGATGAACACAACAAGAGGCTGATTGGAACATTTCTAGTTACCGAGCAGAAGAAGAAATCATTCATGGAGGGCTATTATGAATTTACAATACATGTGCTCTGGCCCACACACGCACGCACGCACGCACCCACACACACACACACACACACACACATAAACACACACAAACACACCTTATCTGGCTACAGGATCTGTTTCCTATAAGCACCTCTTGGTTTGTTATCACAACAATCGCATGGACACCAGGGGTTAATGTCAGGGCCTCTGTCTGGATGTGCATGTGTATATAGCTAGTACCCCAACACACACATACATCCACACACATACACACACACACACACACACACACACACACACACACACACACACACACACACTAATAAATATATACAGTATATATCCATCCAGCCATTATCTACCCTAGCTGACATTGGGCGAGAGGCGGGTTTCACCCTGGACAGGTCGCCAGTTCATCACAGGGCACACATATAGAGACAAACAACCACACACACTCACATTCACACCTACGGGCAATTTAGAGTCACCAATCAACCTAACTTTAATGTCTTTGGACTGCGGGAGGAAGCCGGAGAACCTGGAGGGAACCCACGCAGACACGGGGAGAACATGCAACAACTCCACACTCCTGAACGTCGCTCTGCACACAGTTGGCATACTCAGCGATATGATAGCTGAGGGAGAAGCTGTTTGCTACCAGTCTTTGCACTTTCCTTTACTGTAATCCTTCACAGTAAAAACAACTTCTTCTGCTGATCAGTGTTTTACTGTGCCTGCTGCTGCTTTCTTCTCTGTGTCATTGCATTCACAGCGTGCTCTCAGCCAACTACACATGAAACAGTTGTTTAAAGCACAAACTCTTTAAAGACATTTAAAAGCCAACTCCGTCCATGTTATTTTGTGGGTTTTTAAAATGTGAGCCCTTAGTGAAAAGTAGGTTGATGCCCTTCCCTCCATCGACCCACACGCAAAAATTCACTGACAGTGTAAACACAATGAGTTACTAAAATGTTAGCAAGGAAGATTTGAAGATGATTGTATTATTATCAAAACTTTCATTTCAGGATTTGTCTGTTGCCGTTTGTAAAAAAACACGATTCAGCGTTTCTCTGCAGCTCAATGAGGGAGACGGAGAGAGACAGACAGTAGACAGCAGTGGTCGAGCGAGCTGCAGAGTGAATGGAGAGAGGGAGCGGCAGGTTATGCTCTAAAGCACCTGTGGGAAGAGGGTTTATATGGAGCAAGGTCATCATCAGAAATCATTACATTATAACATTAGGTCACGTGGGGAAAAAGAGTTTTCAGAGATGCATAATAGCATGTGACGCTAAAACATGCAAGTTCAGACCAATGTTTGCTTTTGAATACATAAGGAACGCTACTGTGAAGCTACAGGATGATATAAACACTTCAAAAACACAAAACATCATGGTTGCGCTCTTTAAAATTCAAATTGCGTGCATTTCAGAAAAAAAATAAAATAAAAATCAGACTGACGTGAGTAATTACACTGTAATTTTAAATGGCTGTTCTGTGGTCACTTTTACAGATTGCATATAAGTGAATGTACATGAAGCTAATTTTCCCAACATTAGTACATGAGCACTGATGCAGTGTCAGATAATGCTGAACAACACACACTTTATCTCCTCCTGTTTTTCATGCAGACCTGAACAGATGAAGCCTTGTGTAGTGAGCGCTGCAGGGGGAAACTATTAACAGTCTCATTACAGCCAGCAGACAGAGGAACAGATCCAATATGTCTGAGAGCAGCAGCTCTGTCCCCTCTTTATTGTTTTGTTTGTTTGTTTGTTTGTTTGTTTTGGAAGGTTTGGAAGCATATTGCATCAAATCTCTTATTAGCGTCATTGCATGTGAGTGTATTAGAGGTGGGACGGGATGTTTTATAGGATGTTTTACAAATTGTCAGTATGGGTTGGAACGTGGCTCAGATAGTGGCTGTAACTTCCCAACTGGAATCACTCACTTTGAAGGAAAAATAAAAAAAAAATCAATAATCGCTCCTTTCTATATATATATATATTTTCAGTTCTATATATAAAGTCTAAGATTGTTCATTTCCGACAGTGTTTAATTTGTTTTCATGAGGGTGAGGGGATGATATCGGCTGATCGTCTAATCTAATCGTCTATCGACTTTTTCCTCGTTATTATATCTGCCTTTAAAAATCCCAAATCGTTGGACCTCTAGAGTAAATGTGCACGCGTGGACATGTGTGCCCCCCCTCAGGCTCCAGTTTGGAGGCACTGACTGACAAGTGAATCACAGAGAGAGAGAAAAAGAAGTGATGGAGGAAGCTGCAGGGTGTGAATGTGAATAAGTGATGAGGGCAGGTGGTTTCTCTAAACCACAGAAAGAAAAGTCAGTTTGCTTTGTGTGTGTGTGTGTATGTGTGTGTGTGTTTGGGTTTGTGTGTGTGTGGCCTCTTACCTCATGTGTACTAACAGGCCTTGTGGTTTAGAATAGAGTGACAGCGTTATTTCTATCACAGAGGTTTCAGAATGCCAGGTATGTATTTTCTACCTCATTCGCTCTCTCTCTGTCCATCTCTTTATTTGTTTATCTGTCAGTGGCGGGGAAGGAACTTAAATCCTTTACTGAAAGTGGATGGCCAGTCAGCCTCCATTACAGTAGAGCCAAGGCAAAATAAGATCTGAATCTGAACACAAACTGCTCAGGAAACTCGGATCAAAACGCATTTTAGCATACAGATTTTAGTGCACTGTTTAGCTGTAATGTGACAGAGTTTCTCATACCAGGCCGCCATGTTGAAACCGGGCACGGGGAGGACAGGGAGGGACTCACGTGCACTCACATGCACACTCACAGTGTGCAGCGACACACAGCCAGCCCAGAAGCTCAGTTTACAACACAGACGCAGCGTGGCGTCATCCATTGTTCAAGAGGCCATTACTCCACTATATCTTTACATAGCAAGTCGTTATATTTACAGTATAAGCTCATATATTTAACATTTAAGTACCAGTACAACAAGTTAAAAAAAAAAAAAGACTGACTGAAACATTGTTCTGTCATTTTCACAAGATTGTTAACACTGATGCATCAATGTGTAAGTGGCATTTTACTGTTGCAGTAGTTCAATTGGGGCTAGCTTAACGACTTTATATGCAGTTAGCTAGTTTTGTCAAACGGTCCCCAAAGTAAGGGTTGTCTCTCTTCAATAATAATAATTTTACACTGAACAGAACAGTTAATTAAATGAGACCATGTGAGAAGTTTAAATGTTCTGTGGAACTGCTAACAACTCCTAGACCTCTGAAACATGACAAGGAGCTGAAGGTAGTCATATTTCTTTATGGAAAGTAACTGAAGGGTAAATGTAGATGTAAAAAAAAAGCACAATAGTAGCAGAAAATGTAAGTTCTCAAGTCCAGTAAATGTACTGTCCATTCATCTGTTATTAATATCTGTATCTCAGCCTCTTGGAAGGCAAAACAAACGAAGCAAAACTCAGCATGATGAGCACAAGCATAATACAAACAAGCGCGGCAGGCTGAAGGTTGAGTTCAGACGTCCTTTTAGGGCTGCGCATGCAATGTTTGCGTGAGTGCAGGATGATGAAAATAGCTGGCAGTCCACATAGCCGTGGCTCAGGTTGCCATTCTCACACATCTAAAAGCAGCGTCAAGATGTGCCAATGAATCAGAGCAGAACAAAGAATGTTATCTCTGCTCGTACATCATTTTCCGGAGAGGATGGCAAGCAGGGCTGCGATTCAAGTGATGTTTTAATGACGGCAGCTTCAACTTTCCTGCGTTTGATTCATGTCTATATGTGTAGGTCAATATGTGTACTCTTCTGTTTAAGGATTCTTTCCGCAATTAGGCTCGTATGAAAGTCCAGACTATTTGGACTACCCCGCTGTGCATGTATGTGTGTGTGTGTGTCTTTGTGTTCTGATTGCATGTTTGGTCGGTTGTTGGTGTGTCAGGCAGAAACTCCGGTTGTGGTTAGGGTTCACGGACCTGTGTGCTTTTCCTCGTGTGTTAGTCTTTCGCTCAAGGGCAGAGGACGAATCCAGGAGGACTTCTGCCAGTAGCAGCTGAGCGGGACAACACCGCCTGTCGAAGTGTCGTATGTGTGTGCGTGACCTTTTTAATCGTCACAAGACACTGTTGTGACAGACATGGTGTGTATTGCGCACACGTCTAATTGGCTGCAGCTGAAATGGTTTTTCATGAAGCTCGTGTGTGCTGCCCTGAGAAAACAGACAGAGGAGCTTGGCTCAGCACTCAAGTTTAAATATGTTATAAAGAAAAAAAAATCACAATGAATCATAATGAAAGTTACTACATATAATAAAAAACAAACAAACATTGCCAGTCACAGATCATTAGCTTGTAAAATAAATAAGTACAAAACTGACTCAGTAGGTGCAGTAAATACTGAAACTCAGTTTCAGACGACTTGAACGGATGACGTAGTGTGACGTGCTTTCCAAAGCAAGAACACACACACAACTTTCACCCAAGAGACCGGAGTTCGCATCCTGTTTGAAACCAAGCGTCATCAGTCTTTTGATGAACCTAACCACGTTTGTTTTGTGCCCAAACTTAACCAAGTAACGTAGACCTTGTGCGTCAGGATAAGATGCGAAGGGCACATGACAAAACAAGGGCATGTGACGACCTGGGATGAGAACAGGTTGGATGATGAGGATGAATGGTGGGGGTTTTTTTCTAGAGCACTGACACGTAACATCACTGTAAAAATTAATTCGCAATGATGCTTTTCACGGCTAGAGCTTGTCCCATATTTTTGAGGCACATGTTTATATTTGAGGGTTTAAAAACAATATGAAAAAGTAGGGATGGACAATATGTATTTTTTTCAGCCAGTCAAGATGGAAGGACCTGCTTCTCACTGCTGATGCCGATAAGATAACCGATAATTTCATATTTTTGTATTTTCAAAAAGAAGTTCATAATGCACACCTGAGGGTAAGAAAGGCAAAGATGTGGTGAGCAAAGATTAAGTGATTAAATATTTCATAGCTCTATAATAATAATTTGCTGTTAAAACTTTTTCCCTTCTCTCTGAACTCTTGTGGAACCTGTATTGTAAATTACATGTGGCATTCCATGATTGTACACTTGAACTAGCGCATTTTGTTGGGTTGTTACTTACTGTACATAATCCCAAAAGTTTACATTTTTAAACAAAAGAGAAATCTGTAATTTTACTCAAGGTGTGTTTCATTTGGCCGCCTGCCGCTTTAACTTCCAGTAGAGTCCGAGAGTGAGGAAGTAAGTCGGAGAACACGACTTAAATGTAATGTATCTGTCATGACTCGTGAACATGTCTGCCTGAGTCACATCAGATAGATTTTCATTGGCAATGGTGGCTGTTTAACGACAAAGAGAACAACCCCCATGATCCCACGCTACTTAACGTCCTTTGTTTGTTTTTACTGAGGGACCCCCTAGTGGCAGAAACTACATGGTGTGCGTGTAAAGCAGCTTTAGTTAACAGGAACACCAAAACCTTTTTTCATGCAGCAGTAAGCTGATCTAACTGTCAGTGATAATAATGAGATACTTCACTGATCCTCGCATCACATCATGTCCCATCATCACACACCCTCCAGATATTCTCTGCTGTTGGCTGAAAAAGGGAAAAAAAAGTCTTAGAATACCCTTTAGAAAATTAAAAAATAATGTCAGCCAACAAAAAGCCTTTCAAGTGTTGGGTGTTTGATAAGTCTCCAACTTTTATGGGGATGGCTGAGTGGCTGACTGACTGGAACAGAATTGGCTGACCTCAGATAGTTATTGTATTTTCCACATGGCTGGATTGCATGAACTCAGTACCCTCTGCTTCCAGACTGTTGTGTCTTGTCAAATATGTGTCTGCACTGAGCAGCAACTAACCAAGTTTATTTATACTGCACCTTTCTATCAGACATGACAAACTGCGTCACAATTCGAGAAAAGCATGTGGGAAAGTAAATAAATGCAGGTCTAAACAGGTAATGTAGGCCGTGTGCGCTTTTAAAGTCGAATAAGACTTTGTTCCAAAGATTAGGAGCAACAAACCAGGCTCGACCCTGAAGCATGGTGCCACAAACGATCAGAAGGCCTCGGTGAGCTGTTGGTGACGCAGGCCTGTAGCAGACCAGTTATGTAGGTGGCTGACCATACAGAGGTCTGAAGTGGATTCTGGCTTTGATGTAAAGAAAACAAGAAAGGAGTCACGTGGGATCTATTGGTTTTGGTCCGAAGCTGCAGCATTCTGTCCAAACTGTAATCAAAATAAAGCTGCAACTAATTATTATTTTCCAGTAGTCTATTATTCCACGATAAGGTTTAAAATCACTTACTATGTCTGATCAGCAGGTTCAGGGGCGGAAATAATGGGGGGCCCATAGAGAAAGCGAGCCCTCCAACAGTGTGTTTGGCAGAGAACAGGCACTGCAAGTGATTTAGATTGACTCCTCAATCGCTGTCATTGTCATTTGCTATATATGCTCTCAAAACGGAAAACCCATTTCTGTCATGGTTTTCCATCTTTTTTGGTAAATTAGCGATCAATAGCAATCTATAAGAAAATTACATTCAAGTTACACACAATTATGGTCTCTGCCAGGTGGACAGCCAGCCTTTACATTATATTGGTTCACTAGTTAATAGCCTAGTAGATGGTATGTAGGCTTTTCTTAGCAGTTTGTGTATTTGTGTGTACTTCATAACTAGTAGCTAGTGTGCACTGGGGCCCATTATAAATACCTCATGCCTCTGAGCAGGTTAAACTCCAGAACTTTTCAATCTACAGTTGTGTAAAACTTTAAAAAGTCACCAACTCTTTACCTTTGAGAAGCTGGAGACAGCAAATGGTTTCATTTCGAGCTTAAACCATTAGCCAATTAATCAATTAGTTGACCAACAATGGAAAATAAACTATTTTACCGTAATAGTCAATATGATGGGAAAAAAAGCGCTAAATATTATGTGGTTCCAGCGCTTCAATTAAACTGATTTGTGGCATTTCTTTGTCATCTTTTACAAAATAAATGTCTTTGTGTTTTGGCTTTTGTTTGATGGTGGAAGACGTGATCTTGGGCAGTTATGACTAGTATTTATTTATCATTATTTATATATGAAACAATTAATTGTAAAAAATTCTAGTTGATTAAGTCTGTTCAAAAAAGTGCTGTTGCCCTCAGATTGACCTAATTTATGTATCTCAAAAATCTTAAAAATCTATGTCAGTGCATGCACCTTTTAGTGTGTAATTTCATCATTTTAGCAAACATTTAGTCTGAGGACAGTTTCAGCTCAAATGAGATTCTGTGAGCGTGTGGTTAAGCACCGTCTGCCAACAGCATTTGGAAAGCTGGATTTTAGCTTGAAGGATGAATCATGGACGTAAATGAGGGGTCAGTGAGTATATCTCGGTGCCCCCATGAAGCGCTGTGACTCCCATTGTTTCGTATCCTGAAATAGTCTATTGGGAACAGAAGCAACAATGGACCCAGACGATCAAAGAGTGGCACTATAAACACACGCACACACACACACACTTAGGAGCTATAGTTGAGGTTAGCTTTTCCTGTTGACTTGATTGAGCGGGAGCCAGTCAGTGGCTGTCTGCTCTGCTGTCTGCTGGCTCATCAGTCGTGAGGGTTTGGATGATTTTCAGTCCGGGGGTTAATGAGTTTAAACCTCAGACAGACGAGCAAAGAGACGCAGTGATGGAACAAATACGCGATGAGATAAGATAATGGTGCTTCTGTGCTCTGCCTCTCATGTTAATTGTGTGCTATCTTCTCCTGTATGTGTGTTTGCATGGTTGATTGTGTCATTTGGAAGAGAGTCTAGATAGTAGCCAGAGGGAAATCTGTGATTTTACATTTTGAACCATTGCAACTACGAACACTGATTGAAGCAGATGATTTTCACCAGTTTTTTTGTTTGTTTGTTTTTCTTTTTTGTGGGTGCTTGGCTTGGTTGCCTCATCAAAATGTCTTGTGAAGAAGCTTTGGACCGCAAGGTAGCTTTGGTGCGGGTGTATTTAAGACAGGAATGCACAATCTTTTTCCTATTGTATTGTATCGTATTGTTAGGATGCTAAATGGTACTTGGATCCCAATTTCCCTGAATTGACTTTGTGTCAGTGTCACTCTGCCCGCTATGCTCAGATTATGAAAAATATTCAGAATTAGAGATCCTATTTCAGTTTCAGGTGATTGTTGTTGCACCACGTAACAAAGCTGCTGCTCCATGGATTATGTAGTAATATACAGAGTTTCCAAACAGAGTACCAAGAATAAATGAGATCACCTCTTCAGCTTTTACAGAAAGGCTAACAGTCATTAAACATCACAATTTTTGAATGGAGTTTGGGGTCTAATTCTCTTCAAACAGAGAGGCAGTAACAGGGAAGGTATCTTCTCAGCCGTATTCTGTTGCTGCAATATGACACACACACACACACACACACATTTTTTAATAAATGCTCTTACACACACAGTTTGACAGCATTATTGGCAGGGAAACGCAACGAAATGCTTGTAGTTATTTTATAGAAACGAAAAAAAAAAACAACCATCTCCTAATTGTCCTGACAATGACTGTTGACAGGACATAACAAATGAGGATAATTATAACCATATTATAATAACCCAACTTGTTCACTACAATAAACTACATGCATGCACATGCTCACCCTCGGGGTTTTAGGCCTTTGAGACACACTTTGTGGTCTCTGTGGTTGTGGGAACATTAAATCTGAGTAACAATGTGAGTATTATATTCATAGGCAACTTATTTGCATTGACTAATACGTTCTGCAGGAAATGCTTTGGATTACACTGTTAAGACATTTTAATATCAAAGATATATGCACAATGGCTCTTCTTAACATCTTAATATATAGTAGGCCTGTTTCTATTTTAGAATATCCACATTTAATGGTAGAAAGAAAAACTGAGTTCTGTCTCATGCCCCAGTGATTCTTCAATAATGAACCATGACCACAATTCTATTTGAATGTCACATTTCCTGCACTGAAACTAAATATTTACAGTAAATGTCATCTAGATGATTTTTAGTCGTGATCCTCTGTGATGTATTTGCCAATGAAAGTTAGTTGTACGTAAACATAAGCAAAACACACACAGTTAACATTTGGCTGTTGTGTTTTGTAGCACAGTGGGATGAAGGCCGGACTGAAAGATTCTCTTCTCTTTCCGTTAGTGAGGAAATGTTCTGGTGTTTGACACAACAATGTGAAACAGAAAAGCTTAAAAAGGCTTTGTGAGTACTTTAAAAATCAGGCTAAACTGGTTTTGACATTTTGTTTGTGTGTGTGTGTGTGTGTGTGTGTGTGTGTGTGTGTGTGTGTCTATTTGATTCCACTTGTGCTGTCAGTGTTTGTTAAATTTGTTTTGCCATGTAATAATTTCCTTATCTTTGTGGGTGTTAAGCCACAGCCTCAGAACTGGTCTTGGCTGCGTGGCTGCATGCGTTTCTGTTTGCACTTCAGCTCCATTTACGTTTGTGTGTTCTGTTGGTTGTTCTGGTCATGCACGTTGCGGGTTTGGTGCACACACGATCCGCTGCGGTGAACGGCATCGTGGCCGAAGAGAGGGAGGGTATCTAAAGTTCAGCAGAGAAGCTCATCTGTTGAGGTTTTTGAAGTCATCGTTGTCTACAGCCTGCAGACTCTTCAAAAGCTCTTTGTTCAAATGTTTTAACCTACAACTGATAAGCTTGTGTTAAAAGAAAACAGGCTCACTTTATGACTGTGACGTAGCGCTCCTTTAAATGTGGTTTGCAAACACTTTAGTCCCCCACATGAGACTCATGTAGTCTTTATGAGACCTGCAGGGACTCTTACAGCTAAATGGCACTCTGTTAACACGTCGTAACACTTGGTTTTATGGCTGGACGACCCTTTAGTTGCTTCTGAGGTCCTTGAAAATAAAGTGTGGCAGAACAGAAATGTTAAAAATGTTTCCTTGTGCCGTTATGTTAACATCATCTTTTACTGTCTATTATAGTCTTTTTACATTGTTGCACACGACCAGGCTGCACAGCCCTTATGAGGCTGGAAGAGTGTAAAAGTATGAATGCGAGCACAAGACAAAACCCAGAGAAACAATGTCCTAATACGGTTTGTTGTGCTGAACTGTCTGTCTGTTTGAGCTTTGACATGGAAATCTGACTTCCAAAAGAAGCCATATTCTTGGAAAAGAATGTCATGCTTGCTAACATGATTTAGGCATTGTGCAGGGCTCACATAGTGTTGGTAGACTGTATTTTGCTACAAAGAGACCACAGAGACAATAATTTAGGATTGCCATTTGATAGTCGAAATATATGTTTGTTTGGTTTTATCATAAGACACTGTTTTGGCCAAAAGCTCAGCAACTGAATTAACCTGATGAAATTAAAATCATCACCTGGTTTCACATCTTTAAGCAGCTGTCCACGTTAAGGTTTCTGTTTAAAGACAAATTGTCCTTTATTAAAATCTGTTACCGTCATATAGAGCCGAACCTCCATGACCGCTGGCTGGCTGGTCCCCATGTAGCATCTACTGTTCAGTGCAGTTCAAATTCAATTCTGATCAATCCAAATCAAAATGAACAAGTTGAATAAACAAACACATAAAAATGGACACAGGAGGATTGGATATATATATATATATATATATCGATAAATAATTTTACCTTTAATTTGATAATTTCCTTTTTTCTGCTGAATAAAGTGTATTAGATTTAAGGGATTTGCAAATTAACAAACACACGGTAAAAGCGATACACAAAGCATCTGGGTTTTAATTTTAGAACAGCTCACTTTTGACCTTAGAAGAGGTTGTTATATTGTTAAAATTGTTTTTTGTTTTTTTTAGGACTTGGACAATACAGATACTTCTTTGTTGCTTCAGATTGAAGTAAATGGCTTAAACCAAAATCAATTTAAAGCAAATGACCTGTTGCTGGAATTATTATTGTTATTTGTCTTGACCTGATTTTCTAATCCACCAATGAGTCTCTACATCTTGTGAACGAGAGAACGAGTGTAGAAAACTTTACTGAATACTGAACGTCCGCACTGATGGTCCGATTCTTTTCTTTCTTTTTCAATTTTTTGTGTCTTAGGTTTGCTTTAAGACTGATCAATTAAAAAATGGCTTATTTTTAATATGTTAAACAGGATAGTTTGTTCACAGGTGCGACAGTGTTTGGGGCAGATGTTTGCATTCTTTTTTACAATGTACGTCACACATGTAAGCAGTCGTAAGAAGTCATAGAAAACAAACAATTCATATGCCTTGAAAAGATGTGAAATTAAGAAAATTGGGATTGAAACACGTCGTGGTTCTGTGTGAATATCCATCTCCATGTTCAAGTGTACCTTTACTATACAAAAAAAGGAAATTGACATGGTTAGGGGTGCAAAAAAAAGATAATTAGACACTGTATTTGCTGCAGTATTTATTTATCATTCGAATATGCTTTAGATGTGTTCCTGGGAAAGTTTCATACTTTGGTGTATTTTCAAAATGTCAGCCTGAAATCTGGCGAATGTCTTTGCTAAAATGTATCCTAATTACTTGCAAAACAGTGGCAGTGTGTGTTGGAGAACAGATGGCGCCAGAACAGATAACGCAACACAACGCTTGCCTGTATTTATTCTGAAGAAGCTTATTGTGTTTTAACTTGTGAGTGAACCTCAGTGAAACTAACTGTGGCCGGTCACACTTGGTTCTTGTCGAATCACATGGGGATTTATGATACTGGCTTCTTGACGCTGTAGCTTGCCAGCAGCAGTTTGGACAGTGTCAAACAGGAAAGAATTATTGGTGCGGTATGAGATCAACGAATCCAAAGTGTAAATATCAACAATAACTGCTGCAACAATTCACCAAAATTGATTTCCACTGAAAACAGTAAATGTAGAAAGTGCAAAGGACAATCATTTATTTAAGTATCAACCAACAAGCCAGTTATCCGTGTCCTGAAAGAAACTGAAGGTGTGACCGACGTCCTGTCTCTGTTTCGTTTGCAGGACCAGCTCCGAGCGGCGAAAGGAGAAGTCTCGGGATGCAGCTCGCTGCAGACGCAGCAAAGAGACGGAGGTGTTCTATGACCTGGCTCACCAGCTGCCTTTACCCAACAGCATCAGCTCTCACCTGGACAAGGCCTCCATCATGAGGCTGGCTATCAGCTTCCTGCGCACACACAAGCTGCTCGCCACAGGTACGGACACTGTACCACACACACATACATACAGTACATATGATCTGGCGCACATTAAGTTTGTGACATGACAGATGTGTGTGTTGGTGTGTATGACTGATTGTTAGGTAGAAAGGTATTTGTTGGACCCTTTCTTTGCACTCCTCCCGTCTCATTTAAAATTAGACGCTGAGGAAGCTCGACAAACAAAAAAAAACAACAACAAAAAATAGACCCTATTGTTCTGGAATTCCTCCACTGCGTCTGCATCTTGAAGTGAGATCAGAGAAATGAAACAGCCGTAGCAGCGTCATTGGTCAAACACTGCAGCTTGGAAAAAAAGACAGTTCATTTTTTTTTTTTCCTCAGCAGAGTTTTGAAGTCATTCAGCATACACAGAAGAAAAGGTCGTGAAGCGAGACATCCCTCAGAAGACAAATCACTTTATTTTATCAGCATATACAGTATACAGTTACACTAAACAGTAAATTGGTTAATGTCCAACTCTAGAGCTCTACGCATCTTTTAGACTTTATTTTGATTGCATAATTGTGGAAGGTGAGAAAAACTGGTATTGTTTTTGAAACCTGATCTGACATTTGAAACCAGGCTCTGTGCCATTCAACACTAATTGTAATAACAACTAGCTGCTTGTGGAAGTATGTTTGATTAATATGAGACCAGAGCCTTGTCTGCAAATCTCAACACATTCCAACCATTCAGCTTTTATTAGCCTTCTTATTATATTTTTATACACTGCTTTGCATTGTTTGCCGGGGACATTGTGGTGCATAGTACTTCCCGAAATGACAGTGATCACTATTTCCTGTTTCTGTGTCATCAATCAAATTGATGACTCTCAGTAATTCTTCTTTTTTTTTTGTAATGGAGCACCTTTAGTAAATGCAGCTCAAAGTGTTTGTCATTTAAAATTTCACAACATAAAATCATTACCAGTGAAAAAAAAAGTTTGAAAAAGTTTTGTTAAAAAGCTTAATAACAATGCTATCCTAATGGCCTGGTGGAATGACAAATGCAAAGAAATAAAATGTAGCACGTCATGTACACAAATTCAGATTTAAACAATAAAAAAATATCTCTATACAATATATAAATCCTACCTAGTGTCAATATTTTTGTAGTTGTAAAATATAAGCACATACAACTGTAAATTGTACACATTTATGTATTTCACCTAGCTCATACAAAGCTTTGTGCTGAGTTAAAGGGTCAGTGCACCAGAAAAAATTCAAAACAAAACATGTTTTCTTGCTTACTTCCACTGGTTTCTAGTGTTATAGTTTCAGTTTGGTGAGCCAAGATTTTGAGATATCTGCTTCTGAAACCTGAGCTGCCACGTAACACAATGACGGTTGTGCTCAAAGCATTGAAATTACATTTGAAAAACCTAATCCCTGTTACTCTTAATTCATAATTTTGCTAAACCTTGTTATGAACATCAAACGGAGCCTTTAAATTCAGCATTACTGAAAATTCTAGTGCACTTCTCAGACGCGCAGGAGGACAGAAGAGATGAGGAACAGGATGGAGGAGGGATGAAGGTGGAGAGTATGTACTGTATTTGTGAAGCAGGAGAGGAATGATGCTAAAAAAAAAAGGTAAGCAGGGGGAAAGAAGAATGCCTATGAGACGGAGGGAGAGAGTGCATAAGGAGGAGGAGGAGGAGGAGTAGAGGTGATGAGGGTAGGGAAGCAGTGGGTGAGAGGGGAGGAGAGGACAGTGGGATCCATGAGATGCAGCGGCAGATAGAGCGTTATCAGGCCGGGCTGATTGCTCCGTGATGGGAGGACAGATTGGAGAGGAAGCAAGGAGCTCTGCCCATCGTTCGGCTGGTGCTGGCATTACCCCTGCTAGCCATAACACCCATCTGCCTTGGCGCCAAACATGCTGGCATGCGCACTTACACACACGCACACACACACACACACACACAAACACACTCACACACACACGCTGCTTATGCACCCAGCAGCACATATGTTAGCTGCTGTAGGGAACACCTTTCTTATGCAACAAAAGCTCAGTTGGGACCCAAACGTGATCTACTGATTAGTACAAGTTTGACATAATTTGGATTTGTTCTAAATTATAGGCAGTTTTTGCAATATTGGATTATGGCTGCAACTAACGATTATTTTCATTATCAAATAATCTCTTCATTTACCATCATAAATGACTAGGCAGCAAATCCACACATTTAAGAAGCTGGAACCAGCAAATGTTTTGCATTTTTGCTTGAACGGTGACTGAAACGATTAATGGATTATCAAAATGGTTGGCAATTAATTTTCTTTCCATCTGTCCATCCATGACTAATCTGTTAATTGACTAATCATTGCAGCTCTAATATCGGACAAAGTTGTGTCAGAAGATCAGAATCGGTTAAATTTGTGTGTCCACAGAGATACCTTAGCTGTGTTTAGCTGATTAGCACAAAGACTGGAAGCAGAAGGAAACTCCTTTTTATTAAAAACATTAAAAAAAAAAAAAACCTCCTGGCTCACAATATGTAATTGATAAATTGTATTTTGTTCAGTTAACATGTGGAGGAATGGAAATGTAAAAACACAACTTTGTGATGTTTTTGGAGGAATTCGTTTTGGGGGGTAAAAATGGAAATGTAAAACCATGAAATCAACAACTCAGGTCGAGAGTGTGTTTAGCCCAGTGTAGCACAATTAGCTGACGCAGAGAGAAACTGCTAGCCAAGCTTTATAATGCTATCTTACTTTATCACAGCTATTAAACCAACACTGTAGAGCTCAGCTAAAACCACGATGTCGGGGTTTTTTTACATTCTTATTTCTGCACATTAAATTAACAAGATACAACGTGCAGCTGTAGCTTCACAGACTTATAGTAGACACTAAGTTTATCTTCTCATGTGACTGTGGGTTAGACGGCAAACAAGTGCATTCACCACAATGTTGGAGTGTTTTCCCAAAGGATCAGTTCAGCTATTTCTTCAGTAAAATCATTTAAATGCGCTGCAGGAAGGAATGTGATTCCTCATTGCAAGAGGACCAATCTGTTTAGTGTGTTCATGTTGGCGCAGTTTTAGTTAAGTGTTAAGATTGTTAAGATTGAGTGGCTCTTGGGACTTTCATAAAATTATGCGAGATTGGGATCTTTTTTTAATGTTTTCATGTCCTTCGCCATGGAATTGTTAAATAGAAAACAGATCAAAACAAATCGGAGAGTAGATGACATTTTGTTACACACCCTAAATTTAGTCTTTTCAGGTTTTCTGCTTGAAACTGTTATGAGAGTAGGTACCAGAATAACTGTCTTTACAAACGAAAAAAGAAATCAGACCAATACAAAATTAACAAATATCAAACAGAGAAATTGATGATCTGAACAGCAGCTGTCCCTTTCTGCACTCTATTATTTTAAAATAAAGGCAGTTGTGCAACCAAAGAACAACAGAGAGAGATGAAAAATGCAACTCGGCCCAAATGGCTGGTAATCACAGCTCAGTATGTAGGCCAAAGGTGGTCTTTGGACTGGGCCCACGAGAGTCTCCCCAGCTCCACGGGGCCCATGAGAAAGCTCTGCGCGCCCCCCATAGGGTTATCGCTTTCTGGGCCCGGCTCCAAACTCAAGCCCCAAACCTCGCCGGGAGCCTTGAGAACGAGCCGCTCTTATCTCCGGGAAGCACGCTGGAGGAACTGTAAGCACCTCCACCCACCCCGGCTGCTGGGCTTTGTTTGACGTGAAGCCACCGTCCACACACACACACACACACACACACACTTCCTCTTGAGCTGGGGCCAGTTAGGCGCTAGCTGTGTTAGTCTGTTAAATTCGCTCCGCAACAAGACATTGTGGGACTTGGTCTTGGCGTAAATGTTTGCATACTGTTCATGTTTGCACACAAATGCATAATGTGTGAGTTATGTTCTTCAAGTGGGTAGCTATTATGAAAGCTTTGCTAGTTTTGGGTGTAATTTGTCAAGGCAGGGATCAGGAGTGGCCAGAGTCGCAGGAAGAAGCTGCACTGGTTTGTTTTGGCCCCGAGCCAAAGCTTGAAAAGCCAAAGAATGAAAACACAAACACACACACACACACACACACACACACACACACAAAGAACTCACACACATGTCTACAATGACATCCATTAATAATCAGCGCGGAATGAGAGGAACAATTTGTTTAATACACCTTGTGTTCTGTCTCCAGGCTGTAGCAGGAGCAGCAGTGACTGCAATGAGGACGGACAGATGGACAGTCTGTACCTGAAGTCTCTGGAGGGCTTTATCACCGTGGTAACGTCGGACGGCGACATGATATTTCTGTCCGAGAACATCAACAAGTTCATGGGGCTCACGCAGGTACACAAACACGGGGAACGGCACGTAAAACAGACACATTAGGAGAGGCACTCTTTTATTGTCCACTCTACCGGAGTCGTGGAATTAGTTTTTTTTTTGCACAGCGTGTAAAAAATAAACAATAATAATGACCCAGTCAAGACAAGAAATGCAGTTTTCAGACAAGAAGATGAAACTCGCCTGTTGTGAATTCTTAAGCTCAGTACTATATCTTGAAGACAATTAGTTTTTTAATTAAAAACTACCAACTCAAGGCTGTTAAACATGCGAGTGTTTTATCATTTTATCATTAAATTTATTTTATTTTATTTTGTGATTAACAACACACACACACACACACACACACACACACACACACACACAGGAACCAGTTTATCAACAAAAAAAAAAAAAAAATCACAAATCAAGAACATTTCTATCCAATATTTGGACCTGAGCATGCAAAGACAAAAATATAAACAAGTATTGTGCATAACATTGAAGCATGAAGTAAGATTGAAATATACATTATTTGCATTCTGGTCCTGTTCTGCCACATGTTGTGAAAATAACTAGCTGTGGCTGTGGACTTAAATGAAAGTTGTGGCATGCATATTTAATTGCTGTAGGTTATTATTGTAGCTTTGTAGTCTAACTCAATGTCTGCCCACAACACCATCTGATTGGTTATCATACCATGAGTAACAGCCTAGCAACACTAAATAATCTAAATCTGCAAACAAACTAAAGTTATCAATACATGTAGTGGAGTATAAAGTACAATATTGTAGTGAAGTGGAAGTATATACAGTAGCAGAAATATTCAAGTAAACAATATTTGAGTAAATTGTACTTGGTTACTTACTCACTTTCAAGTATTGGTCATCAATCTCCTCGATTGCTAAAAATCTGTATCAGCCCTGGAAAAAAAATAACAAAAATTAGTTATTCCCAATTCGAGGTATTCGTTCGTTATACAAATCATATATTTGTAATAAAAAGGAGTTACTTCTATTTTTGTGATATAAATTATTTGCGTGTGTTTTACCATTTTAACTGAAAGAAAGACAGCAGACAGCAGACAGAGTCCGAGACGTGGATGTAGACTGTCAGTCAGACGAGCCTGCTGTGTTCATGTAAAGTGGCTCTCATGTCAGACGCTGGGGTTCAACTCTAAACACACTCAGCTCTTTTTTTTCATTCTGTGGCACCGACTTGAAAGGCAAATCACGCAGGAGGTGAAGTTGCCTGTACATTGTGGAGCCTGGGATCGTTTTTTTTTGTGTGTGTCGAAGCAGTTTGAGTTCCTAGAGGTGACATGTTCTGTTTTTCTTCGATCCTGTTGGACGTCTCACAACCCAGTTCACCTTCTTGTGTCTATCCCAAACATACCACTGTTGATGCTGCCGGACATGAAAAACACGGCATGTCTGAACACTGATGCAGGCTGTTGAGAACCAAGACAGTAACAGGAGCAACGTGGATTTATATAAAAAATGTTAACATATTATGTTTTTATATTTCCTGTTTGGTGAAGTTGCTTTTATTTTGCAGGTGGACCTCACTGGTCACAGCATCTTTGACTTCACCCATCCATGTGACCATGAGGAGATCAGAGAAAATCTCAGCCTGAAGACAGCTGGTCAGCACCCACACACCCCTGTTATCCACATACTGTACATCCTCATTCTCATTTTTACCTCATGACTACAGTGGTCCACAAACAAACCTCACTATCACCCTAATCTTAAATACAACTAAGGCTTCCTTATTCTTTCTGGGAATTTATGTCTCGAAATATGAAATGAATATCTGTATCTCTATAAGAGCATCACTGTGCTCAGCTCACGTTACATGCCAATCCTGTTCGATGATAACATGTCTTATGTGGCAAATTGACATTTTAGCCTAAGAGTTGTGCTGTAGTATTACAGTCGTGAAACATAACAAGCTGGTATTCAGGGGAGCGAGCATACGCCACAGAAAAATTCCTTACATTTTGGCCATTAGTTTTCAAGGTACTATGTCAATAAAAAATTTGAATGCTGTCCCATTTACCATTTTTGGGGCTTTGAAGCTTCAGTGAGAATTATGTGTGAATATTCAAAGCAACACATGCTATCAACTTATGTTTATGATTTACCTCTATACTTTACTGTAATTGTGCGTCTAATGAGAGATGAGGACAGGAGACATCAGCCACTGTCCCCGCCTCCAAAGTCTCCAAAGACAACTTGACGTGTTGACCAGTTGCAAGTTTGGAGGTTTGAGCTGGCGCTCGTCACAGGCCCTTGCTCACGGTGGCTACATTTGTGCATGCGGAGCAGAAATGCTCCCGCGGGGGCTTTGAGGCTACTTAAATCCCACAGAGGCGCATTATTTCTTGCTGTCTTTATCAGTCTTTAGTGAGGTTGAGCGAGTACTCGGCTGACATGGGAATCCAGAACAGGAACATTGTTCTGTAAATGGTTCTCCTACTCTTGTGATCAAAATCACTGATCTGCAGCTCAATTCTGAGGCTGTTCTGTAAATAGTTTTCTGATAAATAATAAATATAGCAACTTCTGATCAACTTAAATTAACAGCTTCCGGTTAGTCACATTCAGTTCCAATTTAAGCACCACCCACTTCCGATTTAAGTACCGCCCATTTCAAGCATGGATACGGATACAGATAATTTAGTTTGTTGAACAGATAAAGATAATGGTGTACTGACTTGTCCCTAGTCTTAACACCCAACTCCACGTCTCCTTCCATTAAAGTTCCCCTCCAGACACGTTCTAAAGTAAATAAAAATAGTCTGCTATGACTAATATTTTATTTAACATGGTTTTCCCACATTAAAACGTTTTAAAACCTTTGAAAAGGGGGCTGGAAGCACATCTACTCTTTCTCCCTCATTGAGAAATTCTGGATCTATGAATCACAGGCCTCTGACTCCGCCCACCACCTCTGT
>JBBPCS010000573.1:6363415-6376012 GCA_037974645.1 Hollardia meadi | reverse complement strand
CCCCCCCCCCCACACACACACACACACACAGACACTGAAACATTAACAGACTAAACAGAAAAGGGAAAAAACATAAAAGTTTGGTGTAATGGTTTCCCATCCCCAGTCACCAATGAGAACGCGGTGACTACTAAACCCCTCTCAAAAAAATCCACACATTATGTGCTTGTGTGAGGAAACTTAAAATAAATGAAAATAAAAAGGTGGCGCCCATTAAACAGTAAACCAGCACCCCTAGGCACTTCTTGGTAATTCAATATTCTTAAGTACAATTATAAAACAGAGATGACCAATTACTTAAACAGTTGATACAACAAATGAGATTCTAAACTGTGGTTATCAGCAATAACGCGTGGTTCTGGTTACACTTGTCTCCCCAAGACAATCCATACCTTAATTTGTTCCATTTTCATCATAAACAGTGTTCATGTATAATGTTCATTTACTCACCAAATGAAGGTCATGGAGAAAAATACATTAAAGAAAGGCGGGGAAAACAGTTCACAAAGTATACTGTGAGTATTAAGTCCTTTCCATAACACAGTGAGACAGAACCGTCTTTAGAGGATGTTTGCCTTCACATAGGCCATAGCCTCGGCCGCGTCTTGAAACTGTCTCTCAGTCCCGTTATGTGTAATACAGAGCCGGGCTGGATGAAGTATTCCGTAACGAATGCCGTCCCGTCCTCGAAGCAGTTTCCTGACTTTACGCCGATCTCGCACGGGCAACACTCGGTGGATAGTCAGGGAAGATGGAGATGGTGGATCCGTTGTACTGCAGTGAACCAGCCTCTCTGGTCCAGCGGAGGATTTCAACGCAGTCTTGATAGTAGTGCAGCTTTGCTATTATGGCTCGGGGTTTGCCATCTGGTCTCTTTGGTTGGAGAGCTCAGTGAGATCTGTCAATCAGCACTTCTTCATCCATTTTCAGAGCCTCTTTGACCAACTTTGAGACAGAGGCTGGGGAGTTTGAGCCAGGTTCAACCACCACGTTTAGTATACAGATATTTGATCTTCTCATTCTCCCTTCCATGTCCAAGCATTTTTCCTGTAGGCTCTCCACATTCTTCTCGAGCTTGTGTACGGTGTTCTGTAGAGATGCTATATCGTCTGAACAAGTGGAAAGGCCGCGTTCCATATCCGACACAGTCGTTTTAATTGTTTCCATGTCGGATCGTAGTGTGGCGGTGTTACTTGCGATCTCCATTTTAACCACTTGTAATTCCGATTTAATCACACCAAATTCCACAGCCAGCGCATTCTTCAGCTCTTTTTGGAAGAGACCATCTATTTCTGTTTTGAGTAAGGACAGTAGCTCAGCTTTCATGTCCATCATACTGGTCTGCCCAGCTCCCTCGGACATGTTGCTAGCGCTAGGTGTGTTAGCGTCTGTCTTGCTAGCAGTGGTCTGCCCCGTGTACTTGTATTTACGTAGGTTACTCGCCATTTACATGAAAAAATAAAGAACGGAAAGCGATGGGAGAGTCTAGAGGTACTGTAGGCGATTTTCCTGTATCTTAATGTTGGTGTAGGGCGCCAAAAAAGAAGAAATCAAGTTTCTTGCAGAGCTCACCTAACACACGACCTACTCCATTTTCTGCTCGCTAGCGCCCCCCAAAGTCAGGTTGAATTTGGTTGAAAAATATCAATTGTTTCAGATGTCTAGCTTAATTAAAACTGTGTTTGGCATGCTAAAAAAAAAACTCAGTTGAAAAGCATAAATTGTACAATTACATCTAAAAAAAAAGATAGTTTTGACCCTAAATGCTGAGATGTCAAATAACCAAAACATGTATACCAGAACTTGGAAACCACTGTTAAGGGAAATTACAATACCATATAATTTTATTCCCATTCATTACATGAGAACCCGGCTTCCAGATTATTTGTAAGTGTTTTATGTGCTCTGGAAATGTTCTCTGCACTCTACATCCACACAAATCCCAACTCACTCTGCTCCCCTTCTCCAATCCTGCAGCGACATTGAGGAGAAGTCGACGATTTTCTCCTTGGAGCAGACGGAGTCGCTGTTCAAGCCGCACCACATGAGCAGTTTCTTCACAGGCATGGCTGGAGACCCGGGAGACGCCCTCTTCACCAAACTCAAAGAGGAACCGGAGGACCTCGCCCAGCTGGCTCCAACACCTGGAGACACAATCGTTTCCCTCGACTTCGGTCTGTGCTGACTTCCGTCACCTTCTTAGTGTATTTGTTAAGATGATGATAATGATGTTAGCAATAATGCAAAACTATGTGTCCTGAAAAATTCCCTCCAAAATGGGGCGTCTTGTTGTGCATTATTACACTTAAACCATTACAACTAACCAAAAAGCAAAAAAGCCTGGTCAGAAATTTTGATGATACGAGCTACTTAGATCCAGGCAAGTTTTGAGCATAAATTAGTTTAATTTTAAATAATTAAAATTTGCAATTGCATGCATACAAACTGGTATCAGGTATTAGTATTTAATGTTTTTATTTAAAAAAAAAATCTTGTGTTCTTTATCCCGTCTTTTTTACCGACTCTAATTTCAGGTCGCCCTCAGTTTGAGGAGCCCCAGCAGCCAGCTGGATACAGCCAGGTGTCTGCTGCAGCTATGGCACCTCCAGGTGCTCCATCCTGGGCCAGCGAGAGCCACAAGCCTGCTACTCCAGCATCAGGCAAAACCCCAGGTCCAGTTCCGAAGGACGTGGCTAATATGGCAACTACATTCACCGCGCAGCAGAATCCACCAACTGGAAGTGCCACTCCAAGCCTCAGCAGCTGCTCCACGGTGAGGACGAGGAGGGAGGGCGGGAATGAACGTTAAATTGAAAGGAGTAATTAGTTAGTGAGCGAGCAACCGGTTGTGTTTGTTTCATAGTTTGTTCTTTCTGTGTTCAGTGAGGCCTGGGGGGCTTAAAGGTCACTAACTGTGGGCAGCGTGTGTGAGAATAACGGGGGTGGATATTTGGAAGGAGCAGGCTCTTAGCAGTGAATAGTGCCTTTGTCAAAACTCATCTCTCTCTCTTTCTTTATGCACTCTTTCTCTTACATTTTGTCCCCTTTTCTCTGTGCTTGTCATCTTGTTCCTCTCTTCCTTTCTTCCTTTGTCTATAACCCCCATCCATTATTCTCATTTCCTCCTTTCCACCATCCTCCCTCTCGTTCTCACCCCTGCAGCCCAGCAGCCCAGGTGATTACTACAACTCTGTGGAGAGTGACCTGAAGGTGGAGCTGACTGAGAAGCTGTTCGCTGTGGACACAGAGAAAAGCAACAGTCCTGCAAACACTGAGGTGTGTGTCCTTCTATTCTTCCCAAGAATACACTTGCGCCTAAAACGTTTCCTCTCAGTGTCATTCATTCATTCTTCAACTTTTTAGGCCTTGTTTACTGAAACTGATTGAGGACTTTTGTTGTTTCTCTTCATTTTTGGAAAAATCTTGGAAACAAGCTTTTAGCCAATGTTTTAATTATGTTTCATGCTAGCAGCCAGTAACAAACATACAGCATGTTTGTTTGTTTTGTTTCTGGCTTCCTCGCAGCTCCTGGTTTCTTTTCTGGCCGCTAGATTTAGCTGAATACCACGAGCAGCCTAGCTATTGTCCAAAGCAAAAAAAAAAAAATGTAGTAGAAAAAATGTTGGTTTTGGAGCCTCTGAAGTTGTGGCGGTAAGGAGAAACACATATCGAACAGATGTCAACACCGGAGCGCTCTCCATTGAGCTAATGCCTGTCTGTTCGCTCTTGTTTGACCTCGGTTTCTCTCCTTCTTTGCCTTCTCCATCAGGGGGGTTCTTTTTCGTTTGCAGGGTAGAGTTTGGTCTCTTTTGGTTGCACAATTGCAGACATGCTTCCTTTGTGCCATAAAGCAAGCCTACATTTTTCAGAGCTGGTGGCAGAGAGAATAGCATAGCGAAAGCAAGGCTTATAGAGAACCAATAAGAATGCAGATGGTGTCATTTCTTTATGGCTTTTACACTGTGCAATCAATATTTATTTGATAAAGGCAAATTTAAGCAAAATAAAATGTCTATTTCCACTTTAACATGAGGAAGATTTTCCTATGTTGAAGGACATTTTCTAGTTATAAATCAGTTATAATAACCAAGTTTCATTGGACAGCCAACTCATCAGTCTGCTTTTCAGAAACCCTCAGAAGTCTATGTGCACTAAACTTTTACTGCCTCTCTCTATATTACTAGGTTTGAAGTATTTTATCCAAAATACATGATATTTCCTCAATTTTTTTTATTTGTTTTTTTTTAATGTAATATTTCACTTTCCCAGATGGACTTGAGTGACCTGGACCTGGAGACTTTGGCTCCTTACATCCCAATGGACGGCGAAGACTTTCAGCTCAATCCCATCATCCCGGAGTCAGAGCCCCTGGAGGGAATTCCAGCAGGATCTATGGGTAGCAACAGCAGCCTCACCGAAACACACCAGAGCTTCAGCAACATCGCCAACCTCTTCCAGCCCCTGTCCTCCCCTCCTCAGCCCCAAAGCCACTACCAGCACCGGCCACCGGCCTGGGCTGCAAAGGAGAAGAGAGGCTCCAACCAGGGGAACGTGGACCACCGTGCAGGCTCATGTATGATGGGGCACCCGCAGAATCCCCCTTACCAGGCTCCAGCCAGCACCCCTCTGTCCTCTATGGGCGGCCGGCAGAATTTGCAGTGGCCACCGGACCCTCTTTTAACCTACCAACAACCACCACGAGCCACCAAGACCTACCTGATGGACACTTTGTCAGGAGAGGAGCGCCTGTCCTGCCAACAGAACATGCCACATCTCCTGCAGAAACAGAGGTGACATCTTTACATTCACAGTTTAAAGAAATGACCAAACAACAATGCACTAGAAAGAGGTTTTCAAAATACAGAGTTTTAATATTGTACACTGTAATGGAGTTTTTCTGATATTTAAACATGCAGTAATAAGGTATGCATGAATGAAACTATGAATAAAAAATATAATGCAGACTTAAGAGAAAGTGTAAACGAATGACTAAAAAAAAAATCTAATCAAAGAGGTAACTTGTAGCCAAACCTCATATTGTTTAAAGGTCCAATAAGCGATTTTGGGATAATTGATTTCTGAGTCTCATTCTCAAGTCGTTAAATACTTAAGCTTTGGACCACCAACCCAGAGCGGTCTCCAGTATTGTTACGCGTGTGGCCAGCCCGGCCATCAAAACAAGCAACAGAGAAGCTCGTATTAGAACAAACACAGAAGGATATATTAATGTTCAAAACATCATATATTTATTTACATTATGGTTTATGTTTATCCTCTTTTTTGGAGCTACCAATCAAAAACATGTGGCTCTTTTGACATCAAATTTAAATGTTGCCGTGTGTGTACATGTGTGTGCGCAGGTCCATTGACAACTTTGTACAAACCTACAGAGACATGAGTCCAGCCAGAGTGGCCATGGCCAACAGAATCAAGCGCCCCTTCACCCAGATGGTGAGTTTTATACTTATTCCTGAGAATCATTCCAGCCTAAAAATAGGGCAGATTGTCCAGTGCAACTGTCCAACACTGACAGATTTGAGATTAGAATTGTCTTTACATTTACTTTTATGTTAGCTTTTGTAAAATAAGCAGCTAATTAATGAACAATAATCAATTGATACTTGGATAGGACAGTGATGAAGGACAAATCAGGGGATCCTATGACACATTAAAATACTGTTCACAAGAATGGAAATAAAATTCCCTGAAATTCAAGGCACACAGTTTTGTCAAGTACACAAAAACGTAAAAGCCTTAATTTTTTGGTGGCTACATGATTAAACACAAGAACAAGGCTCATTTAACCCTGAGGAAATGAATGGTTCATGTAGTTTTGTTTTTGGTTTATTCATACTTTGACAATGATGTGTGCCTTGAATTGTTTGGGCAATCAACTCTCTTTTTGTGGACAAACAGCTAAACAAGTAACCATGTGATTGTGTTTCAGGATGAAACTAAGAAATCAGAAATCACCTGGAAGAAGCTGAGGGATGAAAGTTGTGCTGCCATGGATCACTCCCTCAGTGCAGGATCTCTGACAGGTATGAACCGCTGGCTGTAAAATAAAGATGGATGACATAAGAGCTCCCCAAAAGTGAAGCGAAAACATCTGGATCGCCCCCTGGTGGCTCACTGCAATACAGCTCATAAACCCCTCCCCCTCCATGTTAGCAGTTGGAAAATGGGCCAAACTAGAAACTTATAGCACATGTCAAATAATATTTTTCCAAAGATGGTTTCTGTCATTTGAGGTGGTTCTTATCGCATTGATGTTTGTTCAAATGTTGATTTTTATGACAAGTTTGGTTTTAATTAGTTATTTGATGTTATACACTGATCAGCCAAAACATAAAGTGAATAACTTTGATCATCTTGCTACAGAGCAATATTCTGCTGGGAAACCCTGGATCCTGGCATTCATGTGAATGCCACTTGGCACAAACCATCTGCCCAAACACCCTTGCAGTTCAAGCACAACCCCATGGCACCAGCACACCCCGATGACATTGTTCCCCCAGCAGGACAATGTGTGCTGCCACATCACAAAAACTGCTCAGGAACAGCCCGAGGAACGTGACAGAGAGCTTAAGGCGTCCACCTGGCCTCAAAATGCCCCCAGATCCAAATCTGATTGACCATCCAGGGGACTTGCCGATCCATGGATGCCATTGGGGAGTGCTGTTTGCATGAGGGGGTTTACCTACTGTCTGATCCAATGTTTGGGAGGGTTTTATCGGTCAAAGAACATCCATATGAATGCCAGGGACCAAGGTTTCCCACTAGAACTTTGTACTGTAGCCATGATCAATGTCATTCACTTCATCTGTCAGTGGTTTTAATGTTGTGGCTGATCGGTGTAAGAAGGTGGCGTATGGGCAGGAACTCGGTCATTACTGCGCAAACTCTGGCTCTAAATGACATCACCCGTGCAAGATGGCAGCGCTAGAATCAGGGACATTTTGGCTTCATTGTACAGTCGGAGGTAGTGGATACACATCGTCCCTCTAGGTAGATATATGTCAATGTTATGAGCTTGTGTGTGTGTGAAATTATCTCACATTATCTCCCACCCAACAACTGTACCTCTAATCGCTCTATCTTAGATTCAGGGATGTGGAGGATGATGCCGGGCAGCATGTCAACATATCTCAGCTCTCTGCAGCAACACAGGAAGTCTCAGTACACAGGAAATGTGATAGGTGGTGCAAATGAGGAACCCTTTCCCCAAAAGAGCTGCAACTACACACAGTATAACCTGCTGCCGTCTAACAAGACTGAGGGTGAGTTGACCCGACTGTAATGGTTAAACTGCTGAGAAAAGTGAGTTTGTATTTTATTTTATTGTATTTTAACAGAACAAATCTGTCAGTGCAGTAAGAACATCACAATCTGTTTCCAATGCAAATCAACATGCTTATCTTTGTTTATTCCAAACAGCCAGATTGCTTTCTGTTTTACTCAGAGTGGCAACTTCCAACAACACTGGACAAAATCATGAGTTTCTTCATTCATTTAGTCTATAATGGAGACCTGAAAGCAGATAGAAATGGTGCCAGGCTTCCAGCATGACTGGATCACCAGTTTTTATGATAGACAATGGTGTCATTATTCTATAGCCATTACATTGTGCAATAAACACTTACACTTCATAATGATATGTTGAAGTAAAAACTTGTCTGTTTTAAGATTCACCAACACATTTCTAGAAAATTCTTTAAAGAAGTTCCTTTTTTGATGGAAGCAGGCCAATATGTTCTTACGACTGATTTATTCCCTTATTTAAAAAAGGGTTTAAAGTCACAGTTACAGTCATAAATTATGAAATGAAGATTATTATTTATATCAGTGTCTACCAGCCTGTTTGCTTATGAATCATTGATAAATTCCAGATTTTCATTTCTGCTATTTTCCAGGCATAGTCAGTCGTTTGCTGGGCCCTTCGTTTGAGTCCTCCTGCCTGCCGGAGTTGACCCGTTACGACTGTGAGGTCAACGTCCCACTTCAGGGCAACCTGCACCTCCTCCAGGGCTGTGACCTGCTGAGAGCCCTGGACCAGGCCACCTAGAGCACCAGATCCCGCCATGGATCCAGACTTACTCCCAGCCTGGGAATTAAGCCTCTTACCGTCGTACCTCTGGGCCTTTTAAGAGCCCTGAGGCTAAGCTACCTATAGGGAATGGTATTCATAACCACATCCTGTCTTATTTAGCTTATTTGGCTCAGCCCCAAACGCTGTTCCCTGTCCCCACATAGCTCTGTGCCTAAACAAGTTTCAATATCAGGGTCAAGCCACTTTAAACCCCTTTTCCCCCAAGCTCCCGACTCAAATCATATGCAGGATGATCATCAGTGTGCATAGGTTGCCATGCATTGAGATAACATGGGCTACTTGGTATAAAAAGGTCAACGTGGGACGACTAACTAACAGAGTACAAAATGATGCAACACTCAGTCTGAGTCAGTCTGCATCAAAAAGTCTTGACACTGGGATTTATCGCTGGTCATCAGGTTCGGTGCAAACATCTCTCACAGGTCAGCTCTGTGTTTGGAAACACAGGTTGATCTTTGGTGTAAAAGGGGTATTAGTGGCATGGGATTTGAACACACAACCTTAAAGGCCTTAAAGGTCAGCTCTGCCTAAACATTTATAGCCATACCCCCTGACCGCCAGAGGTTTCCTGCTAAGGCTTAGCAAGGTGGGGATCCAAGGCCAGGCTACATATACTGTAGGTATGGGAAACCGACAAATGGTGTCCTATCCAGATTTGGTCTCCATGACAGACCTACACCCTGATATGAACTCTATGCAGCTCAGTCCCCAGCCCTACTTTCCCTTTATCAGCTAACTCATTAAGCTTAGAGGAGAAGATATTATACTTCCTACACATTAAGAGACACTGTGTTCTTTTACCTCATGTATTTGACCAGCAATCAGATCCAGCCCACTTTTTTAGCTGCAGTCAAGCCCCAAGCAAGAGTTGTCTATCATGAACTGGGTCTGAATCATAGCCATTTTAAAAAGAAAGGATCCTTTGCAATCATGCTCTTTGATTCTGCTGATGACTTTTTAATCACCTTGGTTGCTTTAACTAGATTTAAAGGCCAGAAGGAAAAAAATTAAATCACTTGAAAGAAGCAAAAAATTAGACAAAAGTATGAAAAATAATTTTAATTGGTCTACAAGAACAGCATTTTCTTTTCTACTATCACCTTAATCATCTTGCAGTGTGCTTTAAGAATGTAGCATTTTTGATGACTGAAAAGATACAGCTCCTGAATCAGATAATGTTAGCTTAGGACGTCCCACACAAGTAGAAACAACATTTAACTTGTCGTATTTGGCAAGTCTAGTTTAAGATATTGTTCTCAAAGAAAAGCTAATTATCAGGATATGACACCCAACTCTGTTCAAGCCTTTTTTCGATGTATATAGATACACTTATACACATTATCAACCTGCCTTTTCTTGCCTAAAACCACCCCGCCGGAGTCACTGTAACGTCGTCATTTGCTCTGTTTAAATAACAAAGTAGCGCATTTTGGTCATTCAGGACAACAGAAAGTGGCTCATGGTATCTTACATCTGGTTGGGTCAACTTTAATGACATAGGCATTATATTGTTATTTTAGTTCTTTTATTAAGTCTGGGGTTTTTTGTTATTAAATTGAGAGATTTTAACGTTTATCAGCTCTCCTCACATTATTTAATCCAAATCGATGGGACACTTTAACATATCAATACTGCTTTGTTTTACTTCTACCAACCAGGTTCTTTAATTTCTGTGTCTAACTCAGACACACTAATAAACATATATTGCAACACATGTACTCTACTGTAAGTTGAATAATGTTTGTTTTTTTTCTCTGTTGTCCTATCTTCTCTCGTTAAATCTGTCTGTGATTTATCTGTTTCTGTCATGGTAAGTAGCTCGCCTGACTACAGGCCAGGGTTTTTTGTTTTTTGTTCTTATTGTGCAGTTATTTCATTGAGCTAAAACTTAGCAGTAAAGCTAGCCTTATTCACCAATCTGATCACTTTTAGGAAGGATCTGACTAACACACATGCTGTAAGAGTTTCATGTGATTACATATTGTAGGCTTACACACACAGACAGCCATAAAAAAACTGTGATGTGCAAAGATCATCTAAGGGTCGGGGATGACGGTGAAAAATGGGCCCCCTTCCATTGTGCAAGTTTAATTTCTTTTTTCTTTTTCTGTTAAAAGAGTTGCTCCTTAACTGCAACCCTATTGTCAAATGCAATTTTATATTTTGTTATGTACTTTTCTGTTGTGTACTGTTCAATGTGGCCATTGGTTTCCATTCAGTTCTGTGCAGTAGGAAAAATCAATGAGCAGACTTTTTAAAGTTGTGCAATACATCATAGTTCAACATGAAGTCTGCATTTTTGTTTGTTTTTGGGTCCAACATTGCTGTGCGTAGTAATACTTGATTTGTCTGCACTGCATTACTTGATTGATGCTGCAGATAATTTTCAGGTTTAACTGGATTGCCTATAAAAATGTAAGAAAATTGGGGAAAATGCCTGTTATTATTTCTGAGAGCTCAAGGTAAAATATATCTTGTTTAATGTGACTATCAGTCCAAACCCAAGAATATTCAGTTGTCTTATATGATATATATGATATGATATATATGATGAGATAACACATATAACATTAAGCGTCACAATTCAGTTCAAGCTACAAATGACTGGGAAATCATATTTTCATTTATTCTCTTGGAAAAAATCTATTGTCTATTGTGCAACTAATGTAACTGAGTTTTGTCATTAATTTTCACATAGTACAGAAATGAACAGAAACCAATGTGTGCTTTGAATGGTAGAAAAATGTCATGGAACATGGTATGCGGAATGGTTAGCTGTAATGAAAAGTATGCAAGATTTGTAGTAAATGGGCTAAAACTTGCAAAGTCACTGGTATCCTCCTTCAAGCTAACTGGAGGATATCTGAGGGAATTACAAGGACATACAGTAACAGCCAACATAGTATCACTGCAGTTTGTCAAATAGTCACGAAATATAACCTCCAGGATTCGTGTTCTTGAACAGCTCTCACACCAGAATCCAGGGTTGGATTGCAATTTTGGGGAACTGATTATTTTTTGTTGATTAAAAATCAGTTGGTGAAATACTGACAACATTTAATGTTTAGTAGTCATGTGCATGGACACAAATTTGCCATCTTTAACTTGTGCCGACTGTCAGGGAAAAAATGAACACTTTGCGCGGTCATGAATTCTATGGATTGAATTTCCTCACTATTTCACGGACTGCTGTAATGCATTGAATCACAGGGGCTAATCATAAGGGAGGGATCAATCAGGCTGATCACAAGGGAAGCGGACCAAAGGCACCCCCTCCACCATCTTTGCACACCACTGCACAAAACAGATGTGTAAGAGACAGCTGCAACTGCATAATCACTTACCCACTCAGACTATATGCATGTACATAGCAGCAGCAGCCTTGGTTTCAGTGCAGTACAGCAGCCTGTGAAGTACCTTGAAAGTGGAGTATATGCATTATTCTTTAGGATAAGGACAAGGCCAGTTTATATTCTAATTAACAAGATGAAGTGACTGCCAATATGAGAAAGCTTTGACTAAGAGTAAGGTCAGAATTTTATTTTTCAAACTAGAAATATTTCACCCTAATTATGTCAGTAATACCACTTTTCGTGAAAACACATTCTCAGCATTTTTCTGTTCTCTTCTTTCCTGCCTTTCCTGTACTTGTATAATTGTCTTTTTGTGGTGACCACTTTTGAGTATCAATTATAGAGCTTTGTACACATATACGTTACATATTTAAAAAGACAAAACTTGTGTTGAAGATAGTGTTTTTAGTGTTTATTTGTCTTGGTACTTTGTCCTTATCTACCTATAGATACAGATGGATCAGATCCCTCGCAGTGCTGTTTCCTCTCGTGCTGTTCCCGTGTTGTGGCATTTTTTTTTTTTTTAGTTAGTATAGTTTTATCCTTAAATATCTTTTAGTATATTAGTATCTGTTCATAAAATATCTGTTGAATCTTTTGGCTGCACAGTACTGTTTTTGTTTCTGCTTTAACACAAAAAAGAATGAAAAAAGTTCAGATTAAAAATGAGTATCACTGTCACTTTTCAGATATGTAGCATTTTGAAAATTGTTAAATAGGTGAAGTTGCCACATAATCCGTTTTCCAGTTGCATATATAAAGGCAGTGGTGCTTCACTGACCATGTATGTGTCATTTTTAGAATTTTTCTTACACCTGTTGGATCCACTAACACTATATTTTGACGTTCTGTGCTTTATGCCGTGCTGAAATTCTCTTTAAAAAGTTAATTTCAATCTATATAATGTGCCTTATCATGGCTTTATAGTTGGCTCAAATACTGAGTTTGCCCTTCAAGTGCACAGTTTGTTCCCTGCAACCTGTAGATGATTTCCTTTGACTCAGGGGGCTATTATTAAATAAAATCCTAACTTGACTTTGCATCTTATCTGAAAGTTAAATGTATGTGTGTGTGTGTGTGTGTGTGTGTGTGTGTGTGTGTGTGTGTGTGTGTGTGTGTGTGTGTGTGTGTGTG
>JBBPCS010000573.1:6347699-6362195 GCA_037974645.1 Hollardia meadi | reverse complement strand
ATCATTTCAGTCTCAAGTATCGTTTTGGTATCGAGTATTGTGATACTAAACTGGGTATTGGTATCAAAGTCAAAATTGTTAAGTATAATGGCAGTCCAGCCATATACTAGGTTTCACCTAGTCTTGCTTTTTACTTTCTAGCATTTTGGATGCTAAAAAGTTAGTTATATATTCAGCTACAAATACAAAAGAGTACTAGATTAATCATTTAACAAACTTACACCGATCAGCCACAACATTAAACCACTGACAGATGAAGTGAATGACACTGATCATGGCTACAGTACAATGTTCTAGTGAAAACCCTGGGTCCTGGTATTCATGTGGATGTTCTTTGACCCATTAAACCCACCCAAACATTGTTTCAGACCCCCCTCATACCAACAGCACTCCATGGATTGTAATTTTTCAGGCCCATGTAGCTCAATCAGATTTGGATCTGGGGCATTTTGAGGCAGGTGGACGCCTGAAGCTCTTTGTCACGTTCCACGGGCTGTTCATGAGCAGTTTTTGTGATGTAGCAGCACACATTGTCCTGCTGAGGGACCAATGTCATCGGGGTGTGCCGGTGCCATGGGGGCTGTGCTTGATCTGCAAGGGTGTTTGGGCGGATGGTTTGTGTCAGTTGGCATCCACATGAATGTCAGGATCCAGGGTTTCCCAGCAGAATGTTGCACTGTAGCGAGATGATCAGTGTTATTCATTTCAACTGTCAGTGGTTTTAATGTTGTGGCTGATCGTGTATATCCTTCATATAAGCGTGAAAGGATCAAGAGTCATTAATAAATAGGGCTGTGATTGAATGCATCAATTTTTGGTCCTTATTTATAGTGAAGTTGAAATATGACCCCTAGTTTGGTGCCTGAGGAATTTTTTAAATGAGTGAAAAAGCCCCCATAGTTTCATGTTTGAATAAGAATATTAAGCTCATAAGCTGGACTCTGTGAGCAGACAGAGGGACAGAGTTTTTCAGCTCCGACAGGATAGCAGGTGTCAGAGTGAAGATGGATTACTCCAAGATCTCAGTGCACTGGCAGATAGCAAAAGCTCTTTCAGAGGCATTGTACCTAACAGGGGAGCCATGGAACAAGAGGACTAGGGCAGGGCACACACTGGGATGAAGGTACAATTTTAAAAATTGTAGCTATAAATTATTCTCATCTGCATTATCTTCTTGGCTAATCTGGTGTCTTTTGTCTGGCATCCAATTATTTTGCGCCTTCTTTGGCCAGAAAGATTTCTAAGGGGCTCTTTTGTAGCTTCCAGCATGGCTAAACTCTGTAGGCAAAGAGAAGATGGTGCCGAGCACGACTGCTGTGCTCTGGAGATTTATTTTGCATTTTCCAAATCATGTGTGCCACCCAAGCTAAACCCTCTCATACAATATGACATTGTTATTTGCAGTTATTTGCTGCACACCTAATTATGGTTGGACGACGCTTTCTCACCACAATCAAGGAACGTTTAGGAGTATCCATGGCCGCCCTTGGAGAATGCACTAAAAACTACTACAGTGTATGCTGAGAGGTAAAATTTATAACACAAACTCCCTCCTTGTCCACACTAAATTTGAAACCAACTAACAACCAATGGCTAAAACAGTCCAGTGCAACTTGTAACACTTTACGCTCAATCACTCAGCCGAACCCCAACATGTGCACAGAGTTTACATTGATGCTGAGGAAAGGTCTCCTCTGTTATGCTAATGGGGTCAGATATTGCCAGCAATTCAAGGTTAGTCAAACAGCATTTTGTTCGGTTGCTGGGCACGCTCTAGAGACTTTCCTGTGCTGGCAGAGCTACAGCCATCAATGTCATTGTTGTGGTCATTGTTTCCAAGCCCAGCCCTGTGTCGTACACAAAGAAAAAGCCAGGCAGTGAGCCAGGTCAGAAGTAGGCACGGGGGGTGTATAGCTGCGTGGTGTGTGTTCGAGGCAAATCGAGGAAGGGTGAGATTTTGCTCCCTTCATATGCACATGCGGGGCTTGTACAAAACGCTCCTAATAGATAGTCACCCAAATCAGTGTCCTCATAGCTGCTGGTGTGTGTTTTCCAAAACCTCTCCACTGTGCCTCTGTGTCTCCTCAAACTGCACTGTTTTCTCAGACAAATCAGCTTAGATTGCCTCGGTGCTCTCAGAACGCGAGATAAATACCAAATGAAATGAGAGAGGAGAGGGAGTGAGAAGAAACGGGAGGAGAATAAACCAGCCAAAACTAAAAGTCACAAGGAGGAGAAAGAGAGAAAGAAAAAGAGAACTTGATGAGCAGGGAGGACAGTAAGAGAAAATCTTTATTGCATTTTTTTTTTATCCAATCGGTCTGAAAAAAGAAAGGCACAGAAGCAGAGTTATTCTTTTGGAGATTTGATTTTAGAAGCATGCAGCGAATACATTCAGTACACTGCCAGGTTCTGCCAATCTGCTGGGAACACAGAAAAGGCAATTTTACTCCCCTTTATAGCATTTCTCTCAAAGTCTAATATTGTTAAGCTTTCAACCAAATGGTCAAAAGAATTATTATAACCGTAAACTCTAAACCATACATGTGTTTTGTTGATTAACAATGGCAAAATCTGCAGTGATTTAGTCCACTGAAGTCCAAAACAAAAAAAAAGAGAACTGAATTTCCTGTGACATTGTAAAATAATTAAACTGCACTGTTGGAAACTACTCTGGATCAATTTTCACGCATTCGACTACGTCCCAACTATTAATTTTTTTCCTCAAGCACGAGTTTTAATGGAAGTGCCCTTTAAAGAAGGCAGGCCCGCTTCACCTCATGAATAATCATGTTTCCACTGTGCATTGTGCTGCTGCTCAGGGAAGCACTAACTGTGGTTCCTGCAGACACAGTGTGACCGCTGAACGCTCATTTCAGAACCCTTAGTCTTTAGTCAGTGTTTTTAACTTTCGGGTTCAGAGGCATAAATGTGGCATTTAGCATGGATGGATTACTGAACGGTTCTACCAGGCTCAGGCCCAAAATTATCAGAGATGCAAAATTACTACAAAGACACACAAAAAAACATAAAAAGACACCAAACGACCACAGAGAGACACAAAATGACAATAGTGAAATTACCACAAAAAAGAAAGAAAGATGCAAAACAGCCAAACAACAACGCTCACTGAGCATGCATTTAGTGTCTGGCTTTTTGCATTAGTCCAGAAGCAGCTGATGTACCACAACCTCAATATTGGGTCAACAGATATTTTGCAGAGGGTTATCCATGAAGTATTGTGACAGATATCATTGATTTGTTGTCAATAGGTTCAGCTTGACCTGAATTCAAACAAAGCTGGCAGTATGACGTTTTGTTCGGACACATCTTGTTGGGATTTAACCCTGCAAGTAGCTGGATAATGTGTCTTGGCTGCTACAGGACTGCTATCAGAGAGCACTAAGTCACCAGGAGGAATTCACAGCACGTCTAACTTGTTTACAGCCTCCCCTTGGCTGCATCACTGCCTCCCCTATCTCACTGTGAGAACTTTGTGTCTTTTGTGTGTTTACTGTACAAGTAAGATAGGTACGTACTGTATATCATGAACAGGGATAAAGGCGCACACTTTCAGTCCCTCCTCCTTATCACAGTGACGCTAGTTCACATCTACTGTCTATTTGAATTCATTAATCAAATACATGATTAGGTTGTGATGTAATTTATTACACTGGACAGGATAATGGAACAGCATTTCAATGATTTGTCACGGCTTTGGGTCTTTAGTTTGTTGTTTCCTGTTTTATTTTGAAGGTTTTCTTCTCTTATTACCTGTCTTTGTTCTTTTCTCTCCTTTTGTGATTACATTAGTATCACCTGTCTTACTTGCCTGCCCTCCCACGTGTATTTAAGCCTGTGTGTTTCCCTCAGTGTTTGCCAGTTCGTTCCAATGTGTGCCTTTCTTCCGGCCTTTCTTTCCGGTTGTATCGTTTGAATCTCTGTCCCAGAACTTTGCCTGTTTTATTAGACTCTGAATTTCGCCTGCTCCCTTTTGGATTTGTTCGCCTCTGTTGGACTGTTGCTTTGGTAAATGGAATGGACCTGCATTTATATAGTGCTTTTCCAGTCTAGCTACTACTCAAAACACGTGTCACATCCTCCCAGTCACACAAGCATCCATACACTGATGGGAGAGGCTGCCATGCAAGGTGCCAATCTGCTCATCAGGAGCAATACAGAGCTTCCTGTCCAAAGAGACCCACGATATTTCTCAGCCATTCCACGTACACTCAAACAACAATGGAACAGCCATCTGGAGCAATTTGGTGCTCAGTACCTTGCTCAAGGACACTTCGACATGCAGCGGTGGTCGAAACACCAACCAACCATCTGAGTGGCGTCTCTGCCTCCTGAGCCACAGCCGCCTCATTCTGGTTTTGACCTTCGCCTGCCTCACCATCCATAAGCCTGTTTGTCTTCACTAAACTGCACCAGCTCTGCTGTCAGTGTCTGCATCATCCTCCATTTTCATGTGTTGTACACACAAGCAAGACACTTACCTTTTTAATCTTAAGTAGAAAACACAATGTAGCAGTGTAGTGTTCGGTCACGCTGCCGCGACTCTAAGTAAACAAAAATAGCTCCCCACTGGAAACATTGATGAAATAGCCACCCGACCACTACTGGCAAATGTAGTCAAACTAGAAACATGCCTACTACCCAACACCTATAATGCTGGTGTTGTTATTGCTGCACAACTGGTCATGTCCTTCCTCACTGCCATTATTAAAAAAACAAAACATCATAGGCTGTAGCAGCTGCCCTTTCTGTCATACATAAGAGAACAAAGAAATGGATCACCATATGTTGCTGTGTCAGTGTGGCTGCCACATACATACACACACCTGCCAATACATGAAAAGGATTATGTATTGCACTGTATGTATAAGCCCTCATCTAGCTGACACATTCATGTTAATAATATTCATTCATTCATTCATTCATTCATTCAAGACACTCACTACAAAAAGACCTTGTCTACACTTTGAAGAAATTCAATAAAACAGTCCTGTTTCATATTCTACCTGTGTGATATTTGGAGTCTTCAGTTGTTCTTGAAACTGTCAGAGAGAAACTGACGGGTCATTATTATGGTGGTGGTTATTGGACTGCATTTCAAAATAATACCGCCCAATACAACAACAACATAAACTAAGGCCTCATATATGTCCGTATATATACTGCAGAGTTGAATGAACACCTCTCTGACAGTGTCAACAAAAGCTGAAATGTACTGCTACTTTATATGTTTCACTGAGGTATGATTTATTTAATGACAGTTATATTGGATTGCATCAAGATACATGGGGGCTTCTAGTTTTTAGACAAACAGTTAAAAGATATGAAACCGTCACAGTCACAGAAACATCCTTTATTTCGAACAAGATCATTTGTTGCTCAGTTGAAATTAAATGGTAAAGGCTTTAAAATCAAAAGGTGCAGTTGTCTTGTCTCACGTTAGATCTATCCACTGTAACCTTTTCAGGCCTATCTGGTCTCTTTTATAGTGTATCATCACTGACTTACTGTATTCAGTACAAAACTCTCAACAATGAGTCCACGTATTTACAATTAGCAATCTTACATTCACAGGTCTTCGATAAAACATTAGAATGAATGTATAAAACTTGACGAGACTGATTGTTAAGTGCATCCAGGAGCACAAAGAGACTGGTAGGAGGATATCATACACACACAGGTTTCCAAGAAGAGTCTGAACGGTCAGAGCTTTAAAAATAGAACTCAATCAGTAGAGTTAAAATGTTGTTTTGTATGAAACTTCTTGCTAACATGAATCTTGATAGCCTTGCTAGTGTAAAAGTATACTTATTTATTGTTCCCAAATTACCCAAATACACATTTTTGCTTCAGTCATGTACACTCCCCCTGCAAAATGTCTTTTGGTCCCCTAAAGGTTTCTTACCCCACACTTAGTTTGCAGTGGCAGGTAGCTCCTTCAAAGTTGCTGCATTTTTTGCGTTTAATCATATTTTTCTTGGCTTTATCGCTAAAACGTTTATTACTTAAGACAGAAATACAGTCATCAGCACTCGAGAAGGAGCCGGAGAGTTTAGATTCACAGCAGCAGATTTTTAGGGACGATGTCTCTACAACATCAAGCTGTTGCACTTGTTCCGAGCCAACAGAGCGCAGGACTTGTGCACGACGAGGGGAGGTAGACTCTGCTCAAACGCGGTCAAAGTTGAGGGACAATGTTTACTTCCTGGGTGTATACGTGTGTGTATATTTGTATATAAATAACTGTACATGTTGCTGTATATGTATGTTCTACAAATGTATATGTGTAGCATGAAGAGGACTACAGCTTTCATTTCATTGTGTATACAATACAATACAATACATTTCCTAGATTCCTTTACAGTTTTTCTCGATTGCTAAGACACATTTCTTGTAATTATTCTCCATTTCCCAAAACTCTGAAAAACAAATGCATAACTGCACACTCATCGTCACAAACATCAAACTTCCATGTCAACACCAAACTCTCCACCCAAAACCATGTAATCTTAAATCTAAACCGAACTTTGCCTTCAGACATCACACAAAGGTCATCACTTACAAAACAGCCTTTAGACACTGGTGAGAAGTCAAAACACTACCCTAAAATCCTGTTACTGCAATAAGTAATGCACTTATGGTTTCCCCAAAGAACAATCCCTTTACATGATAAACACAATATAAACACAAATGTATATTTGACTTTATATTGTGTTTTTTTCCAAATTAAATTTTTTTTTTATTCCTTAACATACTGTACAATACAGTCAAAATAATTTCATGAACAATACATACCAATGAAAAACATTTTGTACAAGAACTTTTGTACTTTTGTAAAGAAGGAACTTTATGCTGCCTCAGCATCCCGTCTTTGGTCTGAGTCAGGCCAGAGATTCTCATCAACATCACATGTAATATCAGCCCTTGCCAGGCAGTGGCAAGCTTCAACCATCTAAACAAGCCTCCTCCATGGCCTGGAGGAGGTGAACGTGGATGTAGGGGTCTCGGTCATAGACCTTCCACCGCCATGCTGAAAAAAACTCCTCTATAGGATTTATGAAGGGAGAATATGCAGGCAGAAAGATGTTGCTGAATCTTGTGTTGTTTGTGAACCACTCACAAACTAGAGCAGCTCGATGGAAACTGACATTGCCCCAAATGACGACAAAGTATGGCTGCTCTGGTTGTGCTGGCTTCCTCTGGACTAGTTGGTAAACATGCTCATCAACAAAGATAAATTCATGAGAAGTGGGTCTGGCCTCAATTTCAAAGATTCTTTACAAAAGAGATGAAACAGTACAGTAAACGAAAACTCTGAAACACATTGCTATAGTATAAAGTAGGCCATCATATAGTATGTACTATACGGTAAGATAACTGTACTCAAATACTTGATACAGTATCAGTATGAAAAACCAGACTTGCACATATTCCAAGCACTGGTCTTTGACTTCCTTTCGAACAATAAGTCTGTTCCATTCTCAACCTGTTTCATCGAAGAATGTGGTCAGTTGTGGAGATGCTGACTGTAATGATGCCTTGGAATATTCCCTGATCCTTAATAAGTCTCCTTTGTATCTCACATAAGTGAATGGTATTGTTGGCTATGACCATGTTGACTATTCCCCTCTCTTTTTCCGCTGAAAATAGCCACTTTCTGCCTTCATCAGGTAATCGTCTCTCAGTTCTGCAAAAATAGAATTACTGATGGGATTACTGTAAAGTATCTATTTTTACAAAATAGGAGCATGCAGCAAATACAAATTACTGTAACTGTATGCAATACGGTACAGTAATTCAGTGCATTTTAGGATAGTACAATAGAGCAACAGCTACAGTACAGTCAGGTGCTGTAAACAGCGCAGAGTACAGCACTCCAAAGTTACAGTAAAGAGTATGTAAATTGCCAACCCATTTTCCCCTCTGAAGGTCCGGATTATAGAGGCTACTGTACAGCGGCTCAGATTCAGCTGCCCAGCTTCCCTCCTGTCCTTGTTTTCGGTGCCGTTTGTCTGTTTGTTTGTCTGTCAGCAGGATTACGCAAACACTACAGAATGGATTTCCACGAAACTTGGTGGAAGGATGGGGCGTGGGCCAAGGAAGAACCCATTAAATTTTGGAGTAAATCTGGATAAAGGGGCGGATCCAGGAATTTTTTTATCTCTTTCTTTAACATTGAGAGATAGGGCATTTTTCGACATTTTCATTAATTTTCCACAGAATAATGCATGGATATTGATTTTTTTTTTAAATCAGACATATTTAGAGGGCTGGTATCTATGAGTGTGTACAGTTTAGTGTGGATCCAAATAAAAATCCAGATCTCATGGATTTAAATATGTTTTAATAGGGGGGTAATCTTTTCCTGACTGCTGTACGGTAACAAATAGCGTTAGAAACCTGCAACTACCACCAATGTGTAGCTAAGCTAATATGGATTCAGTAAGGTACTAACAGAGTGTCACCAGTTGCTGCAGTTGGTGCTAAGGCTTAAATAAGAGGGCTGTTGGGCCTTGGTGGAGGTATGCGCTCTATTGAGTGACATTTTATAGTGTTTAGTATTTGACTGATAATTAGTAATTAAGCACAAAGCCTACAGACGTGCAGTAAAAATGCCTACTGCTGTAGGCAATGATCTCAAGGTCTGCTAGGCTTTTGATGAGTGTACTCTGCCGAAGCTGCCCGGGACTCCCTGTCCCAATGTATCCCCTGCTCCTGCCCCTAAATAGAATGTCAGAAATAAAATTCTCTTATGAAAAAACTCCTCCAGCTTCCTTTCATCTAGATATCGTGCTACTCACTGTGGAACTTTGCCTGAGAAAATGAGAACATAGCCATTAAGAATTGATACGTAGAAATAATCAGTCTGCTCACTGATGGTCTTCTTTGCTTATCTGGGTTATGTAGATGTATCAGTATTAAATTTGATACCGTTTCATAACTGCTTTAGGCTTTCCACATAGACACATGGAAGGGCAAATAAAACTTAATGCAAATGGGAATCTAAGTTTGTTTGACTACAGTGGTCCTGACAGAAATATCATTATTCACTTTGTACAAAAGTGAAAATCTTTTATTAGAATCCCAACACGGCAGTTATTTTTCTATATTATGCTTCTCTTTAAGGGATGAATTGAAAATATTTAAAAATATTATAAAATCAAAACATTTTTCCTGACAAATATTTCTGTGTTCTATGATGAGGAACTGTATGGCCTGTATGATATTTAATGAAAACCAATGATGAATCAAATTTGTCACGGTGTCATCCTGGTGTAGTGACGAGCGATAATGAATATAAACTGTAAATTTGCTCTGGTAGGAGTCACACTGCAGTGGATAGATTGTGACTACCTCTGGGGCTGCGCGCCCTGTCAGCCATTCAGGTCCGCATCCAAGGTCTTGTCCTTCTGCTTCATAGTTCACTTGATGAGCTGTGAGGGAACTTTAAAATACACCGAACCCCCCTCTGCTCTTTTGGGTGTGCCTTTACAGATAATCTGTTTGGGTTTCTTGCTACAGCAGATCTGTGACCAGCAGGATACTCAGAGATAATCTGAACAGAGTTATTATTCCTGTGAAAAGTACCGGGCATGTTGGTTTGCATCATGGGAGAAACAGCATGATGTTATTGGTGCTGCGGTTTGAGTAACTTGTTGGCAAAACCAATCCTGTGTCCGGCAGTGTCTTTATGCTTATCTTGTGTTCATATTTCTTATGATAGCCAGTATTATTTTTTAATATTGATGGCCTATTTTAACTTAAAAGCAACAATTATCAACAACGCAATTTTTCAACTGATGTGTCTTTTGTTATTACAGTTTGCAGAGCTGCAAGTTGGATGCCCTCTCACTCACTCCCCTGGCTCAGTGAATGTTTAGTTCCTCATCAGTTCCTTCACACTGTGACAAAAATAAAAGATGCTGAAAATGAACAACAGTCTTGTTTGGACCTAATGTTCGGTGCCAATACTCTGGGCATGAAAGCGTTTTATGAGCGATAGGAGAATACATAAAAGAGCATATGAGTAATCCTTCATGGTTTTCAGTGATGAATGTAGGATGTCTGTAAGTTAGGATTTTACTCATGGCCCCTGCATTTGTAGTGCCCCCCCCCTCATATTCACATGTGGTTGCAATTGTAGTTTGTGTGTTTATCTTTTCTTCTTATACTTATGTTTTTATGAGCACAAGTCCTCCCAAGGGATCCCCTGTTAAAACTAAAATTTAGTTGTATTGCTTTGACAAAAAATAGATATTTTTAGATTTTTTAGATTTTTGATTTTTTAGATATATAGAAATCATTTGTTTACAGAGTTTGCTCAGATGTCCTCATGTGACACTCTAAAATTTAAAACAGTCTTAATAAAAACATTAACGATGCAAAACACGTAGGCTAGGCCATGCCTAGTAGAATGAAAATCGTTTTTCAGGTTAAACACACGCACACGCATCTGCACAATATGGTGTAGTTCCAGGCACCTCCACTGAGTTTTAGAGCATTTCCCGGATGACTCTTCGTGCAGCAGCAGCAGCAGCAGCAGCAGCAGGAAGGCATATGCTACATCATCCAGGCAGCCCGGCAGACGCTCGGTCCTTCACTCGGGATCCTACAGCTCCATCATGGCTCTCAACATCCCCGGAGTGACCGTCATGATTTTCTTCTACCTGCTGGTCCTCGGGATCGGCATCTGGGCTTCCATCAAGTCCAAAAGGGAAGCCAAGAAGGGCCAGGGGGATAAGACAGAGATGGCGCTGCTGGGCAACCGGGGCATCAACCTGGTGGTCGGCATCTTCACCATGACAGGCGAGTAACTGCAGCACAGGAACGGGACAACATGGAGTCATCCGGCTCTTTTAGTTTTCTGAAAAGATCAACATCTGGTGTTTTATTATGTCCTGCGATCAATGCAAATCATTACATTATAAACATTAAATCGTTTTCTCCTGCTCAGTCTTAAAATCGTACATTTAAAAAAAGAAAAAAAACAACATCCAGAACAAAATCTGCTTCCGACTCAGTTTCATTATTAATGTTAACGTGCCAAATTCAGATTTTAACAAGAGAAAAGAAAAGACTTGAAATTGTAATTTTTTTTATGCATGGGGACATAGAACAGAAAGTGGAAGAGGAAAAGAGAGCCGTTTGAACTAAGGTGAGTCGACATAAAATATGGCAGAAAACGGGTGAGTGAGTGACTCATCATAGAGAAGCAACACTTAAAAAAAAGCTGGATGGAAAAATAACCCTACCTTAGTTACACTGCTAAGTAGGCTATCTATGGGACAATACATGTGCTGGGTCAGTTTGACCCAAGTGCTGGATATTACTTTTTATCCCAGAATGTCCAATTTCAAATAATTTCCCATAATAATACAAATACACACAAAAAAAGAATTAAACAATTTAGTTATAATGTGCAAAAATGCAAATGCACCACCAATCATGACCTTATAATCTCCAGGTATGATGACCGTTTCTGTGGGGAGGAAGGGGAATTTTGGAGGGGGAAAAAGTGAATACTGACATAGAATTGAATACAGGGAAATATATTTTTTGGGTCATATTTACTCAACATTCCTGTGTCCTTGGATGACTCTCCTTCAGCCTCCAATGAGGACCAAATACAGAATTATAAATACTGCCGTATAGAGTAAATCAGTTATATTACTCTGTTTTGAGCTAACATATGTGAGTAGTATATAACCTCCACTTTTGTGCATGCACGTGAAAACATTTGCGCGTACATGTGAAAATGCACGTACACAATAAATAAATATATAAATATATATAAGGACATGGCGATGTCTTGAAAACGTTTACGCGGGACATGAACACATGAATGTGCAAAAGTTTTTACATGCCCACTCGGAGTTGTGCAACAGGTAAAGCAGGGGGGACATGTCCCAACATGTCTCTGGAGGCACCATCTTAAAATGTATACGCGGGGGCTTGAACACACTCATGGACGCGCAAAAGTTTTCACGTCTCGGGAGGCACCCTCTTGAAACGTCACGAGGGGGCGGGGCATGTACGCCATCTTAAAACGTACGCCTTACGTACACGTAAGGCACGTAAAACTCTTTCGCGTCTTCAGATCTTGGACTGAAGTCTAATTGAATTATACCTTTGAACAAAAGGCCTTTGTATGTGTTGCAGCCATTACATATGTATGGATTTTGTTGTTTTTGGTAATTGTTTTTGAACACTGGGTGGCGTATGGGTGCTGGAAGGCATATAGGTGAGCTCACCAGGGCAGGTGGAGATGATTGGGACCGGGGATGAGCACACAGCTTTTGACCGTGTAGCCATGCACACAGTGATGTTTGTTGTTTGTAGTATTAATAAACAGTCTTGCAAGCTATGGATGGAGTACAGGCGTCCTAACTTGTTTTCCCAGTCTAGCAATCACAGTGGCTTTGAGTAGCATAGTCACCACAGTATGAATGTAATTTCTCTCCATCTGTGCCTGTGCCCCTGTGCTTGTCTCTATACTCTGTTTGTATGTGTCTTGTGTATTGTATTGACTTTGTTCTGGTTAAAGCTTCTTGAAAAACAAACAAAAAAACCCAACTCTTTCACGTCTTCAGACCCCCGTTCAAACGCTTCAAAGTCAAACGGGGTTAATATTATTAACAACCACCCGGCCAGAACCGTCACCATGTTTAACATTTTTTATTATATATTTATTTAATATCTATTATTTATATATATATTTATATATTTATTTATTATTTATATTATATTCAGCGCCATCTTGAAACGTCACGAGGGGCGGGGCATGTATACCATCTTGAAACGTCATGGGGCGGGGCATGTGCACCATCTTGAAACGTCACAAGGGGGCGGGGCATGTACGCGCAAAAGTTTTCACGTGCACGCGCAAAGTGGGGGTTATATGCTACTACTTACTTACTTCAAAGTTGTAAAGGAAGTTTTTTAGACAAACCTAAATTCTACATTAGTCCATTAAATTCTTGACTGCAAAATCACATTAAACAGTTCTTAATTTTTAATAGTCACGCTTATCTTAAAAGAAGAAAATGTGTAACATATTCAAAACTAAAAAGAAACTATGGCAGTTGAATATAAATAGTACAAAGATATGCACACTTTGTAGTCTGAAAGTAGGAATAAAAACTGGTGGGGGGTCAACAGAAGTTTACAGTACTGAACATATATTGATGGGTGGATACTTTAACAACCACAGGCTTGCAGAGAGATACCAGTGAAACGAAGAGATTTAGTGCACCTTGGCTCTGGCACCAGTCAAGGAGAGTTCTGGCAACCTTCATTCAATGGGATGTGAGGAGTAGGTGGCCCAATTCAAATTTCAAAATAGTCACTATTGCACACTAATCAACTCTAGTTAAGCTCATTAAGATGACGTGTAGTTTATGAATTATATAGTTCATTAAGCCCATTCAATCCGATTATATTTATAACTCAGCACCTATATGCAGACGACAATCTGATTTCCAAATGCTCAGTATTGTAGAATCTGTGTTTAAGCTTACAATGTAATGTACAGTAACAGTTTGAGCTATGCAATGCAATAAGCCCAAACACCCTGTTGATGGAAAATCCCAATGCATTCATATCAGAATTGCCACATGCAGGTTACTGCTGCAAATCAGCGGCCACAAAGTTTAATATTTGTTGAGTCAATGCCAGAGCAATTCAACACAACACCACCAACAAACTGACTATAAGTATAGTTGTGAGTGAACCTCTCTCTCAGCTAGTCATAATAATTATTAATAACCAACTAAAATATGCTTTTCAGTGGTAACATTTTTTGCAGTGTATTACACCGTGCAGGGGTTTTTTATTACTTGTCACCCAGGATACTAAATTTTAGTCACAATTACACATATTTTTAGCCTACTACACAATTAATTACAGTTAAAGGAAGAAAAAATGTCACTTCTTTAAATGGCTTCTATTAACAACTCCAAAATGTATAGCCTGGATTTGAATATAATATTAATATTATTGATCAGGAGATCAAGCCATGAGAACATAAAAATAAAGAAATAAATTTAATAAAAAAATAAAAATCCATGGCACCCTGGGGGAGAGACTTGTCTGTCGTCATGTGAAAAACGAAGTTGACTGAACCTGAAATAGAGACATGCTGTGGCACAAACTGTTTCACACAACAGTGAACCACACACAGTTATAGTGTTCAGCAGTTAGCATTGGCAGTTAGCCTTAATATTATTGGCTACCTTCCTGAGTTTGATGTGGAGAAAAAGAGAGTCGTGGTTAACGTTAATTAATATTTATAATAACAAACAGAGTTATTTCTGATTATTGATGCTAGTTATCTATTTAGTTAGCTAATGTTAGTTTGGATAAAAAGGGGGAGCGGGGGAGACAGGCGCAAACACAGATTCAAAGCAACTGCAACAGCAAAAGCTATAGAAATGTTAAAAATAGTTGCTGTAGGAGCCATCATCTTTAAATATAGTA
>JBBPCS010000573.1:6336236-6347599 GCA_037974645.1 Hollardia meadi | reverse complement strand
AGATAAATTGGTACCAGTTGAGGGCAGAAGGTGATGAATTTTGTCTCTAATAAGTATAATTTTATCAGTAAAAAAGCAAAACCTTATGAAATTCTGTTAATTGCATTAAACACTGTTTGACTAAACATTGTTCAACTTACCCTGATAAATTCTTTATAAGGGCTGGATTAAATGCTTCTCCTCAGTCCAGTCTTGTCTACCACCAACACCACCACCAAATATAGGTAAAGTGTTCATATTAACCTACCATAAAATCATGCCCACTTTGTTTCGAGTGAACTGCTGACCGCAAGAGGTCAGGGAAAACGTCCAGAAAGTTTAACAATGGTCAAGTGGGAAAATTAGTTGCTGGGTCAAAATAAACCAACCAGCTGTTCAGCTGTAAATGAATCCTTCTGACAAAGCATAACCAACCCAACAATGTGTTTAATACAGAAACAACACGTTTTTGAGTGAAGTTTCAGGACATGGATTTTTTAAATGTAATAATGTAATACAGTAAATTCCCATTTAAATTTAACAAAGTTACAGTAGACAGTTTGTTTCCTGTTATAGGTTTACAGGCATTTGCAAGTTTGGCACGAGTAGTCGCTAACGTTCCTGCTACTCTCTTCTGCCCTTATGTGTGTGTGTATGATACAGCCACATGGGTTGGAGGTGGATTCATCGTGGGCACAGCAGAGGCAGTCTACAACCCCTCCATGGGACTGATCTGGGCCGTAATGCCAATCACAGCAACCATGTGTTTTATCATTGGTGAGATTTCTGTAACAATCCTGCAATAGTATGAACTAGAGCTGAGCACGTCAGGGTCAGTGGCATTGACATAAATAAAGATGGATAACACATCTCCACTTCCTCCTTATGTACAAAAATGAGGCCAAAGTACCCTGTCACTACCCGATCCGAGTCGCTGCACAATGTGAGTTGCATGCGCGAGCGTGTCCGTCATATTGGAGAGCTAGGGACGGCAACACCACTCAGACAAACCACACCAGAACTGAAGTAAAACCATTAATTTCTTATGTTATGATTACATTTGATAATGGCTATTTCACACAGCAGTGTGTGGTTTCCTGTCATAGTGTAGCTTTTTTCAATGCTCATATTGCTGCTATTGTGTACTGTCCAAATATTTGGACAAATTGTACTTTGATGCTTTGGCAATAGGCCCTTTTCATGCTGTGTGTTCCGAGAGCGGAAGTATGCAAAGGCAGTGGAGCCTTACTTCCATTTACTTGTCAGTAGAGGATAAAAATTATTTTCACAAAGTCTCTCAACAGCCTGCCGAAGACTGCAATGACTGATGTTGACAGAATCTCCAACATGTTTTCATTAACCTTAAGTTTGAAACTTGAAAAAGGGTTCAAGTTCTTTGTTGAAAAATATTTATTCGACTATGAAGGTCAGTCACTTTATTGATATTAGACTAACTAACTTGGCTAACAATTAAGCAAGTCATGGAGTCACGGTCCAAAATCAGACACTCGCCAAATGCAGGTAAAAAGCAAGGTCAATCACCACTGGCAGGTTGCTGAATTACAGTAGCTCTACTTCTTCATATGCTGATTAACGTTACAACACGCTACAACACATAAGTTGATTGACCATTGATTGATCGTATTTTGTTTTGCATCCACTCTGCACACAGTGTTGGCATGCAACATATTGAGTCGAGTCAAGCCGAGCTGTTCCTGCATTGGAAAAGCTACTTATGATCGTCAACAATTGTATCGCAGGTCTTTGATGGACTCATTGCTTTGGTTATTTAGCTAGCTCAGTGTTTCTGTTGGTAACATTTATCCGTGGTAAGTAGCGTTTCTTACAGTTGTGTGAGTGTTGTGAAGAATGCCCGAAAACGTCTGAGTAATGTTGCATGAACAGACTTGTTAAAATAAGCAGTAACTTTTAACAGCTAAAAATTTACTTAATCAAAGTTCTGCGGGTGGTTTAATTGGTGTTGCTGTTGTTAGATGTCCAACATGGTGGACGCGTTCACACATGCACGACTCACATTGTGCTCAGATCAGGTAGTGACACACCCGACACCTGATACGAACACTGCCATCTAGTGACGTCATTTGGAGCCAGAGTCTACGCAATAATGATCGGGCAGCAGAGCTGTGGTATCAAGTTCCAGCCCATACATCCGCCCAATCAACTGCAAGAAGGGCTAAGTCAATCATAATGTTTCAACCCCCTTTTTTAAACAAAAAACAAAAACAAACAAACAAACAAAAAATGAACTGAAAAATGAACATTCAGTGTTGTAAGAACTACCTAAGATGAGAGAGACCATCTTTGGGAAAATGTGTTTGACCTGTAGTAGAGTTTATAGTTTGACTCATGACCCATCTGCTCACATGGAGGGGAGGAGTTTATAACCTATACTGCAGCCAGCCACCAGGGGGCAATTGAGATATGATGGCTTCACTTCTGGGAGCTGTCATGTTGTCCATCTTTATTTTACAGTAGGAGCAGGAGTTTTTGTAACTTAAGGACCACTTCTGATTGTTTGTGTACCCATTACTTTTTTCGTTTGCTGTGGTAAGAGGTATAGAGTATCATTTTTTATGCTAGTTTGGTAGCAAAGTTTAAAATTATCGTGACGCGTGGTGTGCAGAGTAGCCAAAAATTGTACTTAAGTAAAAGTACTGTAACTTTGCAAAAACAAGTTCTCAAATAGAGATAAAGTAACTACTTGAGTTAGAGTACAAACGTGTAATTATTTCAACCATAGATGGTCTTCCTCAGGTAAAGAAGTGAACATACACCTGTATTTATTTGTGATGAAATGACAAATCATCATCTCCTGATTAGACAACCTGCCACATATAGACCAGGACAATATTCCCAGTCTGTATCTCTCGAGTGTGATCACAAAATATTACATTAATATTACTCCAATAAGTAAAAGTACACCAATAAGTAAAGATTTTTTGCATTCTTTGGGTGTGGTGTCCTATATTAGGATTTGACAAGTGACAAGTGAAGCAAATCATGTGAATGTACATAATACAACATGTCAGAATGTCAAAAGTAAATATTATGAGTGTCAACGTGTTACAGTGTCCTTAAACTTTGATCAGTATAGATGTCCACGGTCCCACCACAGACCTGGTGTGAGCCCCCCATATCCAGGTCTCTCCAATCACACGAAGACAAGATTAGACAAGGGACCAAATCAGTCTCTTATTGTTCTGAAAATGTCTCATATCAAATAGATACATATCACTTAGGCTAATTAGGAGATAATGCTGTGGATATAGGTGTGTTCTCTTCTTTACCTTTACAACTGAGGAAGACCATCCGTGTCTCAATTAATATACCAGTCAAATTAAAGTAGCTTTACTTGGTGCTCACACACTGTTAGTTTGAATATTTACATTACTTCAGAAACTGGCAGCACTTTTGAGGCATGAAAATACTTTGTGTATATATTATCAAACTCACAACTGTGTTAACTAGCATTAACACAACAGACACACTTACTGCTATCTGTTCGCTCAGTGTCAGCAAGGTACTCTGATGACTTAACAACTGGAGCCCAATGCAGTCTGGTCTGCTGTACAGCTTTTAAAGTGTTAGCCATACTTCTACAGCTTCAGCCATTATGCTGCTTTGAACAGTGCCATTTGGAGGCGTGGCTGTGGTAGGATATCAGAGCGCCAGCAGACCTGGGACCAGCTGACCACCTGCCTCTTAACAGAATGAGCATGAATGCATAAAACGATAAATAACAGTAGCGTGATGAATGTATCCAAATATAACAGAGTAAAAGTAATGATTTTACTCTTTAAATGCTGCTAAAAGTGTGCTGCATTAATTATCAATGTCCCTGCATTACGCATTACCTCCCAGCACTGATCGTGACATGCTCAATGGAAACACAAGTTGCATAACCTCAACTTCATTTATGTCTGATGATTAGCAGAGAAAAACAGCATTCCTCTTCCACATGAAACTCACATGAGAAAAGAAAGTTTGATCCTCTTAAACCCTGATTACATGCATTACATAGTGGCTTTCTTTTTTTGTGGCTGTTGTTGAGATTAAGGATTCAATATGTTTAATAACCACGATTTTGTGCAGTGTTTTATGATGAAAACTGTTCATTTAGCGGAATTTTATTTTTGTGAAAAAGAGCAGAGGCACTATTTCACAAAGCAAGTGAGTGCTTATAGGTTCTTGTACCCTCTGAATTGATCACGAGACAAGATTGTTCAGACGCTGAGGGGCTTACCACTTCTGCTAAACAGTTTCCTGTGTAAAACCATGAATGGCCCTATTTTCAACTGTTTTACTACAAGATAGAAAAAACAGCCAATCAAACTAATTCATACCATATATTATAATATCATGCATTTAAATGACAAATAACTGTCTAATTCAACCAGTAAATCGAAATCTTTCTATTTCCTCGTTCCATCATTAAGGTGGCCTGTTCTTCGCCGAGCCAATGAGAAACAATAAATATGTGACCATGATGGATCCTTTCCAGATCAAATATGGAAAAGTTCCAATGGCTGTTCTTTCGCTGGCTTCACTCGTATCAGAGATTATGTGGGTGACTGGAACACTCATAGGATTAGGTAAGAATTTTTCTGTGTGTGGCTGTGATACATGTGATACTTGTGTGTTGACCCTGACAGCAGAGCAGCTGTTCATCACAGCTCTTTCCTGAGGTGTTGCGTGAAAGACAATCCTTTGTCTAATTGTACAGATGCTCTGGTATAACTCCATCCAGGGATCAGTATAACCATAGGAGTGATGGGTCTGAGAGAGTAATGTGGGGGATCTACTATCACTTTTCTGTTGTCTGCAACAAATCTAGTCTTATTTATAGGCAAATCTTAAAGCAAGTGTACAGATACTGTGGCTTTGACCTTTGCAATAGATTCAATTGTAATGATAGTAATTTTGGAATTCAGGTTTAAGCAACTCCTGAAGTTTAACTTAAAGGGGCAACTTGTAAAATATGTCCAGAATTTGAAGCTACCATCATAATAATAGGGGACAGCATATTATTAGAATAACTGCCAACTGCTGCTCACTGTACTGTCTGCTGTAGTTATTTTTGGGTTGTAGTTATCTTTGGTTGTAGCTGCCGGACCATTAGCTCAGCCAGCGGGCGGGCTAGTGGACCTACAGCTGACTGAAGTATGCTAGATCCTGACCTTGGGTTCAAGATTTATTAATCACATTTGCCCTACATAAAAGTCTAAATAATTAAAGCATATCAACATTTTTTTTAATTTCTTCACTGAGGCACTTGAAAATAAGTAGAACCATATCTTTCCAAAATGATTTTGAGAAACAACAATAACTAGAATGGCACTCAGTAGAGTGCATACATCCGCCAAGGCCCAACAGCCCTCTTATTTAAGCCTACTGCAGTACTACTAACCAACTGCAGCAACTGGTGACACTCTGTGACTACCTTACTGAATCCATATTAACTAAGCTACACATTGGTGGGAGTTGCAGGTTTCTAGCGCTATTTGTTACCGTACAGCAGCCAGGAAAAGACTACCCCCCTATGAAAACAAGTTCAAATCTGCTAGATCTAGATTTTTATTTGGATCCGCACTAAACCGTACACACTCAGATACCAGCCCTCTAAATATGCCTGATTTTTAAAAAATCAAGATCCATGCATTGCTCTATGGAAAATGTAATGAAAATGCCCTATCTCGCAATGTTAAAGAAAGAGATAAAAAAAATTCCTGGATCTGCTGCTTTATCTGGATCCGCGCCAAAATTTAATAGGTTCTTCCTTGGCCTCGTCAACAGAGTTCTACATCCTCTGAAATATGTAAATGAGTATATAGACAGTGGGCTTAAAATGCTAATGTGTATGCATCTAATAGGTGTAACTATGAGTGTGATCCTGGATTTGTCCTACACTGTGAGCATCTGGATTTCTGCTGCTGTGGCCATCACCTACACCCTGTTGGGAGGTCTCTACTCTGTTGCCTACACAGACATAATACAACTCATCCTCATTTTCATCAGCTTGGTGAGTTATTGCTTTTCCTCCTATATTACCTGGCTGTCCTACAGCCTGGAGGGGTTTAGCCAAGCTTAGCATTAAGACTGGAAACAGGGGGAAACAACTAGCCTGGCTCTGTCCAAAGTTCAAAAATAGGCTTACTAGCACCAGAAATTAGCATGTTATTAACATGTTGTGTCTCCTTTGTTTAAACACAAAAGTAATAATAGTAATTTTAGGTTTTAGGGTGAGTTGTGTGCTGGAACTATTTCTTGATGAACAACAGTTTATCCACCTGCCCAGCATAGGTGTAGTCCTGCTGGAGCGCCATAAACGACGCTCCACCATATATGCATACATACATACATATTCGTTTGAAGATCCAATCATCACTAAAGCGTATGTCATGCAAGAGAGCCAATAAAACAAAGGAAATGGTCAAAACATTACAAAGCCAACATGTGCTGCATCCACAATGCCTGCAGGAAATGATAGCTTGCTTCATTATATTTTCCTAGCCTTGGTCTATAAGCTTGAGATAGATTTTTGTTTGTGTGTATGCTGCGAATTCAGTTAGTGAGCCGCAGGCCCCGCGGGTTATGGGTTGGGCGAGTCGGGCCAGCTTACAAGAAAATATCACAGGTTCGGGCTGGCGTGTCCTTAAGTGACTTTCGAGAATTTTAATAATAACTTTGCTTTAGAAACATTGCGTGCAATAGCCCCCTTTCACCTTCTATGGTTTCTTTGAGAGAGCCAGAGTCCATGTCTTTAAAGGTGCAATTTGTACAACTAAAATATGACCAGAAAACATCCAAAAATATAGGGTGCAGCATATGGCAATGGCAATTTTATTTATATAGCACATTTCATTACAAGTAAACAATGTGCTTTTCATTGGAAAAGAGCAAATAAAAACACAGGCAGAATAACGAGAACATGTGGCTTGAACAACACAAAGCATAGAAATACAGACACGAGTAAAAGACGAAACATCATCACAATTAACCAAAACCTCTCTCTCTCACACACACACACACACACACACACACACTAATCAACTATAGGCCTGAGAGAAGAGGTAACTTTTGAGTTTGTCTAAGCCAACTGAATCGTGTGGCCTTTGAATTAAAATGTTATGATCAACAGTGTCAAAGGCAGCAGTGAGATCAAGTAACACTAACATGGAGATTCTATTTGAGTCACTCTTGATCTTAAGGTCATTGATTACTTGTATGAGGGCTGTTTCTGTGCTGTGATTGGCTCTGAAACCCGACTGGTATGTATCATAAATATTGTTAGTTGAAAGATATCTATGTAGTTGTTTGTATACGTTTTCAAGTTATTTGCTTAAGAATGGAAGGTTGGAAATTGGTCTGTAATTATTACCAGTGGATCCATGTTGTTTTTCTTTAACAAAGGTGAGATTACAGCACGCTTGAGAGAAACAGGGAAAATGCCGGTCTGAAGGGAGCTATTAATAATTTTTTCTTGGTCATTTTTAAAACGATGGAAGACAGATTTGAAAGGTTTGGTTGGAATGCAATCCAGAGAACAGGTGCATAACTTGAGGCTCTGAATTACATCATCCAGATCTTCAGAGTTAACAGGAGTAAGACATAGAGCTTGTGGCAGTAAATTGGAGTAAGGGTGAGGCAGGGATAGATGTATTTTTATGGGTAGTTGCTATATTGTCTCTAATAAGTGACACTTTCTTTTGAAAGAAAATGGCAAATTCATCATATTTGGTTGTGGAGAGAAACTCATGAGGAGTAGATTTGGAAGGATTAATCAGTTTGTCAATTTTAGAGAATAGAAATGCAGCATTATTCTGATTATCATGTATTAATTGAGAAATGTAGGACTGTCTGGCAGATTGCATAACTTTGTTGTAATGGTAGAGTGCATTTTTATAGATTTCAAAGTCAACTTGTAATTTGTTTTTTCTCCATCTGCGTTCAACTCTCCGGCAGGTTCTTTTTGCCAACCATACGTTTTCACTGTTTCTCCAAGGTGCTTTTTGTGGTCCATGTATCTTTATAGTTTTAACTGGGGCAACATGGTCAATGATCTGAGAGATAACACTGGAGAAATTTTCTACCATGGCATCACTTGATGGCAAGGTGGGTAAAGTGCACTTTGAAAATTCCTCAATAAATGTATTAGCTGTATTAGTATTAATGTAACATTTGTATAGCAGTCTAGTATTATTCTTCTGCTCAAAGGAGCAAATTATGTAAAAAAAAAACAACAAAATACAGGATAGTGGTTTGAATTTGCTACATCTAAAACAGCCGTTATTGCAATGTAAAGACCTTTGTGGACCCAGTGACATGTTGGAAATCAAATGACTAATAAACTGATGAATTGTTTTGTATCTGAGTTTTTGCAGTTATCAACATGAATATTGTAATCAACTGATATAATAAGTCAAAATCAATTGTGATTTTGGATAAAAGGGCACCAAATTCTTCCAGAAAACCCTGTTTCAGTTTAGGAGGATGATAAACAGTAATATATATGAATTAATTAATTAATTAATTAAGGTCTACAAATAAATGATGACATCAAAAACATCACAACAGAGTAATTTAACATAACTTAGACATTTGTGCAGTCCGAGAAAGGTGTAGGCTGAAGCTCCAGCTTATAGCACTTACCCTTCTAACAGCAATCATATTCAACAATGTCAGATAAAAACAAAAAACAATACAAAACACATGAAAAAAAACAAACAGAAAAACAAAACATAAAAATAAGGAAAATGATGTAATGAGAAGACCTAAGTATTCAAAGCTCAAGTAATTGTCAAAAGATAGACTTGCAGTTGAAAATATCCTTACATAAAACAGCGATATCCCCATTCCTGCAGAACCCTTTCAGCCAAATATGCAGTTGGCGCAGAAGGCTGAACTTCATGTCACCAAAATGTGGAGGAGGCAGTGGGCCGGAGATGACGCACTGCTTCCCAGTGTCCAGCAGTTTGTGTACAAGGTGCACAGAATCTTGCTTAAGAGTCTCAGATTTTTGATGTTTTAAGTCATTAATTCCAGCATGTACGACAACTGCAGTGGCAGAGTTGTAAGTCTGGATCAGCTGTAGAGCTGTGGGTGTGATGTACTTTACGCAAGCACCTGGTAACAGAAAGTACGGCCACTGTGTACCGACACATGCCTGACCATAATATCACCAGAGTGATTGCCAACTGCTGTCACTATACTGTTTGCTGTAGTTATTTGTGGCTGTGAAAATTTCTTTGGTAGTAGCTAGCTAGTAGCGACTGTTAGCTCAGTTAACGGTGGAGCCAGTGGCCCGATACAGACTCAAGTCTGCCTTGACCACAACCTTGTATCACTGGGGCAGTCACTACAGGCAATCAGACCCAGCTCAACCGGGCTCTTCAGCCTGAATATGGCAGGATACCAAACTGGGAGCGGACACAGCCTCTGAGACTGTTGGAGGCCAGTTTGATGACAGGAGATACAGTATGGAGATGATTTACTGTGGCTCCGACAAGGACTATAACTTCAGAGATGACAGGACACAGCAGGCGGGGACAGGAGAAAGGTGAAGCGGCAGAACGGCGAGATAGAGTCAGGCATCAGCAGCGAGAGAAAACGGCATGTAGAGATGGAACATTTTCACATCTTACTCTGAATTGAGGATTTACATTGAGCAAACCAGAGGGGATTCTGGAAAGACAAAACAGGATGGGTTTGGTGAGTATTATGTTGTTTATGCCTTGTTTTTGAAGTGAACAAAGCAATAAAGCTTGTCTTAGTAAAAGAAAGAATCTTAAATTCAGAAGGTGTATGGCTGTATATTTCTCTAAGGACGACAGTTGTAAGAATATTTCTTTTCTTGACAGTATAGGTTCGGCTATGGAGCTGGGTGAAAATCAATTAAACACACCGACAGAACTGAATTCACCGGCTGTATTGAAAAGTTTAGACAGAAACAAAAAACACTTGATGTAAATCAAGGCAAAAAAACAAGCATAAATAAATAATAAGGCCTTTCAAATGAGCAGTTGTATTACAAGCTCAATATGTTCAGGAGTTCAAGTACTACTAGCAGTTGGACCATTAATATCCCAATTCAATAAGTTCAATTTAGGTATATACAAATCCCAACAATTAGTTTAAATCAATGAAATCACAAGACCAACATTGACATAATTAGCTCAATCTCATTCACGTTAAACACACAAACATGATTATTAGTGGAGGTATTTTATAAGGGACATCAGTGCACCTTTAAAACCTGAGAATTGTGTGCCTTGGGAAAAAATGTTGGTAATTGCAAATACCATTGGGGTTCTGAGTTCACAATAAAGTGAACATAATGAAAAGTTTGTCAAAGACTAATTGGCACAGTATGCAGTCCTACCACACCAGTGGGGGGAATGGGCCTAGGGGAGCCAGGCTTGAGGCCTGCATACAGGTAGGTGAATTCTTCCAGCTGAAGGCTTTTCTTCAGGGTTCCTTCCTCTAGCTTGCCATCCGTTTATTGCTCCGGTAATAAAACCTGACCTGTTCAGGTAAACAGGCAGAAATAAATCATGGGTATCAAACATTTGAAGAATTGTCCATGTCTCCTTGCCATCCCAACTTCCACAGCATGTCAATCGCAGTGCAGTACACAATGTTGAATAGTTGGATTCTGGTTAGAGCTCACCATTGTGAAATGAATTCAGCCGCATGGCTTGTTAGCATTAGCATAGCTTGTTGATTGGTTTGGTTTGGAGTGAGATTCACTCAACAATTCCTTTGATGCATCTGATTAGATCCAGTTCCCGGTTTCCAGTCCGTATGGTTTAAGAGATGGTTCAGTGAAAAGTTTGCATCCTTCTCCCACAGGTGGCTCAGCATGGGATGAATGAAACTTCTTCTTTTGGCTTTCCGGCAGGCTAGGCACCTGATGGCGCATTGCTGCCTCTCACAGGTTTCCTTCGGGACTACACAATGACTTCTTCCTCCAGCATCACACTGAGTTGCAGGCCAGTGGAGAAAACGAACCTGACCACTGCCCCAGCCACTCGGTGATCCAGAGATCCAAGAAGACTCCTCAGAGATACAGCTTCAACTCCCGCATCCATAACTTCAGAAAATAGAGTTCTCCTCTCCTCTTTATACTTCCCACACTCCATGAGGACATGCTGCACAGTCTCTGGCTTTTTGCAGATTTCACACAGCCCATCTTCATGCTTTCCAATGCGGGCCAGGTCCCATGCCAGGCTACAGTGTCCAAGTCTCAACCTTGTCATTATTACTTGTTCTTCTCTTCTGCTTTTTCCCCAGGTGGAGCCCCCTCCTCTAACACTCCCCTGAATCCTGTAATAATGCCTCCCTTTCTTCTCTGTATCCCACTCTTT
>JBBPCS010000573.1:6298109-6318315 GCA_037974645.1 Hollardia meadi | reverse complement strand
CACACACACACACACACACACACACACACACACACACACACACACACACACACACACACACACACACACAGAGAAAAACTGGTTTGAGATAAAATAATGTTTGTTACATTCATAACGTTTCATTTTAAGTTTTGAGTGAATTTCTACTATTTCAGCTAAATAAAATATGAATTGGTGGATGTTTCCATCACCTACCTTTATGCAAATGTATTAAAAAGGATGTGACATGATCACAAAATTAATAGAAGCATGGCATTTTATTCCTGCTTGCTGCCAAAGAAGGCCTATGTGTTATTTAAATGAATAGCTTTGTTTCTTATGATCCATGTATACTTTGTGGTGCATGTATGATGACACTGAGGGAGGGTGATATGCAACAAGCTGCCCCCATCTGAGGTCTAACTGTGAATGTCGTGATTCGGTACCCCTCCAACAAGTTATTAATACAAATAGAAGCATTAAAAATGAAGTGTTACGTGTCTCTAGTCCTGAGACATGAGACATGTTTACAGAAGAGGTATGAGAGGAGCAGGATGTAAAAATAACTAATCATATTTCGGTCACAAAATCAAATAAAAACTGAAATCTATTCCGTCTTACAGCCAGGAACTCCTTCAGGCGGTCCTCTATGCTCCCCTTGTGGATGGTGAAGAGAGCAGCAGCGATCTGGTTGATGGCTTTGGCCAGGCAGTGGATGTTGTTGCAGTGGCCTGTAGGGGGCAGCAAATACACACTGTTAGTGAGAAAACATGAAGACATCATCTCTCATTGAAAATATATTTTTTTTACTCTGGTTTGATTTATGACATGTGAGGCTCTGTAAGTCTTGGAGCAGAGAAATACGCCAGAATATAAGAGCTGGAACTACCAGTCCAGCAGGGAACGTACAGATTTCATTTTTGTATTTTAATGGCTGCCATTGTGTGTATGTGAGATGCAACCAAAGCATGTGAATATAAAAGATGTGCATGTAATTTTAAGTTCATAAAACTGTTGGTGTGGTGGCTCTGGCGCCTTGTATTGAGATGTGCTATCGGAAAACCAATTGCTGCCAATATGCAGTCTGCATACTAACAATGGTGGAGCCCATTACAACTCATTATCCTTTTCAAATGTCCCTTATTAACAAAGGCCCCTTTCATTTCAAGGTTGTTAAGAAGCAATGTCTTAATAATTCATCCTTGAGTAACACATCTTTGATACCTTATCAAAAGCTCATTTAACTACAACAGTGTGTCTCTACTGCACTGAATATCAAGTTTATTGAGCTGAACACATTTTTTATGTAAATACATGCAACAAATAAGGTTAAACATGTCACACTGAGTACACTGACCTTTAAAAATGTATCATAATTTAGCAATTTAAAAAATGTACGTAATAAAGAGGATGTTCGAGTGCACACAAATGAATCAATCTGAGGGCACAAGGTCGATATCATTTGCATGCAGAACAGTCTCGTGCCATTGATGCAGTAAATTATGTTTCCTGGTATTTTCTGCCTCACTGCTCTGAACTGGTTCCATGCCACAACAATAGGCTTCTTATTTTCATTATTCATACAAAGAAAGTTATTATAGGTTAAAATTGTGGGAAAACAATTATGCAAAACTAAATAATAGCATTTGTAGCACAAACATACTGTCGCATTATAATATTTGTTTTGTAAAAGTTTGGTGGACTGGGGAACTCATCTTGAAGTATACATTAGTCAGCAGTTCTTTAGTGCCCACCATTTTTGTGTAAAAATGACAAAAAAAACCCAGATTTGTAAAAAAGTAGATCGGTTTAAAGTGACTGACAAGTAAAAATCTGTGTATACAAAATACATGGCGTCTTACCTTCTATGGCGGGGCTGTACTGTGACATCACGTTGCTGGCCAGCGTTGGCAAGGAAACTGCCACAAACACCATCAGCAGACAGGCGATCTTATACTCCTCCTCTGGACTGATGTTCTCTGCACAGACACAAACCCTTTTCAGACATGTAATATGTGACATTGCTGGTTTCACTTATCTGTTAAAGTGTTGCCATTTTATCATTCCTTTCAGCTTTATTCAGACATAGACTGTATGTTTACAGAATGAGCAGAGAGAGAGAGAGAGAGAGAGAGAGAGACAGAGAGAGAACAGCAGTGAGTTGAAAGAAGTAATGATGGCGAGGAAGAAACAGTTTTTATAATATCTGACGGTACACAAGCATTGAATGACAGGATGTTAACTTGGGACTCTTGTTTAATTTGCTATTTGCTCACATGGGGGATGTTACATGTTGTGTTGGATATTCATTTATTCATCCATGGGCAAAGATGAACATTGGAAATACACGGAGAGACAGTGAGATTACTATTGCAAGGCGAACAAAATGTTCTTTACATTGGTTCCTCCACAGTGTTTCCTATTTTCCAAACTAAATTTGGATAATTTATCACAGTGGTGTTTAAAGGCATAAAAGACATGCATTTAATCTCTGTATGTGTATGTTGAAACTTGTGCTGCTGTAGCCTTTACATTGATCCGACGGCACTGAATTCAGACTGGTTTCAATGTTAAAAGTATTGCAGAAATGTTACATGCCCGACCTGGTAAGATTGCTATAGCGACTTTTACATACAAGTGACCAGAGTGTTTATTCAGAGATGAGACCAACATGTTAAATATCCGTCAGATTAACGTAAAGGGTACATGTCTGTAAGAGGTTATAGAAACACACACACAGTCAATAGGAGACGAGATGTGTGGAAGCTGCATTCAGTTTGCATTTGTGGCTCACCACTTTTTTGTGAGGACAGAGCCACTACCAGAGCCGGGTCGATCTCACAGGGTAAACCTGCTGCTGACGACAGCTCGTAGACATTCATGGCCACCTGGAAACACACAAAGATTAAACATGAGGAGGCAGAACAGAAGTTAACATTGACATCAGGCAAAGAGGTTATTTTATGTGTGTGTGTTTCACCTTCATGTCCGTCTCTCTGGGAATGTGGTCCTTGAAATCCTCCACTGAGCTGACCAGGAAAGGAATGTGACAGGATAACACCTGCAGAGAGAGAGAGAGAGAGAGCGAGAGAGAGAGAGATTTATGGTGTGTTTGCCCGGTTAGTATGGACCAAACAACCAGATCAAGGCCTTTTGAAAAGAAGGGCCTCTTTCCTCTTTCCAGGTGGACAGTTTGTTTGTTGTGTGGTGTGAAAGCAAACAGAAGAACCACAGTTTTTTAATAGTTAACGTGATTTTAGCATGATTTCACCAGCTTAAATACCATTAAATCCATCAGCTGATGACAAACTGTTCCTGAAGAGATCTTATAATCCACATATATGAGGTAAGTACTCATTTACGTGGTCATTTGATAGCCAAAAGCAGTTAACACTGCAGTCTGCTGTGCTTGTATCTTACACCATGCACTTGGCAAGTCAATAAATCTGTTAATAAGCGTGCAAGACAGCAATCGCACAGTAATACAGCCAAGAATATTTCTGTACAAGACACCTTCATTTTTCTTCCTGTTAGTCTTAATTCATGCGGTCAATTTGCAATTTAATAATACTAATAACGCTTATAATCAGTTTCTCTTTGTGATACTAGAGAACATAAATTTATATACATTAGAAGCACTAAAGTGCTGCATAAACTGCTGTCAGTCACTGTAATTTTAATTCTCCACGTCGGCCCTGATGATGAAGGATGACATCATCGAAACTGTCCTATCAATGAGTTACCCGTTTGTCTATGTGGCTTTGTGTTTATTCCTCATGGCTCATTTGTAAAAAGTCAGAACTAAAAAGACAACAATATAATTCTTCCCCTCTTTGTCTGAACCAAATACACCAAACTTGGAGAACTAGAACTGGATCATGTTCTGACTGTGTGGTTTCAAACTGTCAACCTGTATCCACCCATCTGTGTGTCTTACGTCTCTCAGAGCCTCCTGAGCCAGGGAGCGGAAGGACAAGATGACTCCAATGATGGTCATTCTCTTCAACACACTGTCCACAGCTACAAACACACACACAAAAACAGAAAAAAAAGATCTGTCAATGAATCTACAAGTCTGACAAATTGGTTGGTAAATCAGTGAACTACAGGCTAAATGGCTGTTTGAGTGCGTGTGAATGGCTGAGCATAGGAATATCGCGGGGCGCTTTGGACTAAAAGGGCTGTATCACTCCTGATGAGCAGGTCAGCACGGCATTGTACGGCAGCGTCTGCCATCAGTGTATGAATAAGTGTGTGAATGTGGCATGTGTGAACCAAATACGTAAATAAATGCAGTCCAGTTATTGTTAAAATCAATATTAATTCAGTCGCTCACCGGCTGAGGAAAAATTAATTCACTGCTTTCATTTGCAAGGGCATGTATTACTTTAGCTTTCTATTTGTGCTGAGTCTTTGTATTGAGCTTCGACTTTCAGTCAAGTCTGCTTAACCACCATCAATGTTATTAAAAGTTTACAACAAGTGTTAACAAATCTTTAACAACACAAGAAAATACAGATGTGGCTTCTCAAACCAACACTGGAAAGCTTTACATAGACTGTCACCACAGCCAACAAAGGATGTGACTAGTTTCGGTAAATGTAGTTAAATATCAGCCATCAAACACACAACGTATTTCACGAAAAGATTTTATTATTCCAGAGGAATACAGAGGATATTTAGCATCAAGAATTTTTAGTAGTCTTGTGAAATGGTACCAAGCATGTTTATGTGTACAGGTGTGTGTGTGTGTGTGTTTACAGGTGAGTTTCTTGAAGAGGGCGGCCATGTGGTCTGGTTTGTCAAAGCTCGTCCTCATCTGGGTCAACACCTCCATGTTTTCTACCACCAGTTTCTATATGGACACAAACATGAACACAGTAAACATTATATCAAATTGTGGCTTCATTCTTATCTATTCGAATTATCCTTTTCAATTCTATTCTTTTTTCATATATATGTTCAACTTAAGTGTTGAGGCCATTATTCATTTATATTTGCAAACAGAAGCAAACTGGTCCACACTCAAAGTTAATAGTTTTGTCTTTTAGAGTTCCTATTGTTCTGTATTTATTTAGAGTGATTTGTAATTGCATTGCAACTCATCAATGACGCACATATTGATACACTCCTGATGAAAAAAGCGAGCAAAAACTGTGCAACGTATCTAAGTACATTTGTACTTGAAGACCCCCTGCCTCCTACATATGTATTAAGACATACAGAAAAATTCTGTAATGTGTAACTGACATGCTTTTTTTTTTTTTACAGAAAAAAGGATAATAATCACATTAAAATCCTTAAAATGGCACATATTCTTTATCCCTCAATAAAAGTTTCAGAATAATGAATATGCAAATAATTTTCATTTCACAAGTTTATGTGCTGAACACGAGATGTCTCCTGCTTCACTGTAAAGTCCATTCTCAGTGTTTGTGCACTGGAGACTTCAAGTTTCCACATCACACTTGTGTATGTTGAATATTGGAGAAGGATTGGCTTCCAGACTATTTGTGATGTCACAAATCATGCTTGTAGGCCCGCCTCTTAAAATCAGATTTTCAGTGAGCACTAAGAAAATTGACACTTTCTTTAAGGCTGAAAACAGCCTTAGTGTTGAACGAGAAGAAAAACACATTTTTGACTGCATTTTCTTTTAATGCATTTCTTTTCTTTCTACTTCTTCTCCATTACATTTCAGGAAAAACTCTACTGCATTTATTTCACAGCTTTAGTGGATTAATTGATTAGTTGATAAACAGAAAATTAATGGCAACTATTTTCATAATTATTTAACACATTTTTGATGTAAAAACATTTCATGGTTCCAGCCCCTCAAATGTGAAGATTTGCTGATTTTTCTTGTCATTATTTTCATAATTTAAATTTATTTTTAACAATTTTGAGATTTAGACTGTTGGACAAAACAAACCATGTGCAGGTGTAGTAATAATCAACAGATAAATTCAAAAGTAAATTTTCCTGATTATACCTACATACGTTTATTTAAGTAACATTTTAATGCAGTACTTTCCCTTAAGTAAAGAATATGAATACTTCTTCCTCCACTCCTGGAAAGTAGTTCCTGTGCTAAAGGTTAAAATTGTATTTTGTGTACGTGTGTGGTTGTATGTACATACCTTCAGCTCAGCAACCTGTGATGAAATGTGCCACATCAGACTCTCACTGAGGAACTTCATTCCGTATGGACCCAACAGCTCCGACAGAGAACGCATCTCTGTGAAAACACACAAAGACTTACAAAAATTACAATAAATACAATTAAAACATATTTTTGGCAGAAAATCACAGTCAAACCTAAAGACCATTTATGTACAATATTAAGAACACTAAGAGAGTAAATGTGTGTGTGTGTTTGTACCCGAGATGTCAGAGTATTCCTCAGCGTTGAAGGTCAGTTCATTCTCTGTGGGCAGGTTGACAAAGGCTTTCATGGCGGGGAAATAGGCAATGTGTCCGTTGCTGACCTGACGGAGCAACGTCTCCAAGTACCTGCACAAACGCACGCACAAACCACCAGTGAATTTCATGAATAAATCTGTCGCTCATCATGTTGCTAAATGGGATTTTAATCCTTCTGTAGGGGACTCGGTGCTAACTGCAAATCCCATCACCAGAGCACAAGCTCAGTGAAGGGCTGTGTTTTTTTGCTGTTGGCTGCTGTTTTTGTTTTCATGTTTGTTTGTTTTTAATAATAGTGATTGCTAAAAAAAAAAGAAAAAAAAAGGAGCCACTGTAACCTACCCCCAAATCAAAGAGAGAAAAAAAACACAATAGCCAAAAACAGTCATGAACTTCAATGAAAATGAAAGAGAAAAACAACCCTGCAGCTTCTGTGCATGAATAAGCAAAGTCTGTCATTTAGTTGTTTGTGATAAAAACAGTATTTCCTGCAACAATAAACCATGATTTACCTTCTCTACAGTACTAAAGTACTTAGAGGAAGCTGTTTTATCAGTGGTTTTAATAAAAGAGTTTCAATTTGTGAACACAGGCCCCAAGGAGGGACTGTTTGAGGGAGTCTCTTCAGTATTAGACTTCAATTATATTTTTACACTGGCACAGCCTGCACAATAACAATACATAATGCCATGTATGTTTTTATGAAATGGAACTTATTTCATCCACTTATCCTTACAGTCTGGTATTTTATCATGCCAATCATCATGTTTTTGAAGATACTTTTGCTTTGGATTACTGTGTATAATTTAACTCATGGGACTCAAGCAAACGTACCAGTTTGTGTACAGACTGGTGATGGTGGGCTCCCCGTGGCTGTCCAGGTGCTGCGTCTGCTGCAAGAGGACGTTGTTGAAGACCCGGGTGATGTCGATGGTGACGTAGTTCTCTATGGACTGAAGCACCGTCATGTAGGCCCGGACGCTGGTCAGCAGCTCACTAGGTTTGGCTATCTCCTGAGTAGCCTGGTTGTACATGGTCATCCCCACTATGGACCTGGAGACGGAGGGAGTTTAACGGTCGGACATCTAAAAAACTCGCCAAGATGGGGCACAACCCGCAGGGGATATATTTGATTTAAAGGCACACAGTCAGACACTCTATTACCATGAACATCCCACATGCAATACACTTATCTACACTGTAGAAGACAAAGTTAACAGTCTCTTCTTTGTTTGGTGTTACGAATCTCATGCAGATGCCCTCTTATAAGCTCTTATCCAATCATTTATATACAACACGGTCAAGCAATCTTTTCATAATCTTCTGAAGATGTTAATGTTTAAGATAATGATCTAGAAAATGACATTTCTATATACTGAGAGCTATTGAGTTAATGAACTTAAAAGGTGGACAACAGGCAAGAAACAAGTGTGTTGTGTTTTATCTGTGTGTGCTTGTTTACTTGGTAAATCGGATCTCCAGGTGCGAGGTGAGGTACTCTCTCGGGGTGAATGTGTGCTCCCAGACGGCCAGGTTGGGAACATAGTTGATAGAGAAGCAGAGTTCGGATAACGCTGTGTGGAGTTTATCCAGACTGGGAGAAAAAAACAAAAAAACAATAAGGTCAAAATGGACTCTAAGAAATGATGAAACTTTTAATGATCTGTGTAGGGAAACTGATTCTCTACAGCAACAGTATAGGAAAAACTGTAAAACAGTAATAAAAATAAAAATGTAATAAAAGTGGAGGAGTAAGAGATATATGCAAGTGAAAATGTTAAAACCTCAACTTCTTAAAATAGAAAACACTGACATGTATAGGAAATAGTGATAACACTTTACATTGTAAAGTGTGCATAATAACAACGTGATTCAATATGTTAACAATAACAATTTGAGCTCTTTATACAAGAATCATTACTACTGCATGAACAAGGAAGAATATTTAATGGGAATTCAGTCAAACTGACAATAAAAAACTTCTATTAATTGTTCTGACAAACTCAACAGTAACTACTTAACAGACGCATTAAGAGACACAAAGAAGAGAAAGAGTAGGAGACAGAGGAAAGAGTGTTGTTTTGCTTTCTGTTACCAAGAAAAGAAAAGGAAATGTTTGGTTTTTTTCTGTCTGATTATTCAACTAACTTGGTGACCAGTAGTCTGTTCTTCCTCATGCTCTCCACTCCTGGTTTCTCTCTCTCCGGCTCTCCCTTCTTCCCCGTCGCCTTTTTGCTCTTCTTGTTCACCGCCTGGCTGATGGTTTTCGCACAGTGCTTAGGAAGCAGCTACGACAGAGAAAAAGTAGTAGGAGAGAGAGACAGACAGTGAGGAGAGACAGATAGGGGTAGACAAGAGGTTGAGGGAAGGTAAGACAAATGGAGAATTATTCATGGCCTGGTTGATGTTCTTAGAACAGTAGCTTTTTTTTTTCTTTTTTTTTTTTTAAAGTAAGCAGTGAAACTAGTTAGAATGTAAATTTAAGAAGCTTTTAATGGCATGCATCAACAAAGGACTTACAACATTACTGTGACAGCATGTAACATTACGCAATGGCTATAAATGGCCATGCGTTTCTGGCTTGCTGCTCTGCCAAATCTTGCGACATGGTAAAGTTTGTTAGTGTGAGAAAACTTTTAGGACTCTATGTGTACGTTGGCACTATTGTATAAGAGCTGTTTACACCTTTAAGTTTGTTCCCATTTGTGATAATTGGTACAATGTTTGAAATGTTACCTTGTTCCTACATTTATATACCAACTGCTTACTCATGAGACTTGTTATTGGCCACATAACTATTGGACTCTTGTTCATCAAGATATGTTATGATCTTTATATACTGTGTACCATGTTACGGTAATCGGTTACAATGTTTCTTGCATTGTCCTTGACAAATAAATTAATAATAAATACACATTTGTATTTAGCTCTCAAGACATTAGGGACATGCAATTGCTGTTGTCAATCAACTTGTTTTCACTCACAGAGTGGTGATGTTAAAAATTCATTCATTCAACATCATCCTCCTGAAGTGGACATTCTTAATGGAATAGTTTGACATTTTGGGGAATTGTACTAATTCACTCTCGGGCAGAGAGTTAGATAAGGAGATCGATGTTACTTTCATATGATCAATACCACTCTCTGAATATTTTTCAGCTGGGACCAGTAGCTTGCTGGAGTGTCAGCTGGTTACCTGGCAACTGCTCAGAGCCAAGAAAAAGTCCAGCACATAACCCACCCCCCCCCCCCAGATAAACATTGAATTGTTCTCACTTTGGTTTGTGCACAGGCACAACAAAAAAGTTATAATGTGTTAGTAAGTTATCAAAGTGCTGGTAGGTGTAGCAGTTTTTAATCTAAGTTAAGCTAACCAGCTGTTTGCTGTGTCCTTAAATACAGAGGAGAGGGGCAAGAAACTCTCATCACAGAAGTGAATGAGCGTGAAATGCCAAACTATTCCTTTAAATTAGCTGCCTGTGTGTGTGTGTATACCTGGTCGCTGAGGGTACATTGTTCAGTGCAGATATCAGTGATCAGGTTTCTGGCCTGCTTGGCCATCTCATCCAGAAACATGTTACACAATGACAGGCTTCGATCCCCTATGTGGTGACGCTGGGGAGAAAATTAAATACATACAAGGTCACTGACAACAAAAAAGCATTATTGTTCAACAAAACTTCACGTAACAGCTAAAATTCTATCTGTAATATGCTGTATATCTGTGTATTTACCTCCTCAGGACAGAGCTCATGTGTACAGGACATGAAGTGTGTGCAGAGCAGAGGGAAGCAGATGGAGTGTCGGCTCTGGGAGGGAAGCTCCAAACACTGCTGGAACATCTTTTCAAATGCCCGGCTGTAGAAGCTTTAGCAAAAGAAATATGAAAGGGATAAAAACATGCGTCAAATTATTTATTTAAAATATATTGAAATGTCCAGTTCAATTGTCTCAGTTTGTATGAGCCTTATTTGATTCTCTGTTTCCACGCACAGGTTAGTGTTTATGCATATATATGCGTGTGTGCATCTTACCAGAAAATAGACAGGTCTGACGTCTCTACCAGCATCTCCACCAGAGAGTCCACCATCTTTGTGTGGAAAATGATGGTGTTCATCATTTTACCAAGCTCCTTGTGATCAGCTATACCAAGACTGGCTTTGGAGACACTAGTGTAGGCCTACAGAAGGGAGAAAAGTCGGAAAAAGTATGAAGACGATCATTCTAAATCACTCTCCATTCTGCAAAGCAGTAATTATTTAAAGCATTCAGTGGAGGTGTGTGTTTAGTAGAAACTAACATTCCCTTGGAAGAACGTATCCCCTAGCTTTAGATAAATGTCTTTAAAAACTTCAAGCACTAGGTTTGTGTGCACACCTGCAGTCTGAACCAGTCCAGTCTCATGCCTCTGAAGTCAAATACCTCTCCATCCTCCACTGGAACACACAAGCACAACAATTGACTCAAAAAAACTGGTTCCTGACTTCATTATTGACTTTGACTTATTAGCACGAGTTAAATTACTGCACCTTTGCTTTGTGTTTTGATAATACAAGAAGTAACAGTTTACCCTGTTTGACACTGAGAGAGGTCATAGTGTTGACAAATGAAGACATGATTATAGACTCATCCTCTGGACACACAGACAGGTTCTATCAGATGAAGACAAGATAAAAATTGGGTTAGAAAGACAAATGCAGTGTGGATAAATGTATCATCTAAAAGCTGGTCTTGAATTTAGCTTTCAACCAAGGCTCAAGTGTAACAATTTATGGAAAATAAGACCACATTCTGATATAATTTGTCATTGTTTTAATGTTTCAGTGTGTTCTGTCATATAGATTTCAAAATAGTGGGCAATGAAGTTCTATTGTCCTGTCCTGTGTGTAGATTTTTTTTTAATTGATTTTTTTTTTTGAGCTCTGCGGATGTATTCATACCTGCACCAGTTCGTTTAGCACCACGGCATCAAAACCGGAAAGGTACTGGACATAGTATCGCTGCATCACAGGGCCGTACTTCCTGACATGAGCTCTGAGTTCCTCCATGTAGAAGATTAACTCTGCTATGTGTCTGCAAAACACACACACAAACACATTTCCAGACATGGGACTGAAGCAAGCAGCCAAAATAGACAATAAGCCAAGGATGCAATGACTGTGTTTCCATATTTTTTCACAGAAAAATGAAGGTTTGTTTGCGTACTTGTCTATGAAGTCATCTGTGCTTTTCTTCTGGATGTTGTCTGCGTGTCGAAGCAGCCAGATGATCTCGTCACGGGCAAATGACAATGCCATGAACACGAATAATGCCTAGTGGCACCAAAAGAGGCAGGAAAGGGGGAATATTGAGGGAAACAGAGAGAGATGCGCTGATTTAAAGAAGGGAAACAGAAATGTCAGAGACAGAGTCAGTCAGGCTTAGCAAATATATTGTGTTATCCATTTATGAGGGCCGCCATCTGGCCAGAAGAACTTACAGAGCGTTTTCAGGTGGTAAAAATGTATTGCAATAAACACATTTATGTAACATTATTAAGAGGTGGTATTTTTTGTATTGTGTTTAAGGTGGCAATGTTACATTAATAGTCCACACAGGATCTCATTCCCACAGCAGAGAGCCGACTGATAGGTCAAGCTGACTAGAAAGGCGCTATATAAATACAGGACATAAAATAGGGACATTTAAGTTGAGATTTTTTATGTTTTAAGGTAGTATTTAACTGGATATTTTGTATATTCTTTTGTGGCGTGTGCCAGCTGTCTTAGTCTGTTTATGTTATTTGTATTTATTACTGTAAACAATATTTTTATGCTGCCCTGGCCTGGTCTCTCTTGAAAAAATGGATTTAAATCTCAACAAGACTGATTAAATGATGAAAAATGAATGAAATCAAACTTGCATATTAATTTAGGTCTCAATGATCAACATTGTTCAGTTAAAACAGCGGAGGAATTAAAAGCTGCTTAAGGTCATATTTTAGTGTTTTGATGCAGTTTCTTATAAAATTTAAGTCACTATAATCTAAGCTTTTCAACCACCTTAACTGTCCCTTCTTTAGAGCCGACCTGGAAGACTTGTGTCATTTAATACTACTCATCTAACTCCTCTAAAACTGTGGTAATTTGTGTTACCTTAGGACCTAGTAGTCCAGGCTGATCGGCTAAAACAGTAGCCAACTCCTTCAGGGCAGATCGGAGAAACTTGCGTCTCTCTCTGTGCATCGACCCTCTGCAGGGAGACATGCAGGCAGAGGAAGTCAGAGCAGAGCATCAAAACACACAAGCATCATGATTAAATGGTATTTTGACACTTTCAGGACAATCCTGCAAGAGGACAAAAGTAAGCAGATGACAGTGACGGCAGAAAAATGAGAATGAAGATGAAAGGGGAAGACAGAATAAGTAATGAGGATAAAAGCAGAGATGAGACAGCCGGGGAGACAAAGAGGAGAGAAGAAAAAAAAACGAATGAGGGATGAAGATAAGAAGAAGGTAATGTTTCTGCGTGACACTCCCTGAAAGAGAGACTAAAGGCTGGAGGCAGAGCTGAAATAATGGTTAAAGGTGGGAAGCAGGAAAAAAGAACAGGAATATAAATGAGTAAAACAGAAAATGTGGGCAGTGAGATAAATCCTAAAATGTGAAAGATTTTTGTGTGTGATGAACAAAAAGGAATACGATGAAGGGATTAGTAAAAAGATTATGTACATACGCATGAGACAGGGCCTGTTCCTTGCACTCTCTGATGTCATTGATGCGTTTGTTGTAGCTGGAAAACACACAAGCGAAAAGAGCCAAAGAAAAACTAAGTAATTGTCTTATACTGTATGTGTGTCTGTGATATGGTTTTCTGCTATTTATGAATATGCCTTAATGTAAGGCTGTGGAGAATTACTGAAAAATGTCTATCACAATGTTCCAAACAAGTTACATCTTCAAATTCCTCGTTTTGTCCAGCCAACGTCCAAACCAAAAAATCTGAAGCTAACAAAATCAGCAAATCTTCACATTTCAAAAGCAGTGACCTTTGGATATTTTTGATTTTTGTGCGGAACAAATTGCTTGAACAAATCAAAACACTTTGTCTGCTCATGTGCGTCCTCTCCTGTAGATGCTCTTACCCTCTGATGTTCACAAACAGATCCTCAGCTGCTTTGTGGATGTGGAAGACTTCATCTCTGAACAGACAGAGGCAGGTGGAGCTCTGCAGAGCCAGCTTCCACAGAGACAGCGCTGCTGCGTCGCTGTTCAGCACCGCGTGACACAGGATGAAACCAACTGAGAGCAGAGAGAGGAATAGATGACTAAACAAACAGGCCCCGACATGAATATAGAAGGTCCGAATCCCTGTTTCTAAAGCACTTACAAACAATCCACTTCTCCATTGCGTCCAGTGAAAGGTATTCACATGGCATCTAAAGACAAGAGGTAAGTCATTTTATTCAAAACCTTTCCCCTTAGATCAGGTTCTATAATCACTATAAAAACCAGCATCGCAGGTATAATTTTAGCCGTGTCAGTGCAGTCATACTAACAGTGTCCGACTGTGCAGGATTGAGCATGGTGGAAGGAGCCGAGATGAGAGAGAGCAGCTGGGCGTTCCTCCACTGGTCAGCGGACAGATTCCTCCTGGGATAGACCATCTGGAGACTGATCAAAGCATCTGACAGGGACTGGAGGAGGGGAAAGATGGGAAGAGAAGGGAAGAAAGATGGGATAAAGAGAGAGAAAGGAGGAAGGACAGGAGGGGAAGAAAGAAGGGAGAGGAATTAACAGAATAAAAAGCTAACAGCTTACAGATATTCAAAATTGAGAATGACATAAAAGACAAATTATTGTTAACCATCTAGCAATTCAGTTGATCACCATGTATCACCACTGTATTGCATCAATCTATAAAAACTAAAATCAGCTGCATAAAAAAAGTTTCACCACATTACTTTATTCTTTAAGTCAATATTTCAGCTCCCAGTTACAGAGCAGGAAATTGTTCCAGTCTGACTGACTGATTTAAAATTGGCTCTACAGGTGCTATGGCAACTGTGCCTTGGTAGAAACAAGATGAAATCTATTGTACACATCGGAAATCATCCTGTAAGCCCTTCAAAGTTTACTTTTCTTTTTAATAAGAGTCTGCATTTACAGAAGAAAGGGCTTTTGGACAGACTACAGGAGACAAAGAAGCTGGTACACCACTGACTATTAAAAGTTCTACCTTTCCATGTGGAACAAATTCCTCCATCATCTTCTTCAAAGGGTTCTCGTAATCCACGATCATCTGGCCCAACCTGGGGTATTCCCGGTCACTGCGACACACACAGTATCACAGTTACTACAGATAGCATGATAGCATGATCAACGCTTGACTTTTTAACTCATGGATCGTACAGATGGTTGTGTCAGTATGTTTGTAGCGGTTACCAGAAACATTAAGTTTTGTGTGTATAGTAAGCTAGTCCTACCTCATCAACACATGGGTTTTTTACATTCCTGTGTGTATTTCAGTCACCTGGCTCCATGCGTCATCTCATGGGCGTAGTTGTACAGTCCTATGATGGCTTTTCTCTCCTCTATGCGAGACAGTATCGTCATCAGAGTAGTGTATGTCACCACCAGGTCCAGGTAGTTCTTGGTCAGGTCAAAGTTCACCGTCTGACAGGAAACAAAAAGAGGTGATGACATTGATATTCACCATAACAATATCTATACAGTGGACAAAAATCACAATAAGAGCAACAGTTTAATAGGCATTACGCAAACATTACATGTGCAAAGTGCAAGACCCAAATCACAGGTGCTGCAATTTTATTTATTTTTAAAATCATTATTAATATCATTATCATTATTTATTTTATTTTTTTAAGGTAAAATGTGTCACATGCCCCGGCCTACAGATCATATTCTCCAGACGAAAGGGAACATGTTTGTTTGCATCATTATCTTTTTTTTAATTTTGTATGTTTTCAGGCTTTCTGTGCCTTTGAGAGGACAGCAGTCGAGTCGACAGGATAGGTGAGAGAGAGTAAGGGGATGATACGCAGCAAAGGGCCACAAGTCAGAGTCAAACACGGGCCTTAGGACTTACTTTTTTGTCCCTGTTCCTGTAGATCACTTTATATCGAGTGATCTACAGGAACACTTAACTTTTTTTGCTCATCGTTCAGTCCCTCTTTGTTCTATAATGATCATGTATGAGAGGATGTGCCGAGTAAAGAGAACTGTAATGTCAGCAGAATTCTTGAAGACAGCAGCATGTTAGGGCAAGTAGAGGAGAAGACTATGGTGAAGGGAATATGAAACCTTCTTCCAAGACCTTTATGGTTCCAACAAAAAGAACCTCTAAAACAAAACATTTTCCCTGACTTGATTTGCAAATGCATAATAAATGTGGTTGTTTTTTTCTCTTTTGCAATAAAACCATAAACATACTACATTTTATTTTAAACCTCTTCACTTGATATGACAGGTAGGTAGTGCAGGTGTCGTACTGGACTGCATTATATTGAAATAGGGTGATCAGAACCTTATCAACACCTCTTAGTATAATTTAGTCTAGTTCAACACAACTGCTAACATACAGTTAAACAGGCAACTTTTGCTTTAATTTATCATAATGAAGTAAATAAATATTTCACAAATTAATGGCTAAAGAAAAATGACACCATCCACGTTTAGATTGGTTCCCTGTAATTAAGGCTTGAGTGTGGACAAAAACTAAACAGCCGTCCGGATCTTTTGTTTAAAGTGTTTGTGCGTAGCAGTTGCATTGTTGTGAGACACCCTTTACATTTTATTGGGTCTCTGTCACTTGAGATCATCGTGTGCAAGGTTTTTATTAGCTGCAGCTTGCTCTCCGAGGTAATCCATGCTTTGGCCAGGCAAAGCCATGATGCAGGTTATGCAAATCAACCCATTTTCATAAATGGTGACGTTGATTACATTGATTAGTCGCCTCAGCCCTACCTTTTAAGCCTCGCTTTCACTATGCTATTTATGCTGACAGCGGGCTGGATTTTTCACAGAAAAATGAAGGTTTGATTTTTGTCACCAAGGTAGCAACTCAGCCATTGTGCAACCAAAACAGGAGGAAGCATTGTCCTCCCTGGTCACTATCACCAGGTAACAGTGGAACAAATAGAATATCTGTGGAAACTCTACCCTGCAAAAGAAACATTACGACATCTTACTTACTTGCTTCTTCTGTGCTATGTTCTTGTATTCTTTTCTTTACTGGTGACAGTTGAGCCATTAACCATGAATTGAGAGTTTTGTGCCCTCCAAATACATAAAAATTTATATTAGAAAAATCTTCCATGGTGTTTCCTGATGGAGCAATGGAAAGCACGGTTGTTGCTACAGGAGGATAGTTTGTAGACATGAATGAGGACAGAAACATCAAAATCAATATTCCCAAAGAAGTGTAGTCTCACTACACCATCAATGGAAAAAATATATTGTGTTTATTTCTTTAGTAAGTAGCGTGTAATAATGGTATGTGGGATAATGTACAGGGAGTGGGTAATCATTTAGGGCGATTCAAGACCTCTCCTGCATGTTGGGTTTTTTTCCCACAATAATAACTGGCTTGCCGTACATTATCCCATACCTATCATAGCACTGAGACCAGAGTATCAAATTCCAGTTGGAATTCTTACAGTTGCATTTGCTTTGGACAGTAGCGAGGCTGTAGCCATGTTGTTAACGCTGATCTTTGTGACCGCATCGCCAACAATGATTCCATTTGGAAACACTAGAGTAAGGAAAGTTGTCCATTTTCACTTTAAACTGACACCTCTCTAAAAGTGTCAGTCAAAGCTCAGGTTATCTTAGTAAAGGTAGAAGTTAGGGCTGAGCTACCGGGACTTCTCACAAGCTCCCAGGACCCTTTCCTTTCCTCTCCATATCAGAGTCTGTCTCTTGGCGATTCATAATGGCACTTAAACTACATTACCCAGGATGCACTACGTGACGCTCGCCTCTTTCTGTTCTCGCGGGCATTACGTGACGCTCACTCGTTTGTTCTCACGGAAGTGTAACGTCATATTAACTCCACGAGTCACAACAATGTTGGATAAAAGCAGTAAAATAAAAACATGACAGTAATGTTGGCCTGGCTCCAAAGGGGCACAAAGAGAACGCGAACCGGAACGGAGTCAGATGATGACACAGCTCTCCGACAGTCAAATACTACTGAGCCAGAAAATGCAGGTCGGGAGCAGCAAGCTAACGCCTCTGCTAACAGCGAAGAGCCTGTTGATATAGCAACGCCTGTTGCTACCGATACTGCAGCCAACTGCGACGTTAACAATAACCTCGTTCAAGATGAATGGCCACAAAAGAACACGATACACATGCCAACAGGTGAATAAGGGGAGTACTGGCACTTATTTTTTTCCACTTAAAGCACTGGCTGAGCTGTTGTATTGGATTCCATGTGTGTCGACATTGTTGCACTTACAATATCAAAGAAGACCTGGCAGGCGTCGATGGTATTCAGCAGTTCACACACATGATCCTGTTGATAAAGGATTAGAATTAACACCATATAATACTTCACAGCATACTGCTTGTGTGTGTATGTTTGTGTGTTTTCCTACCTTGAATTCCATGACATCTACGAAGGTAAAATAATAGAGAGCCAGGTTCTTCAGAATCTCTGACTTTTCCTTCTGCAGCTGAGCCAGCTGTTGCTGTAAACACAGTGTACAGTTACAAAAAAGCTATGAAATAATCAACAATTAACAACATATATGACAAATTCTATGTATCAGTAAAACCTGTTTGCTTTGACCACAGAAATAAAAACAATCTGTTATCACTTACAGTATGTCTCCTTTTGGCTTTTTGTAGCTAGTTTATGTGCCTTAAAATGTGTTTCTCCTCGAGTTCCACTGCTTTAATGCTGAGCTAACAAATCACTCCAAATACGAATGTAGTTTAATTTTCTGCAATGCTTCATGCAGATGTTACATTAACTAAATATTTAACTATTCAACTATAGGAGTGGTGTATTTAAATTTAGTGACTCAAAGGCTGGTGTTATTAAAGCATCTCAAATTAACACATAGACCTTTGTTTTCATATAAACTCTGGCTGGATGCAACCTGGAAATAATTGTCTTTAATGACGCATTTAAAAAACCAAGATGAGAAATATTAGCATATCTATTTTTCTAATCCATCTAACAAAAAAATTGCCTTCAGGGGTCAATTACAGTTTCTCTTAACTTTGAGTAAATTAAAAACTGATGCAAATTTGCAAAATAATTCACTTATATTGTTTAACTCTTATTTGTGAGAGAAACACAGATAGCTAGATACAAAGATAAATTAAAAAAGACCCTACTTTAATAATGTGTAAAGTCATTTTACTTTGGTAGAACATTTCTTTCATTTGAATACTTGTTGGGACACTCGACATATAGGAGAGCTCAGTCACAAAAATTGTAATAATATATAATGCAGAGATATTATTCAGTTATATTTCATTGAAATTTATTTTTTCATTTACTTGTTTTTCCTATCTTTAAATAAACTAATCATCTAAATTTGGAAACAGAATCAGAATAAAAGTCTGGGGTGCACAATGTAGATTGTGTTAGAATCTCGACAAAGACCATACAAGAGAATAAAAAGGAAAAGAAAATCTGATGATCAAAGCAAAGCCAGGCGGTCCACCCAATAACGTCTTGAGTCAAAAGTTTAAAGACAGAATTGAGAAAGGAGATAAGTTAACAAAGCATCAGAGGACAAACCTTTTTTTTCTGTGTGAAAAGTTAAACTGTAGAGGCAATGTGTTTTCAAAATCCAGACGTGACTTGCGTTTAGTATCAAAAGATTGTCACATCAATCTTTTAACAAGCTGGAATATGTGACAGCTCTATCTTTAGCTAGTAAGAAGCAGCTTCTATTTATATGACAGAAATGACTGAAGCATACTGTATGTAAATTTGACCAGCCCCAAAGCCATATGTATTTCAGGTAAGAACTGTAACGAGCCAAAGTGTAAAAAGTCTAAGAAAGTGTAAAAAGTGTGGGACACTGCTACTGCACCAAGGAGTTAAAACATTTGTTATTCGACCTAAACTAGGATTTTTTTTTTTAATCTCTAAGATTTACAGACAAAAAAAGCAAAGATTTGAGTATGTGATTAGAGGGGTTTCAGGGCAGTTCCTCTGCTGTTCTTGTCGGTGCTGACTGACAGAGGCAGACGTAAGGACCGCAGAACTGTCCAGACACTGGCCAACCATCACTAAAAAGTATGTGTATATAAAAATACAGTAATCTGACAGATGACATCAGTATATCCACTCTAGAACACTCCTTAGTGCAGGAAGTCAGCCCATCATTCAAACAGCCAGATATCTAACCAACTTGCAGTCAGCCAGCTGGCAAACCAGGTTGTTAAATAAACCAGCCACACAGTCACTCAGTGGATGAAGGTAAAAAAGCTGCTAACAGAGTGGAGAGAGGAGATAAAGCAGAGCAAAGAAAAACACACTTAAAACAGCTTTAAAAACAGGTACAAAAAAAAAATCACATTATTACAAAACTTAGGTACATTAACTAAAATACAAAAAGCTACAGAAACTTAGATACAAAAACTTACCAAAAAGCACAAGTCCGGAATAAGCCAAGTTTAGCATGCAAAACACAAACAAACACAGAAACAAAGCAGAAAACAACGTAAGAGACATTTTGCACAGTTATACTGAATAAAGCAGTTAGCTTGACACACACACACACACACACACACACACACACACACACACACACACACACACACACACACACACACACACA
>JBBPCS010000573.1:6279445-6298009 GCA_037974645.1 Hollardia meadi | reverse complement strand
CACACACACACACACACACACACACACACACACACACACACACACACACACACACACACACACACACACACAAGGCTAAACACTGCACATGAAAATAAAAGTGAACTGGTTACACAAATCAGTCTGCACAATTCAAAAAGTGTATTATGTTTGTCAATTGATTTTTGAAGGTATTTACACATTTCTGTTGAATCTGTCCAAAACTGTATAATTTTGATAGTCAATTAATTCTTAATTATTCATAAAAAAAGTAAATATAATATAAATAAATATAAGAAGAATATAAGAACACTCAGAGCTTTACAAATGAGAAGAGTTGCTTTATTCTCATTTTTCACATAAAGGTACTCTGCAGAGTTTTCTTGTAATAACAAAGTTACATTTAAATTGATTGTTTGTCACCAAAACACATTGTGTATATTCTTGCTGCCAAAACATATTGGGTGCAGTTACTTCAACATTAAATATTTGTTTTTTATTTGTTGATTATATGTCAATGTTTGAAAGCTGGCAGTCGTTCCTTCCTGGTGTGATGCAACGTTACTTGGCACCGCCCTAAACTGTCAATCAATGGAATAATTGACACTGGCATGAAACTATCAGTAGGAATGTGTATCCTGTGTGTGCACGTGAACAAGATACAAACAAAAGAGGAACCCACTCATCATAATGCTGCTATTCCGCTACGAGCTGTCAAGAACTGGTATCTTTAAGGCTTTAAGGTAACTTGTGATGGTTTGTGAGTATTTGTGATATTTATCAGAGTACATAATTAATCACTTGATCACATAATAATGGATATCGTGATTGATACTTAAAATAATCATTAGTCGCTTCTTTTATTTTTCCAGTGTCAAATTATAACTATTACAGAACATACCTTGTTAACTAAAAAAACTGTCTCACTGTGGAAGTACATTTGCTTGTGTTATGACTTTTCAATAACTGTTGCATAATTCGCTACCTTATGCAACAGGTTTTTTTTTTATTTAATCAACACATTTATTACATCTGCTCAGCTACACCGAGACCTTTAGTGAAGCTAAAGCACACAGGTTCAAATGTGACCATTTCCAAGAACTATGTGCAGAAAAATAAACCTACAGTCTAGATTCAACAGCCACCCTTTCATTCTCTTCCTCTCAATACCATACAAACACACAGCAGACATGCATGCAGGCATACTTACGTTATTATTACGTGTCTCCACGGCAGGGAACTTCCTGACAATAAATTTAACCGCAGACTCCAAGTTCTTATCAACAAGGTAGGAGGGCTTAGCCTTTGGGTCGCCACATGCCTGGAAAGCAGAGGAAAATAAGAGGTGAGAAGAGAAAAAAAAAAAAAATATGGAGAGTACACTGCTGCCACAGACATCTAGCCTATATTTCAGCATTCATGACTCATTTTATTTCTATTATTATAACTTTTTATTTCCTCATGGACAGGCATGTTAGATGTGTGATCAACACCAGGGAAACATTTAGTGCTTACAGTGAAAACTGGTTTATCTCAGGATATGAGAGGAGGTTCAGGTGAATGAAATACTGACGCCACTGACATTTAGTGAAGTTTCCAGACCAGAGGCATATTCAAGACATGAAAACAAACACACAAACTTGATGCAACTGACCTGTGCAGTCTAATTTGCCATTGCGATGCACATGTCAACAAGGTTGTTTAAAATGTTTCACAATCAGGAGGGTAGATTTTTGAATTATGTTTGGAAGTCTGTGGTTCCCATGTTTGGATAAACCAGGTTCAACTGTTGTATAAAGACTGGGCCTGAATTCAAATCAGTGGTTCTCAACTGCTGAGATGTGGACCAACGTCAGAGAAATAAGCCTAGGTACTGAAATTTTTATTCAAAATACAAATAAAACTTGCCTAAACACTTTTACTTTGACAACATATTGTATCTTCTGGCCCTCATTCTGATCACCTCAAGTCTGGATCAGCATCTAATAATTTAGCGTGCCTCATTATGATCATTCAGGATTGTCAGACATCAGGGGTTACGCATTGCAAAAACGTTACACACAACACAGGAAGGATGAGAACCACTGAGAGAGAGCCAGGTAGTGAGAGAGTTTCAGTTTCAAACACTGTCCCTTAGCCATCACTGGTTAGTACTGCTGCATGACAGGCAGAGTGATGGACAAGGTAGAATGAAGAAGGGACTGAATGGAACAGAGGAGAGAGAGAAACACACAGAGGAGAAGAAAAGGGAAGAAGTAAAGAGGGCACACAGGGAGGTCAACTGAGAAATGACTCAAGAGGGATAATTGGTCAGAGAGAAAACCCTTCCTCAGAATGTTTCCTGTTATCTGCACCTGCATGAGCTGAATTTTCTGCAGAGCAGCAATGTAAATATTTTACTACACCTGTGAAGTTGCCTTTCTCTTCTCATATCAATATTCTTATTATTGCACTATAGGTGTTCCTGTCTCTGGCAGGAGGCAACATCGCTCATGCATTATGGGTAGTGCAATAGTGAATGGTGAGGAAGATGTGGTCCATGCATGTGCCATAAACAGAGTGAACGTACAAAGTTTGTTGGCTGCCAACACAGAGGAACAATCCTAGAAGAGATCAATGCTGTTGACCCTTCTGAGGATTCAGTTCCTCGTGTTTAAAGTTTAAGTATAGAAAGTGCAAGCACACATTTAGTAAAGCCATAAAAAGTTACATGACGTTACAAAATGAAATCTGAAACACAGAACCATGGTGTAAATGTAACGTTTCTACCTGCGATAGCACAACGCAGCTAACGAACCAACAGGCTAGAAACAGCACCACAACCATAAACCTGAATTTCAATTTGTATGGCGCTGAAACATTTCCAGCATAAGCCAGTACAAAATGAAACCATAAAACAGCAACACATGCTCATTAACACACAGTAGGTAACTGACAACCCAGGCACGTGATGAAACATGGTTTCACATGATTTTCACCCTGATTAACACTCCTGAAACTCGCGAACCATTGCAGAGTGGTCACATTTTGCATTTTGTCATGCAATACACCACACTACTGACAATGCGCGAGGTCACTGCAACAGACTTGGAAACCTTCAATCCAGTGCAATCAGTGCAAAAATTGCTTTTCTGCCAGTTAAGATTTTGAGTTTCATCACCCTTTAAATTTACAGATTGGCTATGGCTTCACTAGAATCACATCAGAGACACTACTGTGGATGTTACTGGTTTAACTGAGAGTTTAAAGGGAAACACTGATCAGCATCTGCTGCCAGTTTGCACCTGCTATAATTCAACATGGGATGCAAAATGGTGCAAGTAAAAATAGTTTGAATTTACCAGAAAAATCCTGACAGGAAAAAAAATAGCCTACCCCATGAGCAAAATCAACTAAACAATATGCATCATGCTAGCTACCCAGCCAAGTTCAGTTTGTCTGTTTGGTCTGTTGCTGAAGCTACTTCACTCACCAATACACCAGAAACAGGCATGCTGAGCTCTCATGGAGCCGAGTCTGAAACACACCCACTACTGCAGGGTCTCACACACAACACTTGGGGAATTTGACACAGAAAAACACACACAACACCAACATAATTTCAATACCTATTGATGACACAGACTAGACCTTGAGTCTCAGCTTGTTTCCTTGCATCCACTTCTCTCACACCTGACCAGATTTCCAACTTCGACAGCCACCAGCGCTCTTTGTCAACATGTTTACTCAACAGCAACTGGTCAACGAAAATCCGTTTAGGTGTGTGAGAGGTTGACTGAATTTTAACTATGTTAAATGAGAACAAGGAATCAAGATTAGACTGTGAAATCCATGCAATTGCAAAAGCACAAGCCTTGTCGTTTTGGGAACACAGTGCTCTTCTGATGACAACACACCACTAGCCTCACCCTACACATCAAACTAGTCTCTACATGGGCCACTAAAATGTAGTTACCCTTTGACTCATGCCGGGGAACTGCAGAGTGAAAAACACTGTCTGGTTACTACACAACATTGACATGACTAAAAAGACTGTAGAAGTGTTTTCCATGTTTTAGCCCAAAAACAGGTGACAGAGTTTTTGTTGTTGTGTTCCACAGGCTCTGCAATAGGCTTTCCTTTACAAATTAAGAATGTAAACTTTTTAAATTGGAGTGTGAAAACATTCTTGTAAAAACATTCAGAACAGAATACTGAATGTATTTTTTTTTATCTTAGGCTGTCTTTATTAATTTGTGAAGCACTTTGTGATGCTGGCTCAGGACAGGTACTCTATAAGTAACTGGTTTATTTACCAACTTACTGGTGTGTTCAAATGATTGTAGGAAGCTCCAACATCCAAGACTTTTGGGTAGCCTACCAATAGCAATTTTTATAATTCAAGAACTGACGATATGATTTGTGGATGTGGTGCTGTACAGCTGCAGACTCCTACATGTTAGATATTAGAAATTCCCACAAGCACTTGACAGCTAAAAAAGGAATAGTTTAATCACTGTATAATTTCAGAACTGCATTACAAGTGACAGTGACATGACTGACAAAGAGATAAAGGCAATTCACACAGGGACAAACATTCAATGTAAACACCTATGTTTTGGATCATGGTTGGAAATAATGTTACAGTAAGTTATAAATGAGTTGTAATTAATGGGCTAAAACATGCAAAATCTGCTACTTCTTTCCTTCAAAAGTACTTCTACTACAGCAGCATATATTTGCTTACTTTCTGTAGATATAGCCACACCATCCCAGCATCTTACCAGTTGATTTAGCTTCAACTAGGTTGAACATTGATTAATCGTTTTCTGTTATTTATAATGGCGTGGCATTGTCCATTAGTGCTAGTGGTGGCTTGTGCAATAAGCTGGCTGGCTGGGTTTGGGTGGGGGCTGATGGAAGGATGGATGGAAGTAGGGACGCAGTGAATGAAGGGAGAGGGCATGGGAATAAACTGAGAATCAGTAGAGGTCAGGGAGAAGTAAGAGAGCCTTTTCCTGGATACCAGAACAGACCTTAGTCTCGCCTCCATCATTGTTTCTCCACTCCTTAACAGCTGAGCTTCTCAAAGATCCCCATATTGACTGATATATGGCAGGGGACCCTGAAATGGGGCACTTTTTTGGTGATCTTTCAGAGACCACATAAAGCACGCAAAACATACTTGTCCTCCCTAAGATTAATTGTTTTTTTGAGCTTTCTTTTTTCAAAAAGGATTAACTGCTGCTGCTGCAAAAAAAAAGAGAGCTCCAAAGAACGGATGGTTTCATGCAATTAGGCACAGAACCATTCGAGAACCTCTACATTGTGCTAAGATTTGGATAACTGCCTGCTGGCAATAGAATGATCTTCATTCATCGTTTTTGCATTTGTCAGCATTATTTGTACTTGTTCTGTGCCAAAATACTTGGAAAGCAATTCACAAAAAAAATGTAAGAACTTTTTAGAATTGAATTAAACTGATTAATTTATGAAGAAGACTTTCTTCACAATCAAAGACATTAATAGGAGTGGTTAAGTGGATTATTAGTTGGTGGCTATTAATAAACAGAAGTTAATACTGTCCACATAAGCAATATTTAACATTTGTATGGTTCAAGTTTTGAATAACTAGTTTCCATTGTTGTGATCATAAAATTTAATATAGAACTATCACTATCATGTCTTGGAGCTTTGATTCCCCACTCAAGCTCTTGCTAAAATGTATGCACTCCGTTTATCAGGTACTGTGGATCAAAGCTTTGGCCAATTTTGCATATCTAAATTCCATATTCATAAGTAAAAACTTTAGGGGGCAATTTGTAAAATATGACCAGAATATAAAGGAAGCTCCAAAAATATAGGGGGCAGCATATCACCAGAGTAACCGCCATTTGCTGTCACTATACTGTCTGCTGTAGTACCATTAGCTCAGGTAGCCATGGAGCTAGTAGCCCTGTAGCTGACTGGATTGTGCCTGGACTGCGACCTTGGATCACAAGGGGAATCACTGCAGGCAGCTGGGCTCAGCTTCCTCCCAGTGAACATGGCCGGAAGCCAGACTGGGATCGGACACAGCCTCTGAGACCGCTGGAGGTCAGTTTGATTACAGAGGATACAGTACAGAATTCAGAAGGTGTATGGGCGTTTGTTTTTGTTTAGTGGGAAAAATAGGTGTAAGAATATTAATATTTTTTTATTCTTCACATTTTCATATGTATCTACCAGCTCAAACTACGGTGGCTATCGGACTGTCGCCTCTAGAGGTACAAAAAGGTTATTATGAGACAGGACAGGCCGGACTAGCTGGTTTGCATGCTAACTTCAGTAGATAACATAGCAACATAATGCAGACATCTTTGACATAATGTCAACACCGCTGTTTCTTCAAATTCTGTTGATAATGTTAGTTAATTTTTTGAATGTTTAAAACTAAAATTCTGGCCATATTTTACGAATTGCCCTTTTAACTTCCTGTTTATTGTTAGATTACATGGTAGTCACAGAAAGGGTCCAATCTAATTTTCGCTTTTGCTTTGCAGACTAGTATAATTAAAAAGCTTTCTTTTCCCAAACAAAGCACAGAAAAATAATGTGTGTGAATGCTGTATCATAAGCAAATGAATAATGCATTGAAGTTCCATTGAAGGTTGGTAAAACTGACAGTGAACGGAGCCCAGCGTTACTCTCAGCATTACAGATTCAAACATGAATGGGAGTGGGGCACAAAGGAGAGGACCAACAGATCAGTACAGGTAGCCAGGAGATGGGGAGGGGAAGGAGGAAGAAGAGGCAGTTGAGGAAGGGTGAAGGGGGTGGGGATTCGTAAGTGGAAGGTGATAAACTTTGCAAACCTTCCAAACTTGTCCTTGCTGCATAGGAGAGGGGGGAAGCATTGGAACGGAGAGAAGAAGAGAATAAATCAAAACAAAGAGCCCACCCAGACAAACTGCTGGATCTCTGGTCTACACACACGTGCATACACAGACCCACACACACACACACACACACACACAGACACATCTTAAAACAGCTGCTCTTTATGCATGAGAGTTTAGTTAGGAAAGCCATTGTGGCATTTCTTTTGAACTCAACGCAAAAACAACACACGCTGCGCCAACATGTGATCATATTAACACTGGTTTTAACACACACTGTCTTCAAAGTAACACAAGGTGTAGTATCCCTACCTACGCAATCAGACACATTGAAAATAACACATTCATTTTTGGAAGCACTGAAATAATAAGGCTGACACTACGTCTGTCAGCAACAGCCCTGTCTCATTAAAAACAGTGTGAAGACAAAGTTTGGCCCCTGTAATTTTTACTGGCTGCAGTATTTGCACCACATTTCTGCTCCTGACTGTTGCGTAGTAACTGATATGTTCCCTGATGGTTGAAGCACGGGTGCTTCAACGCTGATGATGCACTAATAAAAGTTTGAATTAATTACTTCGTAGTTATGTGGACATATAGCACCATGATTCACTTATTCCAGGACAGTTATCTACAGCTCCAGTATGGATAACTGTCACACAAATTTAATTATAAAAACAGCCAGCTCCTATTGTATTCCAGTGGGACTGATGATGGCACTTTGAGAAGAATTTGCTTGAAACTGCGTTTAGCCTGGTGGTAAAGTGGGATGAATATGTAGCTTAACCCTTGTCCAAAACAATCAGTCAAGAAGAAGAATCAAATGTTGTGATTCTGGGGGGAACTGAGAGCAAAACTGATTTTAACTCTGTGTGGTGCATTCATAAAATTTGCGTGTCCAGATTACATACAAAGTCAATAGAAAGACGCGAATAGACGCAAATTCGCGTCTACTCAAGCCGGGCAATGCAGATGATACAAATTCGCTTTTCCACTTCAATCACGTGAGTTGAAAATATTCAACTTAAGTGAAAAAATGTACACGTCTCTGGGCTTTGCAGAGTGCAGAGCTGTGTGGTGAGGACCAGGCGGACCGGAGGGACACAGCCACTGCTCAGCAGCTGAGAGCCGGCCAGCTTCGGAAGAGAGAGCCAGGAGCACAATCTGGAGGACCCGCAGTCACACCGGATTCTGCTTCCATCAGGAGCAGTTTACCGGCGGGAGGGGAGCTAAGAGTTTACATTTAAACTTTTGGGATTAAACGGTGGATTAATCTTCACTCTTGTTTATCAACCTGTCTGAAGCAGCGAGTCACAGACATATGAAGAGCGGACGTGCCAACAGTCGGCTGATCTGTAATGTTGACTGCTGACCGGAGGGGAACTGGACTTTACTTCATGAGAGAGGAAAGAGGAAAAAAGAGGAGAGAAATGGAGTCTCTGCTGAGTGTTCACTCCAGACAGTGGCTGAACTGACTTCAAACACACAGATACACACACCCTCGCCTGCCGTGGCGAGGGTGTGTGTAATTGATCCCACGATCAAACTCACACGAGTAACACAGGGTGAAATTTTCATTTGCTTTCAGTCTGAATGCACCATTAGGAAGAAATTGCTGTAAAAAAAAAACCTAGCAAACTGTGTTTGAGGCAATTTAGGACCACTTTTCTCCATTACATCATTTGTCCACTAGAGAACAAAAATAGAAAAAGAAATTCTAAGGGATCTGTATCAAGATTGTTTAATTTTCGTCCTCGCGTTGTCCATCGAGTGATTATAGTTTTTTTTCTCTTTTGTTTCTGGCTTCCTTGCAGCTCCGGTTTTCTTTTCTGGCTGCTTGCTAGCAGTAGTGTTAGCATCATGGTTACTGCTTGCAGCCTGGCTACTGTTCACAGAAAGAAAACAAAAAACAGTAAGAATCCAAATTCTAACTAAAAACTCTGACCTCAATAGTATGACAAAGGCATAATAAAACACTGGTTAGGAAGGCAGGTTTTGTTACTTGTGAAGAAATTTTCTTTCATCCATTTCAATCTAGTTTCAGTTTCCTCACTCGGTAAGTGTTTGCATTCTCATCCACAGTCCTTGGGTTCCTGCAGAGCAAGCATTGATAAAGTGTGGGGAGAAATTAAACAGGTGCCTGACAGTCTGGGACATAGGGAATATGTCCTTGCTAGCAAACAACGTGAACAGCTGAAGACATGCATGGATGCTTACATTTGACTAACCAATAGAATAATCGCACATGTGGTTTATGCCCTTAACATGTGAACTTGGGTCTTATATACGCCCTTTTCAGGAAGACAGCTTCAGATTTGGGGATGACACTACACTGTTATCAATTATTGAGCCTTGTATTGTCCATCCTTAAGTCTCCTTGATGCATCAAGCTGCAATAAATACTTCTGCTTAAGACATTGTTAGTCTCAAGAGACCTAATTTCATTGGTTCACAAGATATCCTTCACATTACTTACTCATTTAGTAAAAAGAATACAAACTCAGTGTTGGTTTTAAACCCTCTCGAGATCCACTTGATTTACTTTGGTTTCTCTCACTCTCCCTCTTCACCTTCGATGCCTCCTTTGTCAATGGGGTTCTTTTTCTTTTGCAGAGTAGAGTTTCCACAGATACTCAGGTTGTCCCATTGTTACCTGGGGATAAATTCCAGTATAAACAAATCCTCTTCCTGTTTTGGGTGCACGATAGCAGACGTGCTTCGTTTGTGCCATTAATCGAGCCTACATTTTTCCAAATTCACCCCGATGGCACAGAAATAGCATAGTGAAAACAAGGCTTATTGGGAACCAATATTACCGCAGATGGTGTCTTTTTTTTTTAATCAATTACACTGTGCAATCAATATTTATTTGATAATGATATGCTTAAGCAAAAAAGTTGTCTATTTCTAATTTAAGCTTTCAAATATTTATGTCAGCATCAACCTTGAAAATCCAGTATCTGCCAGCTAACTTATGAAGCTGTAACTAAATATGGATGATTAATTACACATTGTTGATTGGTCAGTTTTCTTTTCTGTTGAGTTTCTTCTGGAAGTTAGATGAAAAAGAGGAACAAGAACCAGTATGGATAACAGACAGCAAGACAAAATGGGTGAGTTATTAACAGTCCAGTCTCTCTATGTAATTTTTTATGAATGCATTTTAGAGATTTGGGCAATTTGCCCTTTAAAAGCCCATAAAACACCCTTAAAATTAAATGCGGAGTAAAAAATGCCCCTGGTACTCAGGGGTGCCCTTCATTAAATGTCAAATTCTAATTTTGTTCCAGTAGCTAGTTATTCATGTGTGACTACAGCTACTGTCCCCTCTGCGCCACCATAAGTAAGCCTAGTACCAGGCTGCATTTTCCAGTGCAATCTGGGCAAAAAAAGAGCAGGTTTTGAAAACAGCCACAGCATGTATGCAATAGAAAATTCCACACAGCCAGTAGAAAATGGAAATCATGATCTCACACAAACCACTGCATTATCAAAAAAACAAAACAAATATTGTAAAAAAAATGTTGACAGAGAGAGGAAGGAAGGAGAGTCAAAATCCTCTTCAATAAGACCTGCTGAGTGTCCAGTAAAGGAAGGCAGTATACTGCATTATGCTTTGAAATAAGATAATCACCAATCTCTGATATAAACTGGCTGCTTACCAATATCCAATTCAAATATGATTACTATAACTGAGATGAAATTTATTTGAAGTTCTGAAATTCCCCTAAAAATCTGTTCCCATAAACTGTCAGACATATGTCCATTTCACTGCTCACCATTATAAACTGACATTAAAAAGCAGAACAGGCTACAGCCTAAATATGACAGTGAGTTTAATCATCATCTCTCTCACACTATTTCAATAAAAACATTTTCAAGGCTTTACCAGTGTGGTTTCTGTTGCAGGGCTATTACACTGAACTTAGTTAAAATTTACAGGGGTTCACGTTGTTTTGTCTATTCTGTGGATACATCCAATGCTATAGTAGGTTGCACTGCTGGCATTTGAAGAAACATCCAGTCTAGCTGCTAATAACAAAAAATGTTTTTGATTGTAGTATAATAAATTTGAATAACGTAGATTTTTCTTACCAACTAACTTAGGAGACTTTGGGGGTTACCTGAGTGTAAGCAAGGTTAAGGAAAATAAATACTTTGTAAGCGCTGTGTGCAAGACAAAACATGATGCTAAAAGGTCCACTGGCTGAAAAAATTTAGCACAGCAAACAAAAACTTTAATGCCAAACAAGTGAGGTGACTATTATAGAAAATTTAAGGATCAGCGTTTAAGGTTTTCTGCAATGGTGTGTAATGAGTGAATATGTTTAAAAATGGAAAAGAACATTGTTGTGAACTTGATGATAATGATAATATTACTGTTAGTGAGCATTAATTACTCTCTCCCAAAGATAGAAATAAGAACAACCAAGTCTCTCGCCTGTGTTTTTACTAAACCTACTCCATTGATGATAAATTACAGGCAACTTTATGAGTACTCTGTGAGAATTTCTGAGGAAATTTCAGAGATAAAAAAAAAGAAAGATTACACTGTTCTCCAAATTGCTATTTGGAGTACCAGTTCTTTCATTTCTTGCTTTGGGATGCAGTTGTAATTAGATGCTGGAAAGTTTTCTAATATCACAAGGTATAAGGAAACATAATATACTTAAACAATTTCAGGGTGGAGATGTTCAGAAGCCTTATGGTGAGGCAGTTCAGGAAAGATATGAAGATGATGAGACAGACAGAAAGAAAAAGGGAGGAAATAGGAAGGAAGGGGAGGGCGTACTGAAGTAATTAGCAACAAAATCTTAGTAATTGTGCCTGACTGCTCATACTGTCTTGTTTGACCTATGATGTCCACAATAAAAATACAGTTGTGCTCACAATTTTATGTTTTCATTATACTATTTTTTTCCCTGCTAATTGCTAATTAACATTCATTTTAAGTTGAGAATCATAAGTATGTGATGATGAGACCAGGTGCCACCAAAATAATTCCTGCTATGTTGGAAAAGACTGCTGAACATCATAGGACAACTCAAATGTCAATAAATACGAAACAGTATGGGCTTTCAGACAGTTTAACTTATATTCTGTACTCTCCAAATCTTTGGTATGACTGACCTCTTTCTCTCCCTCTTTTTTCATCATGCATACCCAGGCAAAAAGACACATGCCACACAAACAGACCCACTACTCTTCCTCCCACACACTTACTATTGATGTAAGCAACACAGTTAAGAGTCAGTAACATTAATGAATGTGATACATCTTATGCTACTGTCTAGTATGCTGTAATAATATCTGCAGAAAAACTAAGCAGGAAAACATCTGCTTGATAAAGCTAGGACAGACAAATGAGCAAAGTAACATGCTCCTTTAGCGTTATCTATCATATCTTTAAATAATACGTTGCAATTTAAAAAAAAACAAAAACTATTTGTCATTCACAGTGGGCACTGGGCCCTGGGCAGTTTTTGTCATCATATTAGATTCTGCAATGACGAGTATAGTCGATATTTCTGACAAGTAACATTGGCCATGACTTTGATGAACAAAGGGATAAAGGACAAATAAACCAACAATAAGAAGTTTTTACTTGTTACGTTCGTTTTATACAATTGTTTAGCAAGCTAGCTAAATGTAGCCAGGTGCAGCTTGGGTCAAAAGCACTTTATACACCGACCGGTTTAAACTAATAGCCATTAGCATCAGACAGGAGCTGAATGTGTGGTTTGATGTTTTGGTGAGCTTCGTGTTTTGGCTGATAGTGTAGCAGAGACGACGCCCGACTGCTAGCTTAGCGGTGGTTAGCCCAGCCAGCAGCCGCCGCCATTAACGCTGCCAGCCGACGTTAGCTAGCTACTAACGCTGCTGCAGGCCTGAAGCTTTGCCGATATCATGTCGGGGGCTTAATTTGACGGTTTCCGTTTTTACTGTGGTTTATGAGTTATAAACATTTACCATACTGCTCATATTTAAGGGTCTATGTCTTTAATGCAACCGAAAATCAGTGTACATCGTAAAACCAATGGTCAGCCTTACCGCAAGCTAAAGCGACAGCTTGTGGCTAGCAATGCCCACACAGTGCTTCCAGGGATGCTAAGGTGACACATTTAGGGTAAAGTAAGTGTCCATTGACGCATATTTAGCTGTTAAAAGAATATTATTAACCGTTGCTGATATAAAAAATAGTGGGGTTAAATTAATCTAAACGTTAGCTTTCGTTAACATCAGTAGTGGTCGGTAATAGCTAATCAAGCATTCATACTGTCTCTAACGTTAATATTGACACTCGTTTGGGGTGCAGGTACAGACATTGTCCACATAATGAATATGTTAACAGCGCTGTGTGCTTAATGTTGATATAACTGCGTGTGTGTGCGAACCTTTTTGATATTGTAAACACGGGTCAACATCCCGATGCCTCTGTCGTTGAGGATGGTGAGTTTTTCTGCCAGTTTCTGCTGGCTGGGCTGGATCACTCCCCGAGACATCTTCTCCCTGTTCGGTTAAATTTCCAATTCAGTCCAGAAAAATATCACAAATCTCCGCAGCCTCTCGCCCGTAAACAAAGAAAAAAAGAAGCGCTGTTTCTGATGTTATTAGATTTCGCCCATGTTCAGATATTCTAGGACAGCAGCTTCCTGTACTCCACCCACCGTCTCCCTGCCTGTTTTTTTTTTTCGGTCACAGGGATGAGGAGTTGTCCTGATTTTCACAACGAGGCTGGCTCCTGCTGCGTTCAGGGGTCTTCGTGAATAACACTTCTTAAGGCCTAATACCGGTAGTCGACGATGGGAGTCTATTAATGCCTGTAGACGTTGGCATGATGTTCATATTAATATATTTATATTACGGCTACAGTTTTTTCACTGATGCGAACTAATAACCATAAAACAAACTATCCGCTAGTCCTATGCATTAAAAGTAAAAAAAATGATATTAAATGTATAATATTTGTGATTAGATTAAAATAAAATAAAGATACAGATACATATACAATATATAAAAATACAGTAAACTTAAGGTAAGGCCACTAGTGAGTAATATTACATAAACTGATTTCCATTGCTCCATGTTGCTTCAACGGGACATGATTCAATCAATCACTATCTTTTTTTGTGGTATTAAAATAAAAAAAAATAAAAAAACTTGCCCTTTTTTTTGGATGGATGCTTTTCCATCAAAATTCATATTTTGCCATATTGTTTCCTTTACTCCATTCTTCTTTCAGGCTTTGTTCAATAAGCTTAAAAGTACAGTTTAACTGTATCAAAGTCATATCTTCTACATTAAAGCTGCCCAAATGGTCAACAAAAATCAACAGCATTATCAGCCACATCCTGAGCTGAGTTCCCTGTGTATCTTTAACTATTTTACTGTGAATCATTGAACGCATCACAGTGTTGACGCAGCTTCCGACTCAGCTGATCTTTAATGCATGCTTGTCGATATAGTAGCTGTGTTTCTTACACATTTTTTTTTACCCTGTATTAAATATTATAGCTGTAATAATGTTATATCTAGGTTCAAGGCAGCGAAGATGTAACTAAGCGGGATCTTGGTAGAATCTAACACACTAAGAACAGGTGCGTACACGAGGCAGGAAAACTAAAAAAAATTAAGCTCCGTCCCGATTTTTCACAGTCAACCGGTCATTATTTAAGCTATATATGTTAATGCACACTTTATTTCAAGGGGTTTTTGCATTTTGTACATACGTAGGTTAGCTACTAAGAGTAAATGCACCAAGTTTATGCACATTTGTTCATGTCATAAAACTGGCCTGACAAAGTAGTAAATTTAGAAGAAACCAGTAAAGGGAAAGGATACAATTATCACTATTCTACTGGAGAGCATAAAAAATGTATCTCAACTTTGACATACAGTATAGTTTATTTACCTCTCCATTACTGGGTCTAAACAGATCATTATGCTCTGTTCAATCTCATGCTTCCTCTAATAGCCTTTGTTGTTGTTTCCAGCTGACTCCTGTAAAGTCTGCTGTGATGCATTCGCTGGCTCAGGAGATCCAGGGCTTCTCCAAAAACCGTCTGAAGAAACAGTGCACGCGGGTTACCACGGTGACTGGCAGGAAGCTGCTGGAGAGGAGGGGTGATGGAGGCGAGGGAGAGGAGCAGGTTGAAGAGCTGGAGGAGGGAGGTGGATGCGGATTTGTAGAAGATAAAAGTCTGGACCTTCAAGTTGGTGTCATAAGATCTTTCTTACTGCTGGGTAATATATTCCATGAATACTTCTATATAGTATGCCATATAATTTAATCATTATTTTTACATCTACTGCCACCTGCTGCACTCCTATCACTGCTATCACTATTCTTTTAACCATAACCATCATTAAAAAGTCAGCTACCAATACAGTTATTACTATTAATGCTACTTGTATGACTTTTTGAGCACTATTTCAACAACCACTACTATTTCTCCTGTATCAACAAGTCAGATAAATCTCAGACCCCTGCTGCTACTTCTGCTACTACTATTTGTATTTGTATTTGTATTTTTGCTAGTTTTTGTATTGCTACTACTATATTACCACCACTACAATAAATACACAAGTATTACATGGGCTGCTATCTAACTGTTCAGCTACTACTCACACTATTTTTTTACTACCAGGGGTAGAAAGAGTACTTAAATAATGTGCCTATAACTTAACTGTTGGTTGAGAGTTTTCTAAGTAACAGTTAATTCCTTTAGTCACTTTGAAATGGCCCATGTAGCATCTTTTAGGGAAATACTCTCTCCAAAAGAATCTCCCTGCAAAAAAGTAGTTCAGAGCAATAGGTCACCAAAAATCTATAAGGTATAAGTAGAAGGACAAAGATCGTATATTAGAATATGTATTTTTTTTAAATTACAAATACACAAAATTTCTTCCAACTAAAATCCAAAATCAGCTAATGTTGAAATGTAAGAACAAACGTCTGAATATAGAATCCTGATTTTAAAACAAACTAGTGGCCACAGTGTTTGTAACTATTAGTAATAAAATATTCAAAATATAAGTTTCAATTATCAGCTTTTTCAGATGTTTTGATTTTATTTCACAGCTTTCACTGAATGCAACACCATGTGATCCAAGTACAGAACGTTGGTATCTTCACAATATATACTCACTTGTAATTAGTTGCTTTCTACTGCTAGCTTCTACACTACTACTGCTATTAAACATCCCCAGCCAATGCTACCAGTATTACTACTACTGCTACTGCTGCTGCTACAACAGTTGCTTCCAGTACAGCCACTACTACCGGCTTTGTAGTAATACATTTCTGTTCTCATGAGCATGTCTATTTTACAGAGAGATAACGAATTGCCCTATATAATACAATGTAGACCAAAAATGTGTCGTTTGCTCTTGAGAACAGGGAAATAACAGGGTATTTCAACACAAGAAGGCAATCCAGACACTCCGAATGTAAGAAAATGTAACAAATGAGCAAGAAAATATCAAAAAACTTTTATTATTGTGGCTAAATCATTAAAAAAGGGAACATGTTTCAACCAACAGATCTTCGTCAGGGTGTGTCCTCAACTATATAGTAATAACAGCCAATGGGAGACAATCACATAACCCAGATAGTAACATGACAGGTGAAACAAATAGAAAATAATGAAAGGGCGAAATGAGATGAGATTACACAGATGTTGTACATGTCAATAGTTCTGTGTAATCTCATTTCATGTTATTTCAATATTATGGGGCAGTTGTTGCTAAGGAGGCAGAGCAGATCAACCACTGGTGGTTAGATCCCCAACAGCAGCTGCATGTCGAAGTGTCCTTGGACAAGATACTGAATGCTAAATTGCTCCCAATGGCTCTTCCATTATGAGTGTGTGTGAATGGCTGAGCATAGAAATGCTGTGAGGCGCTTTGGTCAGAAAGAACTGTATTGCTCCTGATGAGCAGGTGATTACAACCAGGTAATGTCCATTTACCATATGACATGTTTATGGTAGCACAGTCGGAAAAACCCCGGTGGAGCCTGTTAGTTTTTAATTGTCCAACAGTATTACTTTCATAGTGTCTCAGTCACTTCAGTATTCCAGTCCACAAAGGTCCTTGTTCATGGTTTGTTCTGAATAATAAATAAATAAAAATCCTTATAACGAATAAATCAATGTCATTAATTTTGAATCTGTCTCAGGGAGCACAGTGATGTACCCTTCAGCTGGAGGACGCAGGTTGATACCCTCGCATGTCAGCATGTGTCTGTCCTGCTGAAGTGTCCTTGAGCTTGACATTGAATCCCCTCACAGCTCAGGGGTGCTGTTCACTTCTGTAGCTTACGCTGCGCTTTGACCTCACTGCAGGAGAGAATGAAAGAGAGAATTTCTCAGCGGGGATCAATAAAATATTACATCTGTTAGGCTCAGTAGAGGTCACGCTTTCCTACACAGTGGTTCACCGTTAATAACATCAGATTGTTCACTTCCCTGTTATGACACCTTACAGGAGCTGTTCTGTAGTCCTTCATTTCAGTTTCATGTAATATTTATGAAGTACTGCTATCCTTTGGTAAATTCTAATGATGATTATTATTTTATCATGGATATAAGACTTACAGTACTGGCACCATTAATTAATATAAACTAGACTGAAAATAAATACAATAAAGCATATTGTTGCTGCCCAATGAAAACAATATATCTCCAAGATGTCTTGTTTTTTTATTACATATGAAAATCATTATTAAAAGGAATAGCTCCTCATTTTGAGAAATTGCTTATTTGCTTCCTTGCTAAGAGTTGGACGAGAATACCCTTCTGATATATGTCTGTTAAATATGAATCTACAGCCAGTAAGCAATTAGCTTAGCCTAGCTTAAAGACTGGGAATGGGGCAAAACAGCTACACTGGCTCAAAGGTAACTAAATCCACCTATGAGCATGACTAAAGTTAATTTCCATGTTGTACTTTTCTTTGTTTAAGCTAGCTGTTTCCAGTCTTTGTGCTAAGCTAAATTATCCTGCTGCTGGCTGTAGCTTCACATTTACTGTACAAATAGAGGTGATCATCGAACTGTCTGCAAGAAAGCAAATAAGCATTTTTTCGAAAGTCTCAAACTACTATTTGATGTATTTTTGTTGTATAGATGGAATTCAAAGAAAACAGCAAACTAGGAATCCACTGATATGTTTTTTTTTTCAGGAGTGATGCTGATAATTTGCTAATAACAGGATACCAAAACTGATATTTTAAACCACATTTTGACATACATTTGCAGTAAAAATGAAAATCTTAGAATGAGGGCATGTAAGTACAATTTACAAGTATTGTACTCATGTACAATTTTGGGATTCTTTAATTGACTATATTAATTTTCTGCATTTTTATATTCTTCGCTCCACTGCAAATATTGTAATATCAGATTGGCTAGACAGATAATCTGTATATCCCAACAAACTACAGATTTATTGAGGATCGGGAGAAAAGAAAGTACTTTAATCTTGAAACGGAACATTTTTAAAGGTAATTCATGGTGTTTTTAGGTATTTTGCCTTATGATGTATAGGAAAATGGTGTGAACCCCCAAAACAACATTTGATCTTTTAAAACCTAAAATGATATTAAGATACATTTTGTACAAGGAGAAATCAGTGTGGAGCCAGAAGATGATTTTCAGGGGTTTGTATATATATATGTATATATATATATATTTATATATTTATATATTTTTTTATTTATTTTATTA
>JBBPCS010000573.1:6256273-6271230 GCA_037974645.1 Hollardia meadi | reverse complement strand
GAGAGAGAGAGAGAGATAGAGAGAGATAGAGAGAGAGAGAGAGAGAGAGAGAGAGAGAGAGAGAGAGAGAGAGAGAGTCAATGACAAAGAAAGATTGATGAATGAAAGATGGGAGCAAAACATCTGGAGAGGAGCCGACTTAGAAATATTTAAAGGAATCTAGAGGGAATTTAGAAATAAAACAAGAGAGAAAGACACGACTGGAGAGAAAGGAAGAGCAGAGGGTGAAATATTTAAAAAGAGACAGAAGCTGAAGGGAAGATGAGCAGAGAGGAGGCACAGTCAAAGAGTCACCGGCAGAAACTTAGAGAAGAGAGAGAATAAATCAGAGCCGCAGGGGGGGAAACTGCGCTCCTCCTTTTCTTCTTGTCGTTCTTCCTCTACTTTATAAAGGAGGAGATAAGAAATGAGGACAGCGGGACAGAGTTGAGGAAGCAGACGAAGAAGGAGGAGAGGAAGCAGTTTTTAAGACTTTTTCCACAGATAGCTAGATATTTACGCATATGAAAAGCAGTCGAGTCCAATGGCGTGCTACTACATTGTGATCAGTTCCACCCACCTGCGTGACGGACAGCTGAGGAGCATCAAGGGGGTGTTCAGAGGACCAATAGGAACCAACGGCCAAAGAAACACGGTAAGGCCTCGAGTTTGATGCTTACTGGGCTTTGTTTTAGCTCCCTACTAGCGGTGAGAGAGGAAAAAAAGGCGAGTTGAAGTATTTTTATTTTGAAAAAAAAGTTGAAGTGTGTTTGATGTCCACACTGTGGGATTGAAGCCTGCTTTTTAAGCCTAATTTCATTTTTGTTTAACTGACATAAATCCGGTATAATCCAGAGTGAATGCGTGCCTCTTTTATGTTCATGCATCAAAGAAAAGCCAGGAAGTATTTACCTCTAAATCAGTATTACTTGAACCACTCCCTCTAACTTGATTGTCAGGTCCTTAATCATTATGTTTGCCGAGTTAATTAATTGCCACTTCCATTAGGTTAATTGACTTGCTATTGGAGGCAGAAAAATGCAGATGGGGGTGGGGAAGCTCCCCCTCTTACACTAAAAGCTCCTCTGGCTCAGCGTCCGCTCTTACACATGTTCGGCATTCCCGTTTTCTACCATTTAAGTGTTCAGTGTTTAAGGTCAGTGAGAAATCAGGAGGTTTTTTGTTTTTTTACTCTCTTTACATAAACATTTATCTTTAGTTTGACACAGCTTTAATGCAGAAGCCACATGTCCACACAGTTCTATGCACATTGTTATTGGTATTTGAACCTGATCATTTAATGATCTTGAAAAACAACAAAACTTTTTATGGCCGTTAGAATTTGGACGCAGTAACAATACAGACACACATCTAAATAAAATCTGAATGAAAATGAGTTCAGAGAAATAACTTGTCTTGTGCAGTCCTGAAGCTGTGTGGGAAGACTCGAGCTGACCAGATGAGTCAAACCCTTCTTTACTTTTCTCACATAATCCAAACTCAAACTAAACCTTGTACCTCATTCTCCTTCATTTTCACCGAGCATGCACAGACAAACATAATCACAGCGAGTCCTTGTGGAGATGCAGTGAAAACAAAAATTCCTACAGGCTTCAAAGATGAGACGTCAAGGGGTTTTATGAGGGCAGTGTAGTCGGCTCATCTGCAGCAGCTCCTTTTAAAAAGAAATAACATCACGTTAATTCAATTTCATTATTAGAAATAAAATAAAACAAGTGTAAGGTAATGTAGTTATCTTTTTAACACAGGCTGCACAGTACCACGTCTTTCTTCTGCCTTGTCTGATATCACTGTCACATCATATTTCAATTTTACGTATGTCAATAGTTCTAATAACCGCCATAAATCATAAATTATGATGACATGATGTCATGGTGGAACGATAGGGCTATAAGTCTCTGAGTGACTGGCCTGCAGTAAATCAACAATGCATCTGACTTAGCCTGCAATTAACTGGAAGGCACACAATAGAGAGCCTGCAGCAGCACTGAAGTGTTCTGCGGCCGTAATGGTTTATTGTAATGTGTTTTATTAAAAGAGTAGCTGACAAAAAGTGTAAAAACTCTCAACATGCAGATGTTTTCATTATCACATTAATGCATAATATGATTCTGGCATAACGTTTGTATTAGAAATGACAAATCTAAAGAGGAACTGAGCAATCTCCTGCTGTATGTAGTCAGAAAAAATAAACCAGCCTTTGGCATATTGCAGCTTTTCATAAGCCTGTTGAAGCGCTGAGCGAAATATGCGGCTCTCATCAATGTTAATAAAAAAATCCGTGATCATATTTTTTATGGAGTGAGTGTGAGGTCACTTCCATGAACATGAGGGGTTTTAATGTAAACTCTAAAACTACAGTAGAATGACACATAGAAGCGTTTTTTTTTTTATTTGACGCCCCTATCAGCACAATAGCATCATCTGCCTTTCCCCTCCAGATTTGTTTTTTTTTTTTTTTTTTGGTTAAAAAAAAAACAAAACCTGTTTCCTGACTTGACACTGCTGTGACTGAAGTCTGTGCTTACATGTAGGCACAAAGAAGACATGGCTAAAATTAGGAAATTCATGGTTTGGCATAAATACACCTCATCTTTAAAGGACCTGTGTTTGTTAGTTAAACTTCATTTCCTCAGCATTTCAGGAGGTCCGTTTGTTGGATTGGTTTCTGGTAGGCTATACTGTCTTGTTAGCTTGACCCAGGGACTGGAGGTTAACCTCTGCAAAAAGAGGACAAAAGTGACTGTCGCTAACTCCCAAGTTGTCTTATTTACATGTTGTGTGTTCTTAGTTAGCTGGCTTGATGATGAACTTTAGCGATCCAACATATAGGAGTCAGTTGGTTTTGTTCAGAGTTGGAAGGTGTGTGAACTTCTTTGCCTCGCTGAGGATAAGACTTGTGGAGTGTCAAGCTAATTAAGCTAGCTGCTGATGGTGAGTAAACAACCTCAAAACACAGGCCGGCGATCCTATATGTCTTGTTTCCTATTTCTAAACGATGAAAATGTGACAGTGGGGTATGGAGTTGGTTTAAAGTCTGACATAGACCTAGCTGAGAAGTGAAAATAATTTACAGTTTCTGGTGAGCATGTAGTTGCTTTTTAAATGAGTAATATGTCAGTGACAAATTTTCAAATAACTTAAGAATAAGAATGTAAAATAAGTAAAATAAGAATGGTCGACATGACAGCTCATGAATGTATCATTTAGAACTAGATACGGTGAGAGTGCTCAGCCTTGCTTCCAATTTTGCCCAGTGGCCCAACAAGCATTTTCCCCCATCAGAGACATCTGTAATGAATTTTTGATCCATGGAGGTTTTATAGTTGTAAAGCTTTCCTAGAGCAGAGAAAAGTGGTTTAAAAACCTCTGACATCATCACTATGTAAAGTCTATGGGCTGAGCGGGAACTCGTGGGCGGGGCCAGCAGGAGAAACACTACTGCGCATATTCAGTGAGCCACATAACCAGGAAGTAAACCCGGAAGCTAGAAAACATTTTTGACGCAAGTGCCAGGCGAGCAATTCTCGTTTAATTTAATTGGCGCCATCTTTGCATTCGGTATCTGTGAAAGTGAAGCCAAAACATCTCCATCGCCCTCTAGTGGCTGGTTGCAATATAGGTCATAAACCCCTCCCACTTCAACTGGGCCAAACTAAAAACTCAAAGTACACGTCAAATTTGATGCCACAAACTAAAGGGCGTTTGGCGTCGCGATTCGCAGCTGAGCCCTGCTTGCGATTGCGTCAGGCGGGGTGTATGGGCGAGAACTCCATCCCACGGCTTCACTGCCCAATCCCTACTGCGCAGTCTCTGGATCCAAATGATGTCACTAGCGCACTAGCACTAGGCTCTGGAATTTTGGAAGTGGAGACGTGTTGTCCATCTTATATACACAGTCAATAGCCAAACAAACACCGCTGTCGGCAAGAAACAGGAATCAAACAGATAACAATTAAAGCCGAAAGCATCTGCTGAAAAACTGAGTGAACAACAAGAACAGTCTCAAATATCTTCCCTTTTTTAATATGGCTTCTTTCCAACTTTGTTCTTACTTACTTCACAGTCAAAATTTCACATTAAAGGCTGTCGAAGAAAAGTTAAAAATAAACGTTCACTTAATCCTCTTCTAACACATGAATTACTATGCTTCATGAAACAGATGATAAACGAATCAATTCGTTATAGCACCTTTAACAAGTTGGAGCTTTGAGTCGTGTCAAAATGACATAAAACTCGGAAAGCATAAGGTAAGCTGCGAGCACAATACCATAAATAAGTGTTCTTTAATTATCGACACACGAAACCGGAGCCATCTCAAAGGCACGTATTGAACTCTGTTTGTCACCTAATCCGGGAATAGAAAGCTATATCAAGAGATTTAATTGGTGAACAACCACACATGACTATCCCCAGTCAATTTGGATCCATTTCTGGGCTTATTTTATCTCAAAGTTCTTTAGCGCAGGCAGGTCTGATGAAATTGCATGAAATGACCATGTCTTAAAAATTAAAATAACATGCTCTGTGCACGGAAAGTGAGAGAGAGATGTTTGTGCCAGCACAAAAGGATTGCATGAGAGTGACATGAGCCGAAATACGCAGCAGAGTTTGAAGCCAAAAGAGTGTAAAGTGAGAGTGTGGAGATCAGTGGGATGGATGAGCGTCTGCAGTTTCCCTTTTAACTCTAATGACTCAAGTTCAGTCCTGTGTTGACGCAAAGATGTTTTCATTTCTTCTCAATCATGACCATAATCTTGCCCTGAAAAGTTGTAGCTCTCTCACAAAAAAAAAAAAAATACGTAAATGTATTTTTCTTTCTGTTCCAGGTAGCTAATGTTTTACATTCAATTCTTTATGCGTTTAAAACCAACTGCCAGATTCTTGAAGCTTTCTAAACTACAGTAAACATGAAGTCTTGACTTTTTCTGCATTGCGCTATCGTTACAGGGTAATGCTGTTTAAATGGAGACTGATATGACAAGCATTAGCTCACACTTGTACTGAGGCACTGAACATCCTGTTAATTGTGTGTGTGTGTGGGTGGGATACAATTCCATTTTTTTTGATGACATCCAGCTCCTTTTTTTTAATGGAGGTTGAATGAACTTATTTTAAGTCACTTTGGACAACAACAGGTGTCCAATAAATGAATGACCCTCACAACAGTAATGTAATATCTGCTCAAATGGACAAAACTTCAAGAGAGAGTTCACCCCAAAATTAAAAAATACATATTTTACCTGTAGTGTTTTTTTTTCTCTAGATCTAAATTGTCTATAATGCCTAAACTGAAAATATCATGTCCAATTCAGCCTAATCTCTTCTGTTTCGTAACTGCACTGCAGACTTAATCCTCATCCCCTGAAATGTTTGACACTTTGTCGTTGGACAGGTGAGCATTTAGCCGCTGCAGAGAGCCAACAGATCTCACACTGCGTGCTGATATCATCCTCCCTTTTCATCTCTGAAGGAAAGGAACTCATTCGAACACCCTAAATCAAATGTTGTTGATCCCCCCCCTCTCCTTCATTGCTTGAACATGCAGTGAACGCAGCTCCTCTCAAACCCACACCGGGTGGTCCAAACTCCGGTTTATTAAGACAACATTTAAATCCATTCAAGAAGTGTACGTGCAACTCAGTCCTCTGCTCTCCCTCGTGTGTGTGTGTGTGTGTGTGTGTCTTGTGTTTATGAGTGTTTTTGTAAATCAGGCAGTTCACAGTGACTCCACAGCGACATTAATTTATGACAGCCCACCAGCCGTCAGGGAATATTTCACACCTTTCCCAATATCAGCAAGGCCAGAATTGTGTTGCTATAGAAACATTGATTCCAGTAAGTTAAATATTGCTAAATTCTAAACCCTTCTTGGCACAAAAAGTTGACATCAAATTCCCTCTGAGCGTTTTCATTTTCTGTCGGCGGTCATACTTTCGAGCAATTTGTTTTGGTTGAGCCCTGTGCCTATTGTTTGAAGTTGCTCTTGAGGAAGCGTTTTGTTTTAAAACGCTCCCGACTAAGAAACTCTCCAGCAGTAAAAGAAAGTGCTGGTTAACTGCAGTCGGGTTTATTCCCTTTATCAGGAGTGTACATTTAGTGTTGAGTGTTTTCAATTAAAACCACAGGTGCTGCTGCCTGTCTTGTAAAAGCAATAATGTCCTTGAGCCGCTGTGTTATGGTGCAATATTCTCTCTTGGTGCAATCGGCCATGTGAGATCAGGCCTAACAACACTCATGACAATACAACACTATAACCTACTACCTCTTGGCTGTTAATACGTGTGTGTGTGTGTGTGTGTGTGTGTGTGTGTGTGTGTGTGTGTGTGAGAGAGAGAGAGAGAGAGAGAAGAGTGTGTGTTTTGAGGCTTGAGCTAAGTTGCCAACAACACGGCTCCTCACTCCATAAATTAGCGCCGATGAGGACGCTCTGTGCATTCATGCATGTGTGTGTTACTGTGTGTGTGTGTGTGTGTGTTTAAGAGTTGTGAGAGAAATAGTGGGTTCGTCTGGGTTCAAGCGGTTACTCATGTGTGCGTAAGCAAGCATGTGTGTGTTCAGTAGTTGTGACTTACATGGCATGAGTGTGTGTGTGTGTGTGTGTGTGTGTGTGTGTGTGTGTGTGTGTGTGTGTGTGTGCGTGTGTTCAGGAGTTGTGAGTACATGGTGTGCTTCATTGATGTGTGAAACATCAGCTATGACTGTGGAGCCATCTGCTCCAAAGGGAGAGATAGAGTGCAAGTGTGTGTGTGTGCGCGTGCACATACATGCATCTTCTCCACGCATGAGCGTGTTTGCGTGATACAGCAGTGTGTGTGTCTGTGTGTGTGTGCGTATACGTGCACTTGTGTATGAATTTCTGTGTGATTACTTGCCCGCACCAACAAGTTGTTTGTTTTTTTGTGTGCATGTGGGACATCATGAAGTCTCAAAGCTGAGTCCCACTAAGCAAAAAATATTTCTGGAAATATTTTCAAACACAGTTTCTGTTAAACGTACATGTCAGCTTCTTTGGTCAAGCTTCAGACATCCATCGTTTAGTTTCCTAGAAACTAAACGATTGATTTAGGTATTTCAGATACAGATTCATTCAATACAGATATTACAGATATTGAATGAATCATTTTTAATTACGTCCTTCACATTAAAGGACCAAATAGGTCATTTGTCCAACAGATGTTTTCTGAACTGATGCCACTACTGACATACTGATGGAGGTTTGGCAAAAAAACGTAGTTCTGTCATTCATCTCGTTCTCGTAACCCTTCATTAAAGAACTCGGTCTCTCTCTCTTTATCTCTCAAACAAATGATGTGTGTGTCTGACAGACATGAGGAAAAGAGAAGGTGAAAGAGGGACAACTGCACACAATGTTTCTGTCAGTTATTTAATAAATTAGTAACCTGTGATTTTTTCTTGTAAGCGCCCGACCCATAACTCACTCACTAAGGGAATGCGCAGTGTACACACAACATAAATCTATCTAGGCTAGGAAAACCTAGTTATGCTAGCTTTCATTTCCTGCGGGCAGGATTACACCCATGACTACCACGAGAGAGCTGTCACTTGAACGTAAACATCTGCTGTTTTGGGACATTAGTTGAAATGACTGATGTTTCTTCCCTCTGAGAATGATCTTGAATTAGTAGCCTCAGTCTTCACTGTTCTGTTCTGTGAATCAGTTCCGCTGATTTAAAGTTTTTCAGCGGGTGCGGCAGTCTAAGTGCTAACACATGGCCTCAGTGCAAGGCTTTTAACTGTCACTCAGTGCGGTCAGCTGATCAACATTCAGAAAAAGACTCAAAGATTAAAGAGTGCTCTTGATGCTGTGCTAAAAGGTCTTGTGTGTGATCAAGAATAATAATTAGAAAGAGTAAAAATAACAAAGAGACAAAGAAATATTTCAAAGCTGGTCATTTATAAATTCTATTTATTCGTTTGCTAAAATGTCTTCTAAAATATTGTAATGCGTTGGTAAAAGCGTGGAAAATGTACATATATCACAATTAAATTAAAACAATACAATGAAATTTTGTGAAATGAAAGTCTGTCCATTATGTATTAGATTTCTTTCATAATCCATCTGTTAAAAGGGATGGATCAGTGAAAATGTAATAACCATTCAAACAGTATCAAATGTTCTATCACATCATCATCATCATCAATACATGGATCAAATGAAGGAGATTCTCATTGTATTTTGCACAGCACAATGAAAATAAAGGCTTTCTATACATTCTATATTTTAATACCCACCAACCTAAAACTAAACATTTTGATTAGTCATGATTTTAGATCACAACTGGCAGATTATGAACAGAGGATCTTAATGAAACTTCACATATTTAAATAAGATCTGATATCACACAATAGAATAGTCTAGAATTTGTAAAGACTCATAAAACAGGAGAATACATCCGCAGCAACAATGCAGTTGTCTACTTTTTCACTTTATTTCACTGCGATTCTACATTAGAAAAGCCCTAATTTATGTCCTGTAGAACATGTTATCTGATCGACAATAGCTATTGAAATGCAAAAACAAGGTCTGTAGAGACGGTTTTGTACACTAAAAAGCCATTTAGAGACTTCTACTCTGTAAGATTTATTCATGACATGTGCTTCCAATATTACTCCAATTTGCCCAATGACAAAAGATTTATTATACAGCTTAATACAGCTCACCAATTGCAGAGTAAATAGCTTTTTGCCCCCACTGAAAATAAACATGATTTCCCACAGAGAGTAGAAAACCAAAGATACAGGCACATAAAACAGGCGTGGGCACTGGATCAAATACGGTGTGTTTCTCTAAAGACACTACGTCACCTTAAAACATTAATATACTTACATACATCTCTTCACAGTTACTTCAAAATAAGGATGATGAGAGTGTGGTGGCGGAGTAAAAACAAACAAACATGCATTAAAGTGAAAATGCTTTCCACATGCTTTATGTAAGCTAGAGGTCTAGCCAAGGCAAACTTTTCATTTTAAGTAGACACCTAGACATGTTTTAGCTTGCAAGCCACCCAAAACCAGTCTTAATGAGCTGCTTCATGGTAGTTCAACTTTGGAAAAACATGTTTTGCAAAATCCACAAGCAGCTCCTGCTCCATTAAATCTTTGTGGATTTAATTTCATCACCATTTAATCCTCACAATACGTCTGAATCCAGATACTGTCTGCATATAATATATCCAACTCCCATTAGCCAAGACATACAGTATGTTGCTGTTTCATGCTCATGGAATGACGAAGGTTAGATTAAAATATAAACATAACTAACTTGTATTCCTCATAAACAAAGTGTACAGGAGTGTTTGATAAATTCCAGATCTCCAGCTCAGAAATGAGTTTGAGTTAAACGATAACCTTTATGAGTGCAGGCTTTTCAGACAAATCAATAAAAACATCTATGTGAAAACACATTCACGCACAGAAGCTGGTGGAACAGATGTGAGCGAGGAGAGGGGGCGGGACTCAGTCATGATGTCAACCACATGTGCACTCCTCTTATTATCTAAAACTTTTTTAGGCGCTTTCACACACAGAAAACAACTCCCACCTTTCACTCACCCATAAATATACCTCACATGTTAGGGATGCCTCACGGAGAGTTGAGTGATTTTGTAAGCACATGCAGCATTGGAGCTTTTATACCCCAAAAAGCTTTGTTCTGACTGTCTCATGGGTCATGAACTAGAAAACGTTCCCTTGTACTCATGAAATCCCCCGGGGGTCACATTTACCATCGTGTCATGCTCGGCGGAGCAGCTCCAGCTTTTACATCCTGATGACCTCACAGGTTCAGGAAACAAACACTCACAGGAATTTCAAAAACACAAAGTCCTTAAATTTGCTGTCGCGTGGCACTTTAAGAAGAACAACACCCCGAGAGATTAATTTTTTCATCCGAAGATGTCCTTAATGAGTTGATGAGTGCTGAATGTTAAAGTATAATATTTATGTAGCACCGTCGCTACGCGATTACCATGGAAACTGAGGTAGCATGTTGAAGGTGAGTGGGCGTCAACGCGACCTGGATGAACCCTGCGAATGTGGTGGGAGGGACGGAGAGAGAGTCAGAGAGAGAGAAAGTGACAGAGGAAATGGAAGCAGATGGAGAAAAGTAAGAAAGACACGCTGAAATGCTCAGAGATCAAGTTTTAATGAGAAGTTTTTTTTTTTACTCCTGTTTTCTCTTTTCACCCCCTTATCTCTGCTCTTCTCTGAAGGAGACATTTGCTCTCCTTTTAACAGTTTTCACTCCTTTTTTTCTGGCTTTGTTGCCCTCACTCATTTTTTTCCTCTCCTCTCTTCCCTCTTGTTTCAACACCTCTGGTCAAGAAGTCCTCCAAAAAATATGTTGTTGGTCTGTGGCCTCTAGAAGGACACATCGAAGCGCTCACTCATCGACTGGAGCACGTTATTTGTCACAGTGAAAGAAATCACTGTTAAATGGCTGAGTAAATATTGATGGTGTGATGCCTCGATGGCTAAGGTTTAGGTTCAGAGAAAGATCTTGGTTGAGGTTAAAATAAGTTTGTTAAATTGTTAAGGTGAGAGGACCATCATCGTCATGATTACAATAACAAACATGTAATTATGGAACAATCGTGGTCATGCTATAAATAAAAAACAACACTGACTGTTGGTTGACTGATGTTGAAGTCTGATGTTATGACCCATCTATCCATCCTGACCTCCTCTTTAGGAGAACGTTGCCGCTCTCTAGTGACTCCTTTGCTCCCGTCATTATCTCTGTGGCCACTAGTTGGCATTTCTTTGTAAAAACTAGAAAATGGCACTCAGTAGAGCGCATACCTCTGCCAAGGCCCAACAGCCCTCTTATTTAAGCCTTAGCACCAACTGCAGCAACTGCTGACACTCTGTTAGTACCTTACTGAATCTCTATTAACTAAGCTACACATTGGTGGTAGTTGCAGGTTTCTAGTGCTATTTGTCATCTTACACTCACCCAATATAAATTAACCCCCTTAAAATTCAGGGTTTTTTGATCCATAAAATCTGTGTCTCATAATGCACATACCTGATTTTCTTCATGATGGTCTATGTATTAGTTTCCGGGAAATTGACCAAAATCCGCTAAATCTTCTCGCAATGTCAAAGAAAGTGAAAAAAAATAATCCTGCATCCACCCCTTTATCCGTATTCGCTCCAAAAAATTTGTGGGTTCTTCCTTGGCCCATGCCCCACCCCTCCACCAGGTTTCAGGACAGTCGGTACAGTAGTGTTTGGGTAATCCTGCTGACAGCAAACAGACAGACAAACAAACGGTCTTCATGTCTTCACATTTTATCTTATGTCTTTTATCCAAATTTTCTCCTCCCATACCTTTTTGAGTAGTGGAAGAAGTATTCAAAGATGTAACTAAACATCACATATAAACACAGAAATACAAGTAAAAGTAAAAAAAAATAAATATTGACTGTAGCTACCAGATATAATGAAGTAAAAAGTATATTTGCCTTTGCAATGTAGTGGAGTAAAATCATAAAGTAACACACAGATAAATACTAAGTAAATACTTGAGAAAAGTACAAGCCACTGGAAATTGTTCTTGAAATTGTAATTGTGGGTCAGTATTGAGTAAATACTTTGTAACATTCCACCACTGCCCTTTTTGCTCTCCTTTTGCTCTACTCATCTTCTCCTCCCTCCCTTACTCCTCTGCTCTTCTCTTACCCGTTTCTTTCATTTTCTCCTCCTCCCTTCTTCTGTTTTCTCCTTGATTTCCTTGACTTCTTCTCACCTTTCCTCCCTGCATCGTTTCTCTGCTCCCCTCTCATCCCCTTTCTTCCCTATTTGTTGCTCCACCCCTCCACTTCGCATTTCAACCACTTCTCCTCGTCTTGGTTTCTTTACTTATTCCTCCCCTCTCTTTCCTACTCTTTTCTTTCTTATCCCTTTCCTCCTTTCATCACTTCTTTGCTCTCCTCCCCTTTTCCCTTATTTATTTGTTTTCCTTCCCACCACTCCTGTCATTTCCTTTATCTTCTATTCATTTCTCTCCTCTTTCATTTAGCTCTCTTCTCCTCCTTGTCTTTCATTTCCTGTCCTTTCGCCTTCTTGTCTCTCTTCGCCTTGGGTACCTTTGCTTTCTAATCTTTTCCTAATTCCATCACTTCTTAGTTCTCCTCTCTTACCCCCTTTTCTGAACTGTTTTCTCCTCTTCCTCCTCTTACTTTTCTTTCCTGCCATTTCCATCCCTCTTCGATCCCTCTTCTCCTTGTTTCAACAAGCCCTTTTCAACCTTCCTTGCCACTTGTCTTTTCATTTCCTTCCTTTATTCTTTATTCTTCCTTCCCTCCTCTTTTTCCTCCATCCATCACTTCCTGCTGTCCTCATCTCACCATTTGTTGCTCATCGTATCTGCTTTTTCGCTCCTCTTTTGTCTGTTTTCTCTCGTTCATTCATTGTGTAACCTTTGTCTTCTCTCCTTGGTTAAAAAGACCTTTTCTTCTTCCTTTGATTTCCCTCTTCTTTTGTACTTGTCCTGTGCACTCTCCTTTTTTGCCGACTTCTCTCCTTTCTTTTACCCCCCCTCCTTCCCTTGTCTCCTTCTCTTCATTGGCAACCTTGCATTTCTTCCTACCATCACGTCTTTGTTCTCCTCTCCTTTTTTCCCTTGTTTGTTGCTCCTCTCATCATCTTTTCAGTCCTTTCACTCCTGTTTATTCTCTTCTTCTCTATTTATTTAAGCCACGTTTCCACCAAACACTGTCAGTATAGAGCTTAGAAACCTGTACTTATAACCTACTGTATATATCCCTAAAGCCTAAATCTGTGTTGGTTTCCACAGCAGACAGTATTTCTAAATGTAGGTGGGGTTGCTTCCTGGGCTTTGGTGCTAACCGTATTCACTTCTCCAGCTGTTGGGAAACAGAGGAGACTTTTCTTGGTCTTGAGAAACAGCAGCATTTATTAATTGAATTAACTTCACATTGTATCTTTACCACCAGACCTTACTGCTAACCTTACCTTGAATTCACCGTCACTTTTGTGCTGCTCACTCTCTCTACGCACACACAATGGAGTACATTAAAAGTTTCTTGTTCATTCTTCTCAGTATGTGGTTGTTTATGACAACAAGAGACAGGCTTTGTTGAGAAAAGGCTGCAGGAACTAAGACTAATGGTACGTTCCATAAGAACGCAGAACGAATGTTGCTGCAGTGTTTGTATACATAAAATATTGCATCAACTGGTATTTCTAATAATGGTTAACCTGACTAGAGCAAATCCATTTTGCTTTTCCAACTTGTTGAACTGAAATGTAGATAACTTGGGTGTGATGTCATTCCAACTTCCAACTTCCGAGTTAAATGGAACACGAGATAAAGACTGCTGAAAAACACGGGAGATTTGGGTAATCCTACACCAGAGCGCAAGATGACTATGGTCTGCAGTGTTTTAATTCCACCTTTTAGTATGTGTTACAAACTGATATGAACTGCTTGGAGGAGAGCATTGACTGTATATAAAGATGGACGACATGAGTGCTCCTCAAAAGTGAAGCCAAAACATCTCGATTGCCTCCTGGTGGTGCGCTGCAATATAGGTCATAAACTCCTCCCCCTCAATAATATCAAGTAGGACATGGGCCAAACTAAAAACTCAAAATGCACATTCAATAAATTTTTCCCAAAGATGGTTTCTGTCGTTAAAGATAGTTCTTATCAAGCTGATAATCAAGTGTTCATTTTTTCTGATCAGTTTGGTTTTAATTAGTTATTTGATGCTATATAAAAGGGGTGGAACGTCATGATTGACAGCTGAGACCTGTTTGTGATTGGGCGGGCGGGTGTATGGGCGGGAACGTGAGATCGCGGCTCTGCTGCCCGGTCGCTAATGCGCAGACTCTGGCTCCAAATGTGCAAGATGGCAGTGCTCGTATCCTGGATATTTTGGCTTCATTTTTATACAATGGGAGGAAGTGGAGACGTGTCGTCCATCTTTATTTATGTCAATGGTGGAAACACGGCTTTACATCACCCTCATCTCTTTGTTTCAACAAGAAGCTTGCAAACTTACTTTCTATTTGTTTCTCTCTCCTCTCCTCTCCTCTCCTCTCCTCATTCTCAGTTTAGTGAGCAGTAAAAACAACAATAAAATAATAATAAAAACAACAACAACTGTCCCTTGATTATAAACCCATCTCCATCTGGATCTTTCACACCCTCACACTAAGAGACACACATACACACACACACACACACTGAGCTGAATAGGAAGTGAAACAGAAGGCCAATAAGACACGCTTGACTGGAAGCGACTCTGCAGAGTGTGTGCGTGAGAGAGAGATAGAGAGATAAGCGAGACTGTGTGCGTGAACAGGGAGAGTATTCACTTCTGTCATTGTGTGAACCTCACGGCCACAGGAACATGAGATAAATCCTTCATTTTTCATCGATACTTGAGGGAACGTTTCCGAGTAAAGAAACCTGGAGGTCAGGAAGCGACGCCGCCTCCTGTCACAGTAAAATAAAATTAGTAGAAACTAGAAATCAAGCTGAAATGACTGCAAATGACTTATGATTAGGACCTAGAAACTGTAACTGAACTGAATGAATGATTAAAAACACATTTAGACTTTTCCCAAGTTTGTTGACGGCATCCTGCTGACTAATTTAACGTTTTTAGTGTTTGAATCAGCAGATGTCTCTGGCTGTCACCTTCCTAAACATCCTGGGACACTTTCCTTTCATCTTTATGATTCTATTAATACTAACCTGTGTGTGTGTGTGTGTGTGTGTGTGTGTGTGTGTGTGTGTGTGCGTGCTTGATTAGGTTTAAGGAGCAGTGGTGCAAAAAATTATGGGCAAAAGGAACACATCTGGTCATAGCAGCCCGAGGGACGGATACACACACACACACACACACACACACACACACACACACACACACACACACACACACACACACACACACACA
>JBBPCS010000573.1:6214528-6235297 GCA_037974645.1 Hollardia meadi | reverse complement strand
TACAATAAGAATCAAACACAGAAACACACCAGAATTCAACCCCAGGAAAACAACCAACCAAAATCGAAACCATGACAGATTGGGCAGTGAAGCTGTTGTGTTGAGTTCACTCACAATGAGGGCTCAGCTGTCAATCATGACGTTTCACTCCCTTTTATAGCATCAAATCTAACTGATCTAACTAATTAAAACCAAACTGATCAGAAAAAAACATTTGAACATACATTAGCGTGATAAGAACTACCTGAAAAAAAAGTTTTATTCGATGTAGTTTCAGTTTTTAGTTTGGCCCGTGTCCCATGTCTGTGTTTGACCAACTTGTGGCGCTAATGTTACACATGATGTCTTGTTAGCAGCTAACAGTTGTCGTTTTACCCAGTAAAACCAGTTGACTCTTGCTACAAACAAGAAGCTGCTTTTTATAAATTCCTGAAATAAAGGATGACTTGTTTCAAAAACTACTCAGAATTTAATCTGCCACCATTATCGCTGTATATAACTGTATACATGTGCTTTGTAAGAGTGAACAGTTAACAGAATGGTTGTTGCATTTTTTCTTACATTTTTAAAGTTTTCTTATTAAGTAATTAGAAAATATACAAACATGGAAAGGTGCCTTTCCAATGTTCTCTGATAGGTCAAGCCTAACCTTTATCAAAATGTAAATCTTACTTAATCAGGAAGATTGTGCTGAGCTTGTGTTTTCTTATTTCACTTTCTATTAGATGAAAATATTCTGAGTTGTGCTCCTCCTATTGATGTTTCAGCACCTTTTTGCAGCAGACAACAAAAACTTTTGAATGCATGAGCACATTAGATCTAGGTTAAAATTGATCTGCTTGTTCATGGGTGAAAATGAAGAACCACATACCGTAATTAGTACGATAATTCTCGACAGCACTACAGACAATCAATGCAAGCAGTGAGATTTCCTATTGAGACGCTTTTTCTCCTTGTCTTCCATCTATTTAGGAGGAGGGAGACTCCAGTTTCTACTGCGAGCTGTGCGATAAGCAGTACGTGAGACACCAACAGTACGACAACCACATCAACTCCTATGACCACCACCACAAGCAGGTAAGTCACACCACCTTAACAAGGCATCCAGAGGTCTGGTATATCCTTACAGGCACCTTAAACCTTCCTGACCAAGGTTAGGGATTTATTACATGATGAGCACTCTGCTCTGGTTTCAAACTGTGGTCGACACAAATCACACCAACACACAACACTATCAGCTCTTATGGCCACTGCACACTTCCACCGATCGATTTTGTGACACATAAACACCCGACAAGCAATACTGAGAGTAGCATGTTTTAGCTGTTAGCAAATTTTTCTTTTTACATTTTTACTTGTTGGGTAGTGCTGAGCTGAAAATAATTGTAATTAACTATGTTTTTCAATTAATTTGCTTCGAGGGGAGGTGTGGAGGGAGTGACGTGAGGCAAAGATATAGCGTGAAGGGAAAGGGGCAGTTAGTAGTGATTGCAGTCCGACCTACTATGAAGCACATGGTGGAAATCTGTCGAATCTGAATACACAGACATTAAACGCATATTTTCGTATTCAGTGTCACTTTCAGAGGACATTATAAAGTTTAATATGAAATAATATTAATATGCCATGATAAAAAATCTCAATAAATCCGCTTAGAAAATAAAGATGCTCCTTAGAGCTCCAAAACTCACCTGAGAATCCTCACGTTTTTAAATTTACTTCAAGATCAAAGTATTCCAGTAATAGTTGTCTGAACATCTATTGGTACATTGCAGACTGCTAATAGCTAACTCGGCATACACTTAATGGTGGCTGTGTACCAAAACCAGGTCTCTAGTTATAGACTACAGTTAGTTCAAGAACTCTACAGTAACGTTTACACTTTCTGTTGACATCCCTCAAAAGGTTGACTATGATTTTGTACTGAACAAAAGTAAGACCATGAATAAAAGTAAGAATGACAAAATCCCAAATATAAATGTTTGTCATGTTCCACAGTGTAAGACTTTAAAACCCATAGTAACTATCCTTTTAACATTTCTGGATGTATTATCATATCATTGTAGGGAAAGCTGCAAATCATAGAGCAGAAATGCTTTATGGCAGTATTCGAATTTATATAAATTGTTGCAACAATGTGACGAGGAATTGTCAGGCAGGTGATTTGTGATTTGTCATTTGAGTTGACATACCTGTGGGGTATTTTAACCATTAACAATTCCTCAGCTGATAAGTTTAGACATCACAAATATATATCATAGAGATCTTGACAAAGAATCGCAAATGTCATGATAGAGAACTGTACATACAACCTCTAAATCTGATTTGTGACTTCAATTCTGAATGCTGATTGTTATGTTATTGTTGTTTTCTTTCTCTTTGTTTCCTTAGTACTTGGGTCAGGTACTCTGTCTAGAACTTGAATGCTACAACAGTAAAACTGCTAATAATCTCAGAAATCCCCCCAAAAAACAATCAGAAAAATGTTATTACTATTAAACAAAAACAAAATTATTAAACAAAAACACTAACTTCAGGGCATCATTTGAGGTTAAAATCAATATAACATATTTGCTGATTACATAGTAACCCACAGGTTATCAGTATTGCACCCCACTTACCTAATAATGGGATTTGTCATGTGTCTGTGACATTCATTCTCTTTCTCTTATTTTTCTTCTAATTTTTCTTGTTTCAGTCCAAGGTAAAAGGAGTTTCTTCTTCCATGGTAGGAGGTGGAGGAGAGAGAATAAGAACTTGCAGCTGTTTGGGTGTTTACAAAATTATAGGTGCTGGGAGGAATGTATTTGCTGCAATTATCATTTGTTCACTTGTGAGCGCTGAAAGAGGCATAACATTTTTCACAGTTAGCTGTGTGTCAGAGTTATTAGGTTTACTTGAGCATGCAGAGCATTTAGGGCATATTGTTCGAGACTGCAACACTTGCAGGAAATGGATTTTCGAGCGGGAATATTCCCCAGCCTGCACACACAGAGCTAAGCTGCCCGTCTTTTGGTTCACGGTCAGTCACGGTCCCATCTTCTTTTGGAAATGAAGTGGTTTGCAGAGAGGCTATGTCACCAGCACTTGATGTGCTGCTGTGACAGATGCAACCAGTCAGACTGAGAAAAAAAAAGCCATGCACAGTTTATCCCGTCGCTTAAAGAAGCTGTATGCTTTTCCCATTGAATATATAATTTATACAGTGAGATCTGCAAGTAGCAGGAGGGCGACACATTATTTGTTGTGTTAGCTCTGGATCTGAAGCACAAAAAAAAAAAGACTATGAAGTTAAAGTGTCAACTCCCAGCTACATACATCCTCATGAGATTAACTGTGTAGGAGCTGTTGTCCCGTTTATACAAAATCCCTGCTCATTAGCTCTTTAAACTCAAAGCCACTGTTTATTCCAAATTAAGTACCAAGCATCACTGTTCTATTATCTCAATGTGATCTGATGGGATGGTGTATGAACAACACGCCACTTTTAAGGTCATTTCGCATGTCATTTCACACATTTTAAACTTTGCACGCGTCATTTATCGGCGTCCACATTTTATGAGTTTTAGACATGCAGGAAACGACAGCGTCAGGTGACTTTAATCATGTGACATTTGTTGTCTTAGTCACATGACCTATGGTTGCAGTTTGGTTAAGTTTATGCAACAGAACTAATTGGTTAGGTTTAGGCAACAAAACGAAGAAAAAAACATCATGGTCCTGCCTCTCAAGCTGTCTGAGAGGCAGGGGTGACACAGGGGCCACTTCACCCATTTTTTTTTTTTTTTTGAGATTCTCTCCTGTTCAGGAAAGGAGAGTGGGTTTCTTGGGTTGCACCTTCCCATTTCACATCACCAGTGCCAAGAAACTACATTACACTCAACAATATAACTTTGGTAAACAATAAACACTATCAATAACATGCCATTTCTCACACAGGAACTAGTATTGATTGACCAACCAAGACCAGTCATTGTGTATCAATGCAGAACCGTATGCCTCTTTACCAAGTCTTTCTCTAAACATACAGTATGTAGTCCTCAATACTTAAAGATCTAAGGAAATCCACCTGTAATCCTAGATTTGAACATGATCCGTGCATGACACGAGGTTCAGTACCGCCTGGTTCTTGCTCTTCATCCCATTACAGTCCTGTTTGGGGCAATGTTTGCTTTATGGTCTGATCAGGGTTTATAATATGGACTAATAAGAAGGTAAGAAAAATGGAATATCTATACATGAATTATAAACTTATGTCCTTTGAGGAAGTAGTACTCAAGTATATCGCCAGAAAACACTTCTTCAAATACTTTTTCAATTATATTGTTGACTTGTAGAATACCTCCTCTTTCCTCCTCGGTTAGATCAGTAACAAGAGAATGATATGACAAAGGCTTGATTTCTTTAATCTTAAATCAGGATATTTTAATGAGTGACTGGATAGAGGCATGTAGGGTTGCTTAGCAGCAAGCAATGAACATCAGAACAGGCGTACACATGGCTTTATAGAGATAGCAGCAGGTGAAATGATAAAGTGGACATGAAATATGAGGTGTAATCTAAAAGTAAAACATTGGTTGTCACATTGTTTGCCAATGTCAGATTTATTATTTTGCGGGTCTACACAGCATTCTATAAAATGCCAATCAAAGGTGCATTTATAAACTTCATTATAAATATTTTTTTTTCTATCAGTCCTTTCATTTACATTAGAGCAATGATTTCCCAATGGTACACCATTGGCATACCAATTAGCTTTTTCGCTCTGAGCTCTATAATCATTTCATATAGTTCTGATGTTTAATAATGATGACTGAGTTATCACCGCTGATGATGGTTTACAGGTACATGTGATTAATTAGTTGTATGAACATCATAAATAGCTACAGCCATGCCCGATGACAGCTGTTGGTGCTGCTGGACACAGTAAAACTACACTTCTTTGTCTTTTGCATTGACTGATTTAATGAGCAGTGGAGCGAGCAGAAGTATCAAGATGTAAACAAATGATTAAAGAAACAGTTCACCCAAATATATAAAATACAGTCATCAACACGCCGATGGAAAGTCAAGTGAAGTTTAAAAAAAAAATGTTTTATGACAATCTGCTTCAGTCGTTCAGGAGAATGCAGCAGAAAGAGTGAATACGAGTATGGAACAGAAAACAGTCCTTTATAGAGCCGGTGGTCTGGTGGGATTCATTGCCAGTGCATATTATTCAAGTGAAGACTAAAGAGCTTTTCAAAAAAATCTGTTAGAACAGTATCTTTATTAGAAGTGTTATTGACTTTAAACAATCTAATTAAATGACGTTTTTATTTCGTGAAAATTAAGGTATTCATTTTGATTGTGATTGATGTCTATATTATTGTGTTTGTTGGAAAGATAACTATGTAGCTTCTCCTCCATATGGACTTCATTTTCAATTCAATGAGATGAGCTGTTTTGTTGGTTGTGTTTATGTGGCTGTGTTTATGTAAATGTTGTGTCTATAAGTGTGCATGATTGTATGTGTGGTGGACCCCAGGAAGAATAGCCAATGCTTGTGCTGGTGCTAATGGTGGATCCTAATAAAAAACAAAACAATGCTGCAACGCTGTTTTGCTGTGAAGAAACTTCACCCGACTTGAGTCACCCTGACATAATGAGTAAATTTTCATTTTTGGGTGAACTGTTCCTTTAAGGGTGTTTCTACATCTAGTTTTAACAAACTGTGGGTTTGGAACTGAGATTCCACAGTGATTGATATTAGTAAAACAGAAGCATGTAAACACATGAGTTCATAAATGTGAAGAACATATTTCTGTCTTTGTAGTTTTTAGTCATGAATCTGGCTCCTGGTCAATGCCATGTTCACTCCATAACAACAACAAAGAATGATAAATCCTGGATCATGGATGAAACAGATACATCAAAACAGGTTAACTGAGCACAGGCCCAGGGGCCAAATATACAGTATGTATGATAACAATCCTGGAATGTTGAGTGTCTGCAGATCTTAAGAGTGATTCCTATATTTATTTCTCACTACATCTTTGGTTCTAAATTCATACACAGCTGCACAGTAAACACTGCACGAACTCTACAGAACCCCCAAAAATAAAATAAGTAAAGCAATTTAATTTGATATGTAGAAGGGAGAAAAGGTTTATATGTGTTTGTGTCCAGGGACCCAATTCCCTCTCTTATCAGTCAAATGATGGATGATGTTTTACATCTCAGAAAACAAAATTCTAAAGCTGAATCAGTTCCCAACTGACACAATGTATCTAATATTCAATTTGAATTGTTCAGTTTTTATAACTCCTGCTTCTCTTGCTCACACTCTTATCAGCAATCAAACTGTAACTATTGGAGGAATACTGCTTTTAAATAGAGACTTTGAGTCGTTTGTGATAATTGTTACCATATACTCCAACAAGCAGAGGAAACTGTACTCCAACAAAACTGCTAAAGGCATCAGACTTCCATGTGATCAGCCAGATTACTGTGTCAGAGTCGTGTGGTCAATCAATTAGTCCCAGTGGCCATGTTAAAACATGGAAAAAAACCCAAAAATGACACTTTAAAGAACTTCCTGGAAGGTCATGCTGCTTTAACCTGAACATTATGTGTGATATTTTCTCAGTTATTAAACATACTACCATTTAGTATGCCACAAAAAGATATAGTTTGTCCCAATATGAAAGGCAATGTGTCAAAAATACCGGAATGTCCAACTGCATCTGGTTGCATTTTGCAGTATGCAGCCCAGCATGCTTTTCTAGCTATTCTGACCCACAATCCTCTGTGCAGAGGGAGATACATCACATCGACTGAGCCGCTGTGAGAGCACAGACAGATGACAACAGCTGCACCTCAACTTTGCACATTTCATATTTTGCAGTATGAATTGCGACAGATGTGTAAGCGAGAGGGTCAAAGTTCACTGTAAATTGTTATAACAACGTAATATGTCCCACATCTATTTATACTGCATACAACAGTGTGTACTCTGTAGGGCAGCTGCAGTTCATACTAAAAAGAAAAAGTAAAAAGTATGTGATTTGGAACGCAGCCATGGTTTTGGTTTGTCTCTGCTCAAATGCACACAGCAGCTTGCACAACCTAAAATGAAATACACTTTCTCTTAAACATAAGTGAGTTAAATTAACACCTTTCTGACACATCCAAAGCAAGAAAATTGACATTATGAGCTTCTTCTTGTCTTGTCATACATGCAAGTTTACAGTTTCACTGACAAAACATAAATTAATCTTCAATTTATCAGGGATATATAGAATATTTTCTAATATTGGTGACAATTACATGATAATAGAATGGATTGCGGTTGCAGTTTGTGTTGTTTATGTCCTGAATCGGATCGCAGTCTTAGTGATTGTTTCTTTTCATTTTCCCTGTCTGCCCCTCACATTGTATGTATGCCTTCTAAGAAATGCCAAGGCTGCACTGCAAGCTTTAAAATAACACAGTGCACCCGTCTTTCTACCTGTCTTTTTGTCCCTCCATGTCGGTATCTGTCTGTCTTTCTACCTCTGTGTTTTATCTGTCTGTCTATTTTGGTCTGTTTATCTATTTGTCGGCTTCTCCGCCCGCCCCGCTGTCCGTCTGTATGTTGTCATCTGTCTGTCTGTGATATGAACCCACTGGTACATTGTTAATATTATTTGTGACACACACACACATGCACACACACACAGACACACTATCTGTATCTCCGGCTTGCAGACAGCTTGCAGACAGAGCTCAGTAAGTGAATTAAGCTGGTCTGGACTCTACCAAAGCTGACACTGGCCGACTTAGTAAGCACACAAAAACACACACAAAGAACAACTGACACACGCGCACACGCACGCACGCACTCACACACACACACACACACACACACAAAGGTTATACTTCTGCACACAGAGCATATTGCACTGACACACATCATTTTATCGTTCCCCCCATTGATCTTTTAATTGTTCCTATTAAATAATACGTACCAATGCAACTGCCACTAATAATAATCATAGACCATGTTGTTGTCGTCCAGCGCCTCAAAGAGTTGAAACAGAGGGAGTTCTACAGAGCGTTGGCCTGCAGGAGGCAGAGGAGACGCAGGGAGGAGAAGAGAGAGGAGAGAGCGCTGAGGAGCCTCCACAAGCATGAGGAGAGGAGGCCGGGAGAGTGGTGAGTAACTAAGTACATTTACTCAAGAACTAAAGTAAAATTGGAGGTATTTGTGCTTTACTTGTATCTTCTTTTTAAGCTACTCTACTTCTACTACTTTAGTTACAAGTTACTTTATATATTTTTTTACATATACAAAACATTAGAAAAGTGTATAAAATATTATTTTTTTGTTATTAATTAAAATACTGTACCTAACAAGTAAAGTTATTAGTTGACTGACGTAAAATTAATAGGCAACTATTTTGATAATCATCATAGTAAGTTATTTTTTTGGTTCATTTCCTGCTTTTCGTCATTGTTATTTTAACAATTAAAATGCATTTGTAAACCTATTTATTGTAATAATTAATTAAAAATTTGAAGGTCTGGACTGTTTGTTGGACAGAGCAAAGATTGTGAAAGTGTCACTATGTAATTTTACAAACCAAACAATCAACTTGATCAGTCATGAAAATAATGAGATTAATTCATTAGGAAAATAATTAAAATGAGCTCTTCCTATTACAAAAGTAAAATCTTTCTCTTATATTCCCGCGTAAGTAATAATAATGTAATGACATCATGTATGAGTAACAGTAATCAAAGGGTATGAAACAAGCACTGCTATATCACTGGTAAATGTGTTACTTTATTAATATTTTACGTAACCTGATGTAAAAGTAGTTTATGTAAAAATTAGTTTCTTTGAATATAAATCAAATGACGTTGATATTATTTATTTTCATTACAATGACAAGAAGACAAAAACACAAAATTAATTTTCTCTCGAAAATGACTTTTCAGTGTTTTAGTAAACATATTTTATGAAAGGGAGAATGATTGGCTGACTCAGTTCCCCTCAGCTGGCTTGGTTTTATGGCCCTTAATTTATTTGGTTTAATCTCATCCCTCTCGTCAACAATGATTAACCAACTGTACACTTCCTGTTCAGCACCAAACAGCAGACGGACAAAGTTAGCAACTAGCCGGTAAAGCATTCAACCGCTGAATTATAGGAAAAGCATAGGTGTTACTAATGACGTTAATTTTGTCTCTATTCTATTTTCTATTCAAGTGTCCCAATATGCCATGAAAATGGTGGATCCTGAAACTGAAGCAGCTAAATGGAATTCAGCCATGTTTAATTTTACTATTTACCCCTGTGCTTCTCATACTGTGACATCTCAACATGTCTTCTGTAAAAAAAAAAAAGAAAAAAGAAAACGTACAATATACTTTGTTAAGTTGTTTGTGCAGTGTGAGCATTGCAGAAATGACTAACATCCTGCTGCGTTTATGTTTGTCAAAGTTACTTTACAGCTGTGTGTTAATGCTGCTGAAAAATCTACTCTTGTGTGTTCATGTGTTCTAGTTGGCCGCCAAACAGTGTTGCACTCAAGTGCCGTTTTTTTTTTTTTTTCTCCTTCAAAAACGAAAGAGAAAAAAACCCGTAAGAAAATGAAAAACAAACTCTGAGGTTTTGAAACAGACAGAGTGGATTTGGCTGCTTCTCACTGAAAACATGTCATGATTAGAGTTCATCTGGCGAGCTACCAAAGAGAGATTTTGGTTTCTCAAAATATACAGGACAGCAACATGAAAGCAAAATTTGAGCCCAGAGCTTCATGTCAAAACCTGAAGGTGCCCACGCAAAAAAAAGAACGAAGGTCTCCGCCAGAAAATAGTCCCTGAAGACAGGATCAAACATCCACAACTTTTAAATACATGCATCAAAGATAGAATTTTAACAAAGATCTTTTTGCTAACCTCTGAGCCAAATGTAGGCCTACATTTAAAAATGCTTGATGTACTGACTGATGTATTTACTTCGCCATGAGTCAAAATTAAACAGCAGAAAACAGAGATCAGTGGGACAGTAACTAAAGCTCCCTCCCACAGCAGCCAATAAAATGTGTCTTGCTGCGCTTAATGGAGATAATCAGCATGGCTATAGAGTGTTTCTGACCAATCACGTCGTGCAGCTGAACCCACTCGCTGCACAGAGAGCTGTGTATAAGTATCGGCTGTCACTGCCATTTTCAGATTTGTAACAATGCAGTGTGGCTCCGAGCACAAAGGGAGAGAGTGGAAAAGCCTGGCTTAATTGATTTTCAGCTGGATTTCAGCTCCACCCTCCTCACCGCTTGTCTCCTCATTTCCTCTCCTCTCATTCTCTTCCTTTCCTCTCCTCTTGATTCCATCCTCTCTCCTGTATCTCATTCTTTTGTGTCCTCTTTCGTTCCTGCTCTCATCCTTTCCTCTTCTCTTTGCCCCTTTCCTTTGCCTTCTCCTTTTCATGTGTTCCATTTCATCCTCTTTTATAGTCCTTCCTTACTTTCAACTCATCTGTATATCCTTTCCTCTTTTACTAACATTCTTTTTCTTCTCTTTGGCTTATTATTGTTTTCCTTTCATCCTTTCCTCTCCCTTTTTTTCCTCATCTTTTTCCCTTTGCCCTTTCATCCTCTTCTTTCCTCCTCTCCTCCTTTTCTGTCTCCTTCTTTCCTTTTATCCTCTCCTCCTTTATTCCTTTCATTCCATTATCTCCTTTCCTTTTATCCTTTCCTCTTTTACTCTTTTATTCTCTTCATTTCGTCTTCATGTTTCCACCTCTCCTCGTCATCTTTATCTGCTTCTTTCTTTTTTATTTCCTCGCTTTCACTCTCACTTTCTTGTTGTCCTCTCCTCTTTACGTTTGTCCTCTCTTCTCCTCTCCTCTCCTCTCCTCTCCTCTCCTCTCCTCTCATTCTTTCCTCCACTCCTACATCTCCCTTCCCTTTCCTTTTGTCCTTTCATCTTCTCCTTTTCATCCTCTCCTCTCCTCTCCCCGCAGTGCTCCAGGTTCTGGGCCCATGTTCCGGTCCACCACAGTGGCAGTCGAACCATCAAACCAGACCAGACCAAACTTTGTGCAGAACTGGGCCGACATCGACACAAGCAGCACCACACTGGGAACAAGTAAGCACTTTTATCTGCTTTAACAGGCTTAAATAGTTTATGAGCATGTGTTTGCTTTTGTTGATGGAGAAATCACTCTTGATATTGAGTGATTAACAGAGTGTGGTCTGCTGCAGTAATGCTGAAATATCTGCATTAACAGCAGACTTTAAAAAAGAAATTAAAAGCTCTGAAAGCACATGAATGAGAGGTTCTCATCTAGAGAAGAAGCTGTACACAACAGGAACAATTCTACTTAATGACAAATTGCTCTGGGGAGTCCTTTGCATGCAAATTTCAGAGCCAAATCAATTATTTTCCATGGAATCACAGTGATTTGGTTCTTGGTTGTAGTAAATCAGCACAGAGCTTTTGCATATAGTTAAATTTTGGTGACCTTTGTCACACATGCTCCTGCCATTGACCAATTGCAAACCGTTGTGACAGTGCTGACCTTTTAGAGCACCAGAATAAAGGAAGCTATTGTATCACCTACAATACAGCACCCAAAAATATATATAACCCTGCTCTGCTGGAGTGTGAACTGCTCCACAAAAGAGATGCTGCATGGTTTGACAGGAGAACTGGATGATATTGAATACATTCCCTTGATGTGCCTTAAGGGTTTTGAGCGTAGGTACAGAACCTGCATGTAGCCGCCGTAGGCTATGGCATAGCTGGCGAGCGCCTCCTCAAACAACATTAAGAAAGTTGGAGAAGGGCTCAGTAATCCTCTTTCCAGTAACACACGTCTAGCAAATCCATCAACACTGATGACACACTGCACGTCTTGACTTCGTCACAGTCAGAATTAGAACATAAACATGGTGATTGGAGAGCAGTCGTAGTCGTAGTAGAGTAATGAGACGGGACAAAACCTTCCTTTAGTTGGTTATTAGGGTTAGGGTTAAGTGAATGAAAAACACAGTTATTAAAGGAATAGAGTGAAAGCAGAACATACTGTATTGCCTCATCTTGTATGACTCATCACTCTATTAGAGGGCTGTGCTTGGTGCTGTCAACTGGTGAAATCCAACAAATCAAAACCCACACCATCAGTATCTACTGTATGCTGACTACATGTACAGCTTTGTATTAGGTATAAATGCAGTTCAACTATGTTGACTTATTTTCCTCGAAGTGACTGAAAGTATAAATGGTGTTGTACGTCATCAAGCTCCTCCTACATCACAAGGATACGCAAAAGATTTCACTGTGCGACCTCCTGGTTTGACTGAATTCGAAAATTCACATTATTGCTGCAGAGCTCTGATACACAACAAATGTTACTTTTATCCCCCACACTTTTGTTATTTTTTGATTTTCTATTTTTTCAGTGATTTGTTACTTTTCAAACTGAGATATGCAAAAGGAGACTGCACTCTGTTGCTCGTCTATTACAACGCGCTCTCATCCCGGCTCGTCGCGTTTTGTCATGCGGCCTTCGCGTCATATCCAGACGAACAAGGTATTCGCAGGCGTCAGGCAAGGACATCCGGGGATGCCAAAGTGTACCTTGTGTGTCTGGATATGACGAGAAGGCCGCATGACAAAACGTCGATATCTGATGAGATGGGCATGAGAATGGGCTGTTTATTAGGTATACCTAGCTTTAAGTACAGTACACAACAAAATCAAAAATACATATTTTTCCTTTTACTTGTAGTGCTAGTTATCTATCTAGATTGTTTCGGTGTGAGGTGCCGAGTTTTGGAGCTACTGACTGTAGAGATGTCTGCCTTCTTTTGAATTTAATGGAACTTGATGGCACCTTGCTTGTGCTGCTCAAAGCTCCAAAAACATACATTTGAATGCATATGCAACATACATTAGCAATGTCTCTTTCCAGTAATCACGACCCACTCACTCAAAATAATCCACAGACCTTGTTGTTAGCAGTTTCATGCAGGAACTGTTTATTTTCTACGGAATTACATTGGATCACTGCGCAGAAGAAACATCTCTCAGTATAACACACTGCATTTCCACAGTAAATATCATCCAATGAAATTGAATCAACATCTCTGTAAAACAGTTTAAACAAAAACTTTACCATTCCTTACAGGGCTGTTATATTGGACTGCATATTTAAAAATCAGTCTGTCAATATACAGTGCAGTTATAAAAATACACTTGGAGAAATATGTTCCAGTTAAATTTGTCATTCAGTCTGAATTTGTTCTGATTCAGAGGATATCAGCACCCTTGAGTCCATCTCAAGTGGATGTTAGCATGCCAGATAGATTCATTTAAAAAACAAATATACAGAAAGTATGGCATGAAATTTGACAGCCGCATACCCGTAGTTTCAAAGAAACAATCAATTGTCACAATATCTTTTCTGAAAATATATCAGTAGCACATTCACCAAACTTTTCTTTTCTCATTTTAACACTGAAACCGGTGGAAAAGCTTGACAACTGCATTTAAAATCAACCAAGTGCTAAATGTATTTTCGCATTCACTATTTGAAGAGTGATAATTCATTTGTAGGCTCCCCTTCAAAAACTCAAATGTTTAACAGAAGGAGTGTCTGGTGTTGGAGGACGGCACATTATGGATTTCTTTTAAAGTCATCTTTAAAACTTTACTCAAGAAATAATCGTCTGAATAATCTCCCACTCTGATGTATAGACAGATAAATTTCTGCCAGCATGTTGTGCTTCAAAATTGATATAAAAATGGATATTACATTTTAGAAGGAAACCCTTCATCTTAATTCTTTTAAGATTCTTTCCCAATTTTCAAGGCACTCATTTATCTCTGTGGTTACGTTTTCCTTAAGTCCACCCCACACCCATAAATCACATTCAGATGTGTTAAAAGCAACAAAAGAGTAAGAGCCAGAACACTGAATAAATGCATAAGGAAAGTGATTCTTCTACATGTATCTTTTCCTACTCCTTTCTTTATAGCTTGGTTAGGCAGATAATCCTGTAATGTTTTGCATGTAAATGTAACCAGTGTCTGCTGCTGTAATACTTTCTCTTCTCCCTCCATCTAGAGACTCAAACCCCCCTGATCCAGCCCTTCCTTCCCCTGGACCCTACACTGGAAACCAAACTTCTGAGCAACACACAATGGGCGTACGGCCAAATGGACACCAAAAACACTACAACTACTGCTGCTGAATCCTGCATCCTTAGCAAGACCCAAATGGACTACAATGACCTGACAGCTGCAGCCTTTATGCCCAGTACCACCACCAGAAATATCATGAGCACCGATAACATAAACATCAATACTTCTACCAAAACCACTCCCTTTAACAAGATCCCTTGGGCTCATCATTATTTAAGCAACCCCATTACTCCCAATAACATCCCAACAAAAGCCACTAACACCACTGCTAATGGTTCCATTTTCAACAAAAGCACCATGGCCAGCTTTAGCCAGCAAAAAAACACCACCAACACCACCACCACGACCACCACCACCACGGCCATTTCTAACACAGCTGACATCAGCATCAACAGTAGCAGAGCAGTGTGTGGACCAATTGGGGCCTCAGACATCCAGTCCGTCCACACCAGAGTCCGCCCTGTGTCCTTCTCGCTGCCCAAAAGGAGCTGTGTCCTCCTCCACCAATCAGCTGCCGTTTTCATCCAAGCCAGACGAAGCTCTGACTTGTCCGGGAAGCAAGAAGGTGTGATGGTGCAAGAAAGAGCCAAAGATCTGGGGGAGAAAGTTGCAGATCAGCGGCTCAAATCTCCAGTATCTGCAGACGTGGACAATGTCGGTGTGGATTACTGGGGTACTGGAAACCAGTGCAGCGTGGACAGTAAAACTGCAGTCCAGCACACTGAGGCTACAGCCAGTATGTCTACTGAGAGGGGAACTGGAGCCCAGATTTCTTTATGTAATCGTGATGTGATCAGGGTTGAGGACTCTGTTATCAGTGGGAATGGAGCCCAGCTCTCCTTATATAATGGCAATTGGACTGGAGCCCAAGTCGGCAGTGAAAGTGGGACTGGAACTCATCTTTATTTAAACAGTGGGATACCACAACAAACCAGTCCTGACAGTGTAAGCACAGTCATGTGTAAAGATTCAGTGTGCAGAGACAACAAGGCTGAAGCCCATGACGATGTGGAAAATGAGTTCAACACGACCCAGCAGTTGAAAGATCTGCTTTGTCCCATTACGAATCAGCCTCAAAAAACAAATTCTGGTGTTCTAAATGACACCAAAGAGTCTTCAGTCCAAACAAAGCCCAAAGAATCAAACTCCTCTCCATCAAACTTTGCTAAAGAGTCAACCTTTTTGACTCTAAGTCGTCCCAAAGAGCCATTTTGCCGTGTCCAGAGCCGAGACGGTAGCAGGGTTCTTCTCTGGCCATCAGAGATGGTCAGCTACACCAAAACGTCACCCTCGATCTCCTACAGCATCAACCCTCTACTTTACGACTTCAGAGCACATAACAGGGCCAAGGAAGGGGGTGAGGAAAAGAAAGGAGGGCTAGAGGAAGGGAGGGAGAGAATAAAGCCGTCTGTGATCAAACAACCCGTCTGCCAACAGAGGCAGGAATTTATGAAGGAAGGAAGGGAAGGGAAGATAGATGAAAGAGTAGAAGATAATAAAGGAGGAGAGGCAGGAAATCCGATGGAACTTGTAGGCCATTGTAGTGGCGGTGACGCAGTTCTGGACCACTGTGGCTGCCATGACGAAAGTGCTTTAAAATTCGTTCCCACAGAACGGCACCTTCCACCCACACTAGGCCTTCAAAAAACAGGGAGAAGGAGAAGGAGGAAGAGGAGGGGAGGGGTGAGGAGGGGAATGAGGAAGAGAGGGAGGAGGAAAAGAGGAGAAAAGACTGAGCGAAAAAATTCAGAACGAGGAAGAAAGATAATAAGTAGTCTTTCTGAGAATCAGATGTTTGGAGGGAGAGGAGACGAGAGGTTGAAAAGAGAGGGCACAGAGAAAGAGGAGAGGAGAGAAAGAGGGCTACTAAGTAATCTTGCAGCGCATCGGCTGGTAGAAGACAGAGAAAAGAGGATGAGAGGAGAAGAGAGAAGGATACAAGGAGATCAGACGGCGCAAGAGATGGCAGGCAGAAAGGACATGAAAAGAGGAGAGCTATTAAGTAATCTTCCAGTGAATCGGTATAATCGGTGTAACCAGCTGTGTGTGCAGGTGAAAAGGGAGGCTAGCCAGTGTCAATTCCAGCAATCAGGCTCTGGATGGGGCCAGGGACTCAGAAAGCTCCTCTGCAGGGGTGCAGCATGTAACTCAGTGATTAGCCCCGTCTCTGGGTCTGTTATACAGATGCCATGCTGTCCTGCAATTACAAATGACCTAGCTCAGAATGACAGAGAGATGGGGGAGATGGACAAAAATACTCAAGCAGGGAAGGAGGAATTGCGAAAAGATGAGGAGCAACAGAATCTGAGGAAGACGGCGATAAGAGCTGTTCAGAATGCTAAAGAAAATGTGTGCAACCTTGTGATCAACGGTATTTCCTTTCCCCGCAGAGAGGCAAAACAACCAGAACCAGAAATTCGTCTTGCTCCTACACCTCACAGGGAAACAGCATGCGATCCAGCGATTAGCCTGGTCCCTGCTTCCTTTAGGGAAACAGCGTGTAGTCATAGACAAACAATACCTGTAGGACACAGCAGTCCGGGGTTAGATCCGACCCCACACTGCTCAGCACAACAGACAGAAACACAACTGAGAATTAGATCAGCTTGCGCACATGATACCCTCCCTGGCAATGCGATTTCAAAGGAAGCGATGTTAAAGAGAGCAATGACAGCCGGCAAGAGGAAGAGGAAATTGCCAGAGGCTGGGGAAACACAGAGAAAGAAACGGAAAAGGGGAAGGAGGCAAGCGAGGAGAATCGCCTGCGCTTTGAGGACTTGTGCGCAGGGACAGGAAAGACCTTGTGTTGGGTTGATTACTAAGATCAGCGTAGATGAGTCATGTATGCAGAACCCCAAAGAGGTACTTAAGCTCAACAGCAACAAGCCTGGGACACTTCTGCACAACTGCCTCAGTTACAACACGACAGAGTGCAGTCCAGAGGGCAACAGCACAGAGAAAAACACTGACTGCCACTTTCTTTGCAGGACAAAACACTGTCTGTGTCATAAAATAAAAATGAGGGAGGAGACATTTAGTTGCAACACGACAGACAACCTGAATAACCACTGCCGCTGCGATGACAGCGAAGGCGGCAATGCCAATGGCTACAGTAAATTTAACTCTGATCCCTCCAGAGGCGAGGAAAAGAGGAAGTTCTGGATTGAGAAGCCTTTGAGCGACTGTCACTCCTGTAAGACACCAAGTGACCACAGCCAGTGTCATAAAACGCGCAGCAGCGATGAGAATTCTGGGACCTGCAGTGCTACACGTGACAATCCACGCATCAAAAATGACAAACACAATCCGAGCTGTGACAAAGACGAGGATCGTTCTTCTAGTAACGTGGACAGTGACAAACCTAACTGCATGGACACACCTGTGGATTTACTTCTTAAAGACTTCTTTACCTGTAGCACTAATGAAGCACACGCTGGCCACAGTCAATATAAAAACAAGCAAACAGAGAGTGAAAAGATTTCCACTGACTCTGATTTCAGCAACAAAATTGACAAAACAGCAGATGTTAGTGGCAGCACTGCAGCTCAGAGCCATGCCTGTAACAGTACAGACAAGTGTAATGACACATGTTATCACAAAAGTGGCCCCAGTGAGACGGATAAAACCAAACTCCAGTGCCACGTTGAACACAAAAGCAACCTCACTGATTCGGCAATTGATTACAAAACTCGCAGGGGTATTGATCACAATGATGGGAATGGCTGTGATGATATTGACGGTGGTCAGTGTGGTCATTTCAACAGTAATCATGTCACTGATTGCAGTCCCTGTGCTAATGTTGTTGAGAGGAACGCAACAGAAACACTAACGAGTGCACATAGCGAGCAAAGGCAGGAGGAAAGAGATGTTGAGAAGGAGAGAAAGGAGGAGGAAGAGAAACAGATGGAGAGGAGAAAGGAGAAGCAAGAGGAGTGGGAGAAGGTGTGGATGAGGAGAAAAGAGAAAGAAAAGGAGGACAGGGAGAGGAGGAAGGAGAGGGATTTTGATCATCATTACCCAGAGAAGAGGCCTTGTTTCCCTCACGCCCTCCCCCCGCATTGTATCCCCCTCCACGCTCCTCTCCTCCTCCCGCCTACCCTCTCCTCCTCCTCCGCCTTCTCCTTCCAACACACCATCGTCCAGCATCAGCTCTCCCTCCTTCCGCCTCCGTCGCACCTCCCTGTCCACTCATACCCTCATCTTCTCCCCTCTTTCTCCCCACATCTCTCGCCTCTCAGACTTAATCCAGCTCCTGCTCCTCCTCCTCCACCACCACCTCCTCCACCACCTCCGCGCCCTCTTCCTCCCTCCTTCTATGCCTCACCACCCATCCCTCTCCTGGATGCCCCTGGTCCGTATCCCTTAGCAGCAGCGTTTCACCCCTTGCAGAGTCACCACCCATCTCTGTATCCCCCGACTCATCCTGCAGTCTTGCCCTTACAGATGTTGTTCTAAAAAAAATAATAGAAGAAAGAAGCAAAGAAATAGATGGTAGGAACATTTTCCAAGGAAAACGTCAGGTGATAACAGCTTTCATGTGACCTGCATACTCAAAACGAGGATGAAATGTGAGGGATGACAATTTCAGGAGGACTTGAGTAGAAAAACAAAACAGAGCTTACTTAAAGCTAAACCTCTGGCAACCTCATCACCCATACACACACTCCAAGCACTGATTCACACATCTGAAAAAAAACGATGGCTAATTATCTTCATCAGTCGCAATCCTGCTCAAAATGAGCCTCAGGTGTGCAGCCGTCACAATTGTGGCAGGGACACACAGCTGGGCTCATTTTCCCTCGGCAGAAATCAGTCAATGCTCCTGTTTTACATTTTGAACCAATGATTTGCTTGGTTTAAAGCATGTTGGGAATTTTTAAATTGTGGTTTGTGGCTGTGAAGGAAAATCCATCAATGTACACTCTCGGATATCTTTAATCTGTAATAATAAATGCAGGATTTTAGTTTCTTATTGAAATTGACATTGTTTCCCCCCCTTTTACCTGAATGACTTCAGAGACCATTGTGAACTTGTTGCTCTCAGCTCAATCTTATTAAAGCTGGTGTATTTTTAAAGCTAGCATCTTGTTTGCTAGCCTTGGTCAGAAAGTCCATTTTCCCCATAAAGGGTTTATTCCAACAGTCTATCTAGAAGGTTGTAACAACATCCTATCCAAATTTAACATTAAAATGAATATATGTATTACCGCAGTATAGTGCAAATGAGAGTCTCATCATTTTCACAAAGATAAAACAGCAATCATCAACAACAATCACTGTTAATGTCACCTGTAGGCTAAAAAAGCTAATGCCGGAAAAATAAAATTCTGACTTACACAGTAATTAAATCAATTGAACTTACGTCACAAAATGTGTAATTTGGGCTTATTTTTATTTATTTATTTTTTGATGCCTTGTGATAGATGGGTGACATGTCCAGGATGTAAATCCTTATGACACTGTAGGTATAGCTGATGGATGGATGGACTACACGGGGGGCAAACCATCTGAATAACGCCTGAATGCTGATGGAATCACAGAAGGTTTTCCCTTTTTCCCATTCAGCTGACATGATGTAAATGCAGCATCAGCTACAGGAACTCGGATCAGAGCTGTAGTTAGTTAAATGTGAACAAAATTAATTTTCTTCTTCTTTTTTTTTGCATGTGTACAGGAAACAGGATGTAGCTCCTCAGAGAGTACAAAGAAAACAGCCCTCTTTGGAAAATTACAGCACACATAAAAAGCTAGTGGATGAGAAGTTAAGAAATGGTGTTTTTTTTTTTAAATACACAAACTTGTCTGTCTTTGCAGAGAGCGGTGTTGTGGGTTACCGTGACCTCCCAAGGGTACATCTGACCATCTCACCAAAATCTGTGTTGATTGTAGGTCTGAACGATTAAAGGACCACAAACAACTTTCTTCATTTATTAGAAATATTTTTCTTTTCATCATCCGTTATTTCCCCCATTAACTTTTATTATGCATACAGTTACAGTCATTAAGAGTACAGCTATTGTCTGTCAGCAAGAAACACTTTTTATATCATTTATTCATTTATTTATCATCATATCCGTTCAGTCACTGGGTGTCGGGTTTCATATGTTATAGAATTAAAATTTTTCCCTGAAACATTCACCTGAATAATAAATTTTCACTATTAAAAAGTCATCATAATCTTCTGGTTTATTAAATCATGAATTCACATTCAGAATATCAATAAATATGCATATAATGAATAATTAATGACTTAATTAATAAAGGCATTCTGCCAGCAGACATGTTCCTGTGCCTATGAGCAAGACACAGTATGAATACAGAATGCAGCTTGTTGGACGTCACTTCACGTGGCACTTTAGAGGAAAGGACGTCTCATTTCCCTTAAAACATCGTTCCTCCTCTCTACTCATATTGGTTTCCTTGTGTTTCTGCATGCATCCTCGGTGTGAGGGACTAAGACGAAAGGAAATGATGCAAGTGAGAGAAACGTGGATGCGATTTAAGGGAATAGGGATGCACCCCAAAACAACATGTCACACAGACCTGCAGCAGCAAGATGCCGCTCACACGGGGGGGGGGGGGGGGGGGGGGGTT
>JBBPCS010000573.1:6198741-6214428 GCA_037974645.1 Hollardia meadi | reverse complement strand
GTGGGTTGATGATAATGGTAAAAAATGTCTTAATCAACACCTGAGAAACATAAGAAAGACATGAGAGTGAAATCTTCAAGGGAAAAAAACATTTTGTCTTCTCTTTGCAAAGTTTAATTGGCAGTGGCATTTAAAAGTGGCAGTTTGACTGACATCCAACAGGGCAAGTGTCTCTTCCTGCTAGTGCAAAATAAAAAACTACTCAGTATTTGCTGAATATTGACTGCAAAAACAGCATATTATGAAAATTACTACTGAGTACTAATGTAAACTGTTAGTAGTATGGAAAAGGGATACAGCTTGATTCTTTTTGTTGCATGCAGGCCTACTGTTGCTGTCATTAGGGTAAAAATCGAACGTCAGCTTCTTCTGCAGTGCATTTCTCCCCGTGTGACTGTTGAACGTCAGATCAAAATGTAAAGTTTAGATAAAAACCTTTGCTCTTTGATTTTGAGCGATTGACTCCAGCGTCTGCCCTTTACTCTTGACGTTTTAGACCGTCGATTTTCTACCATCTCGCTCCAGCTGCACTGGAAATATCCCTACACATAGTGACTCATCCAAGGAAACAAAGGCCATAACGCAGACTTGGAGATGAGCTGTGATGAAATGGTGAATTTTACACACTGTGCTTTGTGACAAAATGACACGGGAAGCCTCTCGGCACTTCATAAAACAATGCTTTTAATTCATGTGCAGGAAATTCAAAGCGTTCCTTCCTAGCAGCACTTTTCTATCAAACAGCCCCTCAGGGTTGTTTTTTTTTTCTTTTCTGTAAAGCTAGGAGTTAGGACAAAGCCACATGTGAATAAGTGTGGATCCGCCCTCCTTCTTTTCACTCTCAACCCTCCCTTGTTTCATTTAAAGCAGCAGAAACACCTCACAATTTAAAAAAAAGAGTGAAAAAGAGCGCTCCATCTCTGTAAGTCCAGGGGGCCGCTCCTGACAGCGTGACGCTAAGGGGTGTCGGAGGTGTGAATAGCAGGAGTAATGACGAGGAATGTGCAGAGCAACCCCCACACTCACTATCACATTGTTTTCCTCTGACGTGTTCTCTCACTCCTCTGGAATTGAACATGTGGCTGCGATGGCTTTGGGGGATAACTGGCAGTTTGTATCCATCTCAGTGACTAAATTATTCTGGCGCAGACGACAATGACAAACAAACAAAAACTAGAAAATATACATGAAATTTGTACTACAAGAAGCAGATTTTGTGGGTGGATCACCATCCTTGTTTTCGTTCTCACTAAGGCAGGCGCTGTAAAATATTTTGGTCGTATTGATCCCTGGACACACACTGTTTGAGCATCACAGTTGCCGTCCAGTCTTTCCCAGAGGTTGTCAGTAGGTAGGCTAACTACTCCTCTCCACGTGATTTCCCATATGTTGGGCATGTTGTCATGGCGACACTATGAAGCCCAGGGTGACATACTTGAATCTTTTGCCTCCTGGGGTATTTATTAATAGAGGTACCAACATGAAACTCATGACTTCTTCTACTTACAGCTCCAAGTGCAAGAAAACACCAGAATTATATTATCTGGTGTGACTGCCTCTCCCCCTGTAGCTCTGTCCTGCCAGGGATTGAGTCCATGTTCTGTGTGAACGTATACATTTTATTTACAATTGTGATAAGCTTGTGTAAACTAGAGAAGAAAAGAAGCTGTTATTAGATGTATTTTTGTAGCGAAACCTCAGTTGAATGAGGCACAGTTTTTGTATCATGTATTCCCATGCTATTTTAGCTAGTAAATGAACTCCACACATAATTAATCTGTTCTCTTGTTAAGCTGTTGTACATACGATCTTTAAAGTCCTGGTAATCAATGAATGTGCTTAAAAGGCAATGTTTAAGTTCCTCCAGAAAGTAATTTTGTCAAAGAAACGTCTTGAGATCCTGACAAATAAATATTTTGCTTCTTTTTTTTTTTGTGTAATCCAATTTCAGCAGACTCATATCCACAGATATTATCCCTGCTAATATAATAGATCTAGTAAATCTATTGAAATTGAAATTTCTCTGAAAATGGAAATAAATCAGTCGTCTTGATATTAGTGTGTCTCGTTGTCCTTGTTTTCTTTTTCTTTTAAAGAGAAAAAGGATCACCTGAAAACCACTTACTTTCCCCAGACGTCTATTGTCAACAGACAAGTGAATCGACACTTTTTACTGCCACCTTCCTGTCAAGAAAATAAAGCAATGAAAGGCAAAAAGATTATGGAGCTCATTCAGAATATTTGAATTACTTTTCAACTGGAATAATGGATTTTAGACCTGAAAAAAGACACTAGAGAACTCAAATACACTCCCTTGGTTGATCAGATGCCTTGGGACTGAGACCTTCTGTGTGCGTGCGTGCGTGTGTGTCCGGAAGGCCCTCAGACAGCTGGGATCATCATGTTCAATGACTAAATTAGCGTCAAAACTCAACATGTTCAACACCTGGGGCTGTGTGGGCGTGTGTCTTTGACATGTGCCCAACATTTCCATCTGCGTGTGTGTGTGTATGTGTGTGTGTGTGTGTGTGTGTCTGCGCCAAGTCAAGTTCACTTTATTACTGAATCAACGGTTCTCAGCAATTTGCTTCGCTGACCTTTTAAAACCAACAAGAAACCTTCTGACATTAAAACTTGACTGTATTGAATTAGTTTCGAAAAGGTGTGTGTGTGTGTGTGTGTGTGTGTGTGTGTGATCTTTAAGCCCTGAACTCTTCTTTCCTCATACGGTCTTTGTGATTCTGTTTTTCCTCTGAACACTTACCAGAATGGTTGATGGATGCCTCGATTCAGGCAGGCACTTCGTGGTGAATGAGTTAATAGACACCAGCGACAGTGCATTATGGTTTCTTCCTTTTTCGCTTCAGCCGCAGAAGCCACTCAAAAACATGTTAAGAAAACCTCAGTGGTGGTTATTTGTGTACTTCATCGGCAGCAAAGAGACAGACTTCAGAAACACGTCCATTAATGAGCCATTGTGGCGCTGTCACTCTCTTTGGACTTAACGAGAAACAACATATGTTGAAACATTTATGGTTTCATCCAAAAATAGCTTTAGAATGATCTATGTATCAGAGGAGCTTGAAGGTAGAGAAGAGAAATATCTTCTAAGAGTCTTACTGGTGGCAGATGGCAAAAGGCGTTATAATCGAAAAATACTGTATAATTTAAGAAAGCATAAAGACACATTTTTTAAAAGAAAGATCAAGTTGAATGAATGCCTTCTGTTTTTGTTGTGTGAGCAGTAAAGATACTTTTCTGGTTTAAGAAGTGAGTTTTGGATGACAGTTCAGTGTGAATAGCGTTGTGTTTAAATTAGCCTTTAGTCTTCATTTGTGTACGTTTTCATTTGCTTTGCTTTCCTCACTACAGCAGTGTGCTATGTTTATTCTTACATTAGGGCCATTGTCAGACAGACAAGTTAACAGTCCAAACTGAAAACAACACCACTAACACCCTGTCCACACGTACACGGGTATTTTGGAAAACTTAGCTTTTTCTATGCGTTTTGGCCTTTCGTCCACACGCAAACTGCCACTGAAAACGGAGCTTTTGCAAAACTCCTTCCATGGTGAAGATTTTCATATACACTCTGTTTCAGTGTTGACGTGTAAACGGGGAAAACTGAGTTTTTGCCGTGTCCGTGTTGTTTACATGAGGCGATTTTCTGCAATGGCGGAGGCAGCCAAAATACTGTTGCTTTTAACGTTGCTATCAAGACTCTTTACATGCTTACACACAGTTACTTTCCCTCTATGTAGAGGAACAAAAGTGCCACAGTGCGCTTCAGACTTCGCTGCTACATTCAACACACACACTCCCACGACCCAGACCCCGCCGCCAATGTTTAGGACGAGACCCGGTCGCACCTTGTTGTTAGCCTACCGGAACTAGTAATAACTTCTTTTTTTTCAGGCTTCTGATTGGCCAACATGGCTATACTGTTAGGTTATCGTCCGCATTTTATTAACTTTTAGACTTGCAGGAAACGTCATCGTCAGGTGACTTTTGTCGTGTGACATTTGTTATCTCAGTCGCGTGACCTACGGTCGCAGTTTAGTTAAGTTTAAGCATTAAAAGGACTTGCTTAGGTTTAGGGAAAAAAAAACATACATCATTGTTTGGGTTAAAATCAGTTTATTTATTAAGTGTGGACTTTCTTGTTCTTTATACTACGTCATCTGACATTGTTTTCTCTATCGCGCCTAAAAATTCATGAGAAAAGCCTAATGCGAATGGTGTTAAATGACAAGTGAAAAGAAAAACATGTTTGCCCTTCCCTGCAATACATCAGCACCGAGCCCTTAATGTAGACACTGACACGGGTATACGTCACATCTCGAGCCTTTACGCATCGACTAGAGATGCTAAAGGGAACACTTATTGCATCAGCCAGCGACACCAAAGGGTACCTAGCACGGATAAGGCGAAAAGGGCGCATGAGAAAATGTCGGTATGTGACGAGCTGGGATGAGAACGGGTTGGAAAAGCTTAATGCAGATGGCGTTAAATGACACCTGTAATGACCCTAAAAGTGGCGTGCTATTCATATGCCATCCCATGAGATCCCGTTGAAATGTATGATCACAATATCTCGTTTGAGGTGTAACGGGATGTTCCCACATGTATAATTAACTTGAATTTTTTACCTTTTTAAGAAAGAGGATTTGCGTACTGTTTCCATAGAAAATACTGGTTCGGGCTCAGTGACAGGACACGCCCATAATCATGCAAGGTATCATGGGGGCTAGGAATAAGGTGGATAGCTTATAGAGTAACTTAAAATAGTCTGTGTAAGTACTGTGAGCACTTTTCAGCAGTTGTTTTTTTTTATTACTGATATCAGTATTGACACAATGTAGGTGTTATATAGTCAACTGGAGGATTATTGTTCTGCTCTACACAGGCTGATATTTGTTTCTTTCGCTTTGTTGGGCTGAATGGCCCCAAGGAAAGAACAACTTCCTAATCGTTTTCTGTTGGACTTAAAGCTGAATCCAGCAAAATGAGTGTAAAAGATTACAAAGAATAAAATAAAGAGAGGCTGGGTGGTGGTAGTGTTTTCTCAAATCATTTTGAGATATTTTTTTGTCAAATTTGAGATTATTTTTCTTCTCCACTTCATTTATCTGAGAAGAATTGCATTCAACCTCAGCTAATAAAATATGGCTGTTGTCAACGATCAATTTTAAATTCGAATTCTGAAAAACATCCTTCCTACAGATTGATGACATTGACTTTTAGAGATCATCTAAAGAGTTTTAGAGAGTTTTCTTAGCCAGTAAAAGAGCATGTAATCCCTCTTTTGTTGGGTCTTAAAATTTTTTATCTCCAACTTTGGAGATTTTCATGCTTCATTAGCTCATTTTCTTCAATTTTGAGGATTTGAACCTGTGACAAACACCAATTTTCAAAATCTTTTAATTTTGATACTGAAGTACATTTTACTATTCACATTTGCACTTTTCCACCAAGTAAAAATGCCAATGCAGGACTTTTACTTGTGATGTAGTATTATTCTATTGCGGCATGACAACATTAACTTCAGGGAAGTGGTAGATCTGATCCTCGAGACATTACTCTGTCTGTGTGCGGTGCACCAACACACCCTGGATGGTTGGTAATGGCTGTGCAGGATGGGTGAACATTTCCTCTTGCAGGAAGTCAAGACTCAGAAAGCCCAAAAACCGCAGGGAAGCAACGGAAAGCAATAACATTTGTTCTAATGTTTTTGATCACTCCTGCAACTGTGCAGAAATGGGTCATGGCTGCCAGAGACACATCAAACATCTTGTAGTTGTCTGAGTCAGTGGAATCTCTGATGGGCCTTTTTCCACCATGCTGTCAACACCGCTCCCTCCGATTTCAAAGCTGACAATGTTTTAGTGCTGAGGAACTAAAAAGTTTTATTTAGCTTTTCCACTTTTCTGCTCATTGATGATGACTGATTGTGTCTCACATCTTGCCTAGGGACACTATTTATTTTTCATTGCTGTACCTGTTTTGGTAAAACAAAAGGTTTTCGGATTGAATACCTCTCCACCGCACTTCCATCGCTTGCTATGTAAAGCGATTAATCATCCGTAATCAGCCCAACAACTGCGGCATGGTCTGTGAGCTTGAACATCTTAAGAGACCCATCCTGGGATACGCAACCAGTTGAGTGAGGAAAATACAACAGAAGGGGGGAGGAAGCAGCCTTGAGCAGATCCTGTGCTCAAGTGTTCTTTAGCTTCCCTGATTGACTGTTTTCTTCTCCATAAAAAGTCTGAAACCCAATTGCACAAAGACTGACTCTGGTTCAAATTCAGAGTTTCTGGGGGGTTGAGATTGATTTGAAATTGAGCTGCAGTCCAAAAAAAGAGAAATCACTAGCAGGATCTTGATTTGGCCATGATCGACTAAAACCATTTGACTGACGAAGAGTCTGAACCAAGCAGGCTGGCTCTCATGGTGTTCTCCATTATGTTATAGGGAGAAATGGATTTAGGCATTACATGATCAGATATTTTTAGGACTAAAGTTGAAGACAGAAAGGTAATTGATTGGATAAATCTAGTACCAAATATAGGACATTATTTTTTGACTGGAAATTACTTTTTAAAAAAGTGGTTGTATTGTATTTTTGCATTTGTAGTACATGCTACAGTTAAATTTACATTTTTCAAGTTAAATTTATTTTGTAGTAAACCAGGCCATGCTTAGCTGGTTTCTGGCGTTGTAAAGTGGAAGTAAACAGGAGCATCCCCTAGTGCTCTAAAAAAGAGAAATAAATGTGGCCTTTCATAATTTTACCAAGAATGAACATTTACCTAAGAGATGAGTTACGCCTACCTGACGATTGGAAGGAAGCAGATTCACCTTTAATGCGTTTTGTCGCGTTCCTTCACTGCAAATGTAACAGAAGTTGAAGGTCGTTCTCCTGGTAAGTTATTTCTGTTGCTTTGGAAGCGTATGTTCCTTGTTATTCTTTATTCTCAAGGGCCTTTTCATAAAACTTGTTGGCTGATAATATATTTGTGGAGGAGGTGGTTTCGAATACAGCCTCAGCAGGCCCCAAAAGTGTAGAGGAAATTAAGTTTAACCCTTCAGTAGTTTCTGTTTTGCTGCCACAGAGGAAATACAATCCCAATGCTACAATTTGGAAGTGTATCTCAACATTTTAGGACCAAATCATTTGTCACGCAACCAAGAATTATCCAACAAATTGGAAAATGTTGATTGCTTCAAAGAACCTCAGATGATGTGTTATACTTCATGTTTCTCCTTCACAAAAGAAAAGAGTTTTAGGACTACATTGTTAAATGTATCTTCAAAAAGTCTCTTTCTTTCAAAAAGAGGTGTTCAAAAGGTTAAAGTTATAATCAGGGTCAGGTAAAAATGTTCTTCCTCTTAGAATTGACAATGAGCTGCAGTATGAAAATAGAAAAATCACTCCTAGGGTTCTGATTTGGTAACGATCGACCAAAACCATCTGAAACCTGTGGGGGTTTTTTGTGTCTCTACCTACAGATTGTATTGCAAAAGTATTATTGATGATCATGAAAAAGACAAAACCCCTTTAAGCCCTTTTATTTTGTTCACATTGGCTTTACTTCCTCGTTTTGTGGGATCCCACTAACCCCACTGCTGTATGTGTAGAAATAATATTAATGATAGGAAAAATTTCAATAAATTTTTCTTTACTTCTGAACCATATTAAGATGTAGGAACCATTCCCTTTACCACAAACTGGCATCATAAGCATTGTTATTACACAGGATAAATAAGTATTTCACGTTTTATATGTCATATGGGCTATGCATGAACAAATACTTTTCATTTTGTTTGCCAAAAGGTAATTCCATGACAAGTAAATATACAGTATGTTATCAAACCTAACAGCCTTGAGCTTAAATATTTAGAGCTACGTCAACAACTGTCTCACGCTTTACCTGTGAAACTGATGCTTTGGTATTTATTTGCAGGCGTCTTACAGCCTTGAAATAAAGATCTCACAGAATGTCACGCCATGAGATAAAGTGAAAAGCATGCGCTTTAATCATAATTCAGAGATGAAATGCTGATGTACTTCCCTGGCTGTGGTTGCTGATCTGCAGCTAGCGCTGTCAGTACAGGTGGCGATCACACTGGCCAGGAGCAGAGGAAGCAGCAGTGGAGTGATTACGGTTCAGGAGCCAAGTGAATGACCTGGCCAGAGCTCAGAGCTGCGCGTCAGTTCAGTGAAGCTTCAACATTAATCTGAAAGATTTCACCTGATGTGACAGTCGTGTGCAGATCGTCAACCTCTTAAATGACTTTGCTTTGTAATACGCTTTTAAGAAACATGCTTTCCTCTTTCAGTTACTCCTGTGGCTCTTAAGTGGCTGCAGTGATTTTCTTCTTTTTGCTGCTTTGTGTTGCCGTCAGTTTTAGTAAAATGCAGCCAGAACAGTTTTGTCATTTTAACTGCATCCTTTAAAGGATTGTTTTTTCCTTTAACAACCTGGATCTTGGTTTGGTAGTTTATAGCTATCGTGACATTTTCCTCATATAGCTACTTAGTTGGTGGATCTGTTAGTCACAGATTTACCACAATGTGCTAATATAATTTCCTTGCATTTCCATAGCAACCACCTGTATTTTTTTAGTCTAACAACATCTATTTGTGTCTTTCTTTTAGTTTTTGATACTAACTTGTCTGTCTCAACCTACAGTTGGACAGATTACACTGAGATAATACTCTCATCTGTCCATATGGCTTTTAGAAGTGTTTTTTCTTCCCTATAGAATCAAATGACACTGTTTGGGGAATGTAATGACACATATCAGCTGTGTAATAGTTCATGAAATTATTAATTTGGATGGTTAGTAAGATTGTGTTCAGACAGACATTAGCCCTGCTTGAAAGCACACAGTCTCCTGGTCTAATCACTCATTTTAAAGTTACTACTGCTTTGGCACAGTGGGGGATCTCATGCTGAGGACTCTGGAGGGGAGAAAATGCAGGATTGTCCAAAAAAAAAAAAAAACCCCAAAATGACAGTGACTCAATTGTTACTGTGGATCGTATTTCTTCTCTTCTTCTTTTTCTTCTGCTCTGGAAAACCAGTCTTGACTAAAAAACTTAAAAACTCCACTATAATACAAAATACAGAGAGATTTATCTGGTGGTGATCAGCTTAATCAGCACTGTGTGAACTGCTTGAAGGTAATTGACATCCGTTTATATGAGAAAAGTCACACACTCCAGATTTCACTCAAAGTTTGGGGTAGTTCTTCCATTTCCTGCAATTTTATACTTCACTACATTTTATAGGGCAAAATTGTACATAGAGTAGCTAAGGTTTTACATTAAAAAGTCTATTATAGGTTTACAACAGTATGTAAAGTAAGTAAAGTAAAAAATAGCTCCACATTGACAACTACAACAATGATTTGCAGCTACTTCTGTACTTTCATGAGTATTAGTATATTAGTGAAATTATGTGGAGTGGTTCCCAAATTTGTTCTTTGGACCCCTAAACTGACACAAATTAGACCACCATTTGATAAGGTTTTGTCCCTGGGTCTTCATCTGATAAAGTATATGAAACTGTTGTCATTGTGATACTTATGGATAGAATTATAGTCAAAATAAATGATATTCCTTTTTTCTTTGGACCCCCCCTCCCCCCCACCCCCCCCTGTCTGTTGGTCACATATGAAATTAATCTCTCATACTTGATAGCTAACACACAACATGGGACTTTTTGCCTTAAACTCAGCTCCTCAGGCAGTGCACAGCCTGTGTAAAATGTTCCTTTGTGGAATAAAACACTCTCAGTCTATAAATCGTGATAAATTTGCTCTGCATATATACTGCTATGTATTTTGTAATTAATATTCATTTTAAATATTTCTTTCAGCCTTAAACATCATGGGATTAATCATTACAGATGACAAAAGAAAAATCTTCTTTAACACACTTTACAAATTTATAGGACACATACACAAACACACAGACCCACGCTGAGGCTGTTTGGGCAGACAGCCTCTCTTAAAGCCGTAATCTATAGTGATTGAACTGTGACATCCGAGCTAAAGCTTTACAGATGACAGCTCTGTCTCTCATTTAGCTGCTGTTCATACATTAACTTTCTTCACTCCAGACGGCCACAACAACAGCAAAAAGACTGGGAGGTGATTTCAGACCCGCACTCCTGTCCTTGAAATGTAAGAAAAATTAATGAAATGAGATTGCGAGCAGATTTGTGAATGTGTGACATCTGTTAAAGATGACTTATAAAAATGGATGCTCCTCTCCCTCAGCTCTGATTGGCTGAGCTGAAGCCATTGTTAAACACCCAATAAACACACACCTGTGACCGCATAAATGTTAATTTAAATGTTAATGCACCAAAGGAAGATCACCGTTCGCGGCATGATTGGAACTAAAGTGCTTGATGGAAGGTTTTGCTTATTACAGAGGGATAAGAAACGAGTTTCATCTATTGAGCATTATTCTGTGATACAGCCTGTATTGTTATTAAAGAACTAAGAGCTGCCATGTTGTGGGGCTTTCAACACTTTGAGCATCATCACAGTAACAGTGAAAAGAGAGACTGCGGATGTAACAGCAGGGTCAGCATAGAGATATGTTTTAGGGCTCCTGCCTTTTGTTGCTTTGCTGCAGTTAGTGTGATCTGAGTGTCAGGAGCTCAAACAATCATTACACCACTCCGGAGAGTTGGCCCTCTTTTCAGCGTCCGTGGTGCAGCGCTGCAAAGTGTCATCTGTTGACATCACTGATTAGAGGTTTCATTCTTTGGACTCTCGGCTGTGGGGGTGTACCGCGCACCACTTCCTCTTCAATTACACCAAAACCCAGAGCCGAGGAGGGGAGCGGGAGGCAGATGTAGGGGGGATTTTTAAAAAAGGGAGTAGCAGAAAATTAAAGCATACGCCACATGAGGCCACAGTGATTTCAGAAGAAAAGTCTGTCTTTATAAAATCCTTTTAGCTGATTTAACATCAGGGTAAAGCTGTCGAGTGGCTTATTGCTTCTGTTATAGCTTTGATGAATTTACACCAGTGTAATAAAAAGGACTGAACTACTATGAACGCTAAAGTTAGAATCTACATTTTTTTATGTACAAATGTCAGCGTTGCTATTGTTGACTAATATAACAGCAGCGATACGTAGAGGTGAAGAAGTGCAGCACACTGTGAACACTGGATACAAGAAAAATGAGAGAAATAGGATTCTGCCGACATGAAAAGCGTACATGAAGCAGTATAGTCAGAAGTCTGACAGTGAAATTGCAAAGTCAGAGTGTGGAGGCTGAGCTGGTGGATCAAAGTGTGTATTTACCTTCAACTCCTGACCTGACTTAAATCACAACTTACACCAAGAAGGTTTCCACCGTCACGGAAGTTTTCATTTCCAATCAAAGGTTTAACTGGAATGACTCCATCAAGTCACTTTCCACTTCTTCAACCACACTGTCTAACTTTGTCTAAGGTTGTGTGACTTGCTGAAACACCAGCTGAACTTGTATTATGCAAGTACATGAGAATAGGGTCTCCAGTTCATATGGTTGCCTCCTGATCCTTTTTGAAATTGAAGCTCACATGATTTTACTGTGCGTTCACACCAAACGCGACACGACGATCAGCTGGTCCTCCATTCCTGCTACAACGTCAGGACGTCGGGACGTCAGTGACGTTGGTAGAATCTCGACGCTGAACGGCTTTCGCGACAACACGTCACATGATTTTGTCGCTCGAGTTCAAATATTTCAACTCGGGCGACACACTTTCGTGTCTGTCGCGTTGTTGCATCGCGTCTGTTTTGTTGCCTGGCGCGACAGATGCGACAAACGTGTCTTTGCATTGACTTTGTATGTAATTTGGTCGCGCGACAAATTTTTCTCTCACTTGGTGTGAACGCACAGTTAGAGCTGAAATTATTTGTTAATAAGCTGATTAGAGTCACTTATCAAGGAAAATGCCCAAAACAGTCACTGGTTTAAGCTTTTTTGTATCATTGTTCATTTGATATCTTTGGGTTTGGACTATTGGTTGAACAAAACAAGCTGTCTGAAGACAGATTTTCTGACATTGAAATGGAAATTATGTCAGTTGCAGTCCTACATGATTTATGTCCATATGAGTAATATGAGTTTACTTTACTGTAAGAAAAGATACAAATATCTACTGACTAAAACTGAGGAAACAGACAATACAGTTAAAATTTTAATATTAGTCGATTCAAATAGGAAACAAATAGAAAGTGAAATAGAAATTAAACTATAGAAACTGCTACTTTACGTTATGTAAGTCAAACCACTGTATCTGCAATACAATGAATGTTAGGCAAAATATATTCTTGATAAAAAACTGTTTTTTGGTCATAAAATCCACAATTTTGCTGACAGACACATGCCGCTTCTCCTGTGAGCTCAAAATGGAAATGGGAGTGTACTATACTGACGACATCACTGCCCAGTTTTACAACACTCCCCGGTCTCCCCTACTAATAAAAAGGAGGACAAAGCAAGCACTGGAAATGTCCTCTTGTGATGACTTCCATGCCCTCAATAATAATTCCAATGTTCTTTGGGCTGTCATTTGTAGAAGTTCCAGCTTTTGTGATTACCATAAATGCCAGTATGAGCTGTTCAAGTTCAGGTTCTCTGTCCTGCAATGTGAAATTGTAATCAGTGTCATATTACAAAACTGTCAAAAAATATTGTAGGCGTATGAAATCACTGGACGATGCATTTTAAATGAAGAGACTCTGTGTCAGCCATGTCAATGTGGGAGTGGATGATACATTAAAGCCACATTTCCAGTTCAAGTTGATTTAGAGCCCCTATCCACTGTCACAGTCTCAAAGGGCTTTACAAGCCCACAGATCATAGAATAACTAAACGACACCCCCTGTCCTGAACCCTCATAAAAACCAGAAGGTGATGTCAGAAAGGTGTTGGGCCTCCGTGAGCTGCCAGAACAGATTCAATGCACCTTGGCATTGATTTTGCAAGTCTTTGAACACAGTTCTTCCAAAAGATATTCCCTCATTTGGTGATTTGATGATGTGGCGAGAGCACTATCTAACATATTGGTCCAAAATACTTGATTTATTATTCACGTAAAATACATTTAAGCAATGCATTTCAAATTAGTTATTCTGTGTGCTCTAATAAATCACACTCAAGCTATATAATTTATACACACTGACTCAACGTGATAGAAAAAACATTGCCGTAAATGTGACCCTTGAACTTATGAAATAAAATTAGATGGAAATTTTATTCGTAATTAAAATACTTAAACATGATGTTTTAGGCATATTTATTTCTTTTAAGTGCAACAAAATGTTCTTTGAGGTAAATAAACTTTCCTGCATGACGGATCCTTCAAACATGTCCTCTCTACAGCTGCTTTACTGATGTACTGACTAAAATGCTTACGGTTCTCTACAGAAATGAAACAATACAGGAATTACATTTTTTCCGTTTTATTCAGAACATGAACATTTTTTATACATGCACATACCAAAGAAACACAAATGTCATAAGAGCCCACAAGGCAAGTTCCCCCTCCACTGCAGAGCTGGTGATCAGTTGGATCCAAAGCATCTGAAGTGCCTGGCCAGCCAGCATTTCTTCTTCTTCTTTGATTTTTTTCTTCAGCATTTCTTTTTTTTGTCAAGATTATTCACCCAAGAGACCATGTCACTCAGACCACTCCCGCTGCTTCTCCTTCACTGTGTGCTGGAGCATTTCAATGGTTTTCTGGAGAGCGGCCCTCTCGTCCTGCCACCGTTTCAGGTTGAGCTGCAGCCGCTCTTCTGCTTTCTTCAGGAGAGAGTTTTTATTGGAAAGCTTGATTTCCAGTTCCAGTGCCATTGTCTCATGTTTGACTCTGAGGCCTTCTTCAGCACTGAGTTTTTCCTTTAGCGGCTGTATTTCTGATTATTGGCGGCCTCTTCCTCTTCCAGGACTTCTTGTTTTTGGAGCTGCAGCTCTGAAACAGCAGAATCTTTATCCTGATTCTCTGGTCTCACACTGACCTGGTCAGTCTGCTGCTGTTGGTCGCTGTGGGTTCTGTACCACTTTGTTGGAGCCTTTTTCTCCTTCCCATCAGTCTTCAGACTCAAGGCTTGCTGCATCAGATCCATGTGAAGCTTCTGCAGCTGGAGGTTCACCTCCTCCAAATCTTCAGCCTGTGCAGACTGGTTCTTCTGGCTGCTGCATTCACCTCCAGTGTTGCATTGAAGAAGCTTGATGGCCTTCTTCATCAAAGTGACTTGTTCTTGCGGCACTTTCACACTTAGATCCATAATCTATTGAGATATCAGCTGTTCTCATCAGCTGCTCTCATCACACACCTACATCGTTAGCCTCCCCATTACTGCCCAGTCTTCACATATTTATCAGCCTCAGCAGCCTTTAGGTATTGGAGTCTTCAGCTATCACCACCAGTGTCTGGACTCCATGGGGGATCTATCTCACACATCTCCCTGTAGAGTCTAAGCGGCAAAGACTTTTGTCAAGACTTAAAACTCACATATATTCTCCTGTAATAAACATCTTTACTTCATTCACCTTCATCTAGAAGGTCAGTCCTTTCAGATGACAATAACAAAAACAAGAATTTGCTCTGAAATAACCAGAAAGACATTTCTGCATCAGTGACAAGTGAGGGGGGTCCGCTGGCTCTGTTATACTGTGAGGGGAATTTTACACTTGTCCTTTCAGAGGGAAGGTTCACTGTTAATCAATACAAAGTATATCTGAGTGATCACCTTGGTCCTACGATGAAACATTTCTATCCTGATGGGAGTGGTCTCTGTCAGGATGAAAATGCCCCGATCATTAGGGCACGAGGGCTGATGTGAATCACTTGCTATGGCCTTCACAGTCACCAGATCTCAATCTAGTTCAGATCTAAGGGAGGTTTTGGACCAACGTGTTAGACAATGCTCTCCACATGTCGTTTTCAGCAGGAACCAATAAGCGTTGGGGTTGAGAACGACAGACATGGCCAAGAAGACAGGAAGTATTTAGAAATTGTTGGTTTTAGTCTTATAATGTGATTTGTTGACAAAGACAAAAATACAGAATAACACCAGCCTCATTCTTTAAGTAATGACTAAAGACGGAAGTAAACTTAGTTGTGTTTTTAATTGGTATAGGTTAGTCTAAATACACAAAACAAATGCCCAACTCTTGCACTCTGTTGTGACTGCTGTGTTTCTTTCTGGCTACATCTCACCTCATGGTGAAGTCTGGCAGGGAGAAAAAAAATGATTTATCTGGTAATTTGCAGCGGCTTCTAACACGACTCAGCCAATCAGAGCTGAGAGCCACAACTAACCACTATATCAGAGAGAGTTAATGGCACGCGGAAGATGGAAGTACAGAGTACTACGAGGCATGAAGAGGATAAGACATTACATTAAGAGGAGGAGGGGGAGGAGGAGGGCAGTGTGAAAAGGAGGAGGGAAAAAATGGCGAAGATGGAAGGAGGAAACAGAAAGAGGAGGAGGAGACGGAGCGTGAGATGTTTTGCTGTCTCCACCAGCAGATGCTGAGGGGTCCAACAACACACAGCAAAACTCTCCCAGTCCACTGCCAGATAAATAGCTTTACACACACACACACACACACACACACACACACACACACACACACACACACACACACACACACACACACA
>JBBPCS010000573.1:6160667-6179853 GCA_037974645.1 Hollardia meadi | reverse complement strand
TACACTATACTACACTATATTATACTATACTATACTACACTATACTACACTACACTATATTATACTATACTACACTATACTATATTATACTATACTACACTATACTATATTATACTATACTACACTATACTACACTATATTATACTATACTATACTACACTATACTACACTACACTATATTATACTATACTACACTACACTATATTATACTATACTACACTATACTATACTACACTATATTATACTATACTATACTACACTACACTATATTATACTATACTACACTACACTAGACTACACTATACTATTCTACACTACACTATACTAGACTACACTATGCTACACTATACTACACTACACTATAATATAATATACTATACTACACTACACTATACTAGACTACACTATACTATACTACACACTATACTATACTACACTACACTATACTAGACTACACTGCACTATACTATACTACACTACACTACTCTATACTAGACTACACTATACTATACTACACTAGACTGGACTACACTATACTACACTACACTATTCTAGACTATACTATACTATACTACACTACACTACACTATAATATACTACACTACACTACACTATTCTACACTACACTATACTATACTAGACTACACTATACTACACTACACTACACTACACTACACTATACTACACTGCACTATACTATACTACACTACACTACTCTATACTAGACTACACTATACTATACTACACACTATACTATACTATACTACACTACACTATACTACACTATACTATACTAGACTACACTATACTATAATCTATACTACACTCTACTATACTATACTACACTAGACTGGACTACACTATACTACACTACACTACACTATACTATACTAGACTACACTATGCTACACTACACTATACTATTCTACACTATACTATACTACACTACACTACTACACTACACTATACTATTCTACACTATACTACACTACACTACACTACACTATACTACACTACACTATACTATTCTACACTACACTATACTATACTAGACTACACTATGCTACACTAGACTACACTATGCTACACTACACTATACTATTCTACACTATACTATACTATACTACACTACACTATACTACACTACACTATAATATACTACACTACACTATACTACACTGCACTATACTACACTACACTACACTATACTGTACTATGCTATGTTAAATTGCTTACATTAAATACTGAATTATATTTGAATTATATTTCTATATTAATACAGACAAAAAGTGTCATTACTTAATATTATTTATATTAATCTGGTATACAATGTTTACATATAGACAGCATCACCGTCTTTAATTGCTCTTGTACATTTCATATTTTGACTACTTATATTGTAATTTTTGTTTTATATGCCATATTATTATTATTTTTTACTTTCTCTATTTATCTGTACGTATTTCTGTCCTTTTTTTAACGCCACGAGTATTGGAAGATTGATTTTATCTGCAAATGTTCATCACATGGCCACAGCTACCAGATTACTAGGTCACCAATAGTTCAGTTGTTTAGAAGTTTTTGAAATCAATATTCAAAGAGAGTTTATGCATCTACTAATGGAAAATGCTTCCTTAAGAAGTCCAAAACTCCAATATTTGCTTTGATCTACCTCCTAATGTACTGAAGTAAAACCGAAAGCAATAATCATCTTTTAAAGAAACTATAGACTTCCTTTTGAATAGTACCTGAAGTCCTGGTTTTTGAAAGAGCTCAGGATAAACAGGTCCATACAGACTCACACGGACACACAAATAAGGGATAAAGAGAGGGGAGGATTCAAACAGGCCTGAGTATGAGTGGGAGAAGTAGTGAGCGAGAAGTAAGGAGTACGAAAAACAAAGATAACAAAAAGAGAACCTGAAGGAAATACTGCTTTCCAAAGCGAAAGTTCAGCCTCACCAGAAGTGCTAACGCTGGAACTAAAAGTTTTAAGCTCATGAGCAAGTTTTTTTCTAGTCTAAATTAATTATTGATATGAGGTCTAATCAGCATGAGATTACACTAAGAGATGATGGGGAATCTGTGAGCTTAAAACAGAATAGTAAAGATATACTGTAGGCTATCAGATGACATTTGTGTTGGTGGGGATGTGAGTGCTTCTCCCCCTCTTTCCTGCACTCCTGTAAAATCAATTAAACAGTAACAACATTTAAACACTTTGCCCCTTTGTACTTATGTTTAACAAGATAAATATGATCCCAAATGGGAAGAAACTGGCCAAGAATTCAGCCTGTGTTTGTGTGTGTTTGTTAGACAGGGATAGCTTTTTGACAAGTGGCCTAGTGCAGAGGTTTGACGAGTCTTTTGTATGCAAGAATATGAGCTCCTAAAAGTTTATGAAGCAGTCAATTGGTTTTGTCTACAGGCTTTATTGTCATTGTGCCCCAGCTGTGGTCACTCTCACATCTAAATGAACAAGAATAAGAGTCAACAGCCATGAGATTGTACTTGTTAGTCACACTGATACTTCGCTAAATTCTAATGTGAGTAGGCTCACATGCTCAAAATTACTCATGATTAGCAGTTATATCATCATGTTCACCCATTGACTGTATATAAAAATGGACAACATGAGAGCTCCCCAAAAGTGAAGCCAAATCATCTTGATCGCCCCCTGGTAGTCGGCTGCAGGATATGTCATAAATCCCGCCCCTCACCGTTATCAGATGGGACATGGGTCAAATTAAAACTCAAAGTACTCGTCAAATAAATTTTTCCTAAAGATGATTTCTGTCATTTTAGGCAGTTCTCATCATGCTGATGTACTGCATGTTAATTTTTTCTGATAAGTTTGGTTTTAAATAGTTATTTGATGCTATAAATAGGGGATGAAATGCCATGATTGACCACTGAGCCCCACTCGCAATTGAACAAGCAGATGTTAGTGCGGGAACTCAATACTGGATACCACGGCTCCACTGCCTGGTCACTACTGTGCAGTGTCTGGCTCCAAATGACTTCACCAGCATTAGATGGCAGCACTCGTATCCGAGATAATACGGCTTCATTTTTGTACAATGGGAGGAAGCGGAGACGCATCGTCCATCTTTATTTATGTCAGTGTGTTCACCATCTTAGTTTAGCTTTATATCATGTTAGCATGATATAACGCTAATTAACACCAGCGTTGGGCAAGTTACTTGAAAACTGTAAATTAAATACTCATTACACCTTACTCATTGAAAATTTTTTTTTACATCACCCAACACTATATATAATCAGTTAAATTAAATTAATTCTCTCCCCCTACAATTACTCCCCTACACAACAAATTATGTTTTTGTTTCCCATTATTCCACCTGGGTCTCATGATAGTCTGAACTGCTGACTAAAGTCTGGCACTACCCATCATGTGATACTACACAGTGTGAAATAAATAGAGCTTTCAGTCTCTGTAAAAGGCTGAAACAATGCAATAGTTCAAAATGTAAATTTTAAACTAGGCTTGAAAAAAAACAAAGACAGGAAATGTAACTTGGCATTAACAGCCCATTTATTGAGCGCTCACATTCAGTCCCTGCTCTCTGCGGCTTTGAGTGACGGCTGTAGAAATGATGGAGAAAGGAATTAGAAAACTCCCAGCTTGCCGCCTCGTCTCCTAGTGAGGCCAAATAAATCATGCCGTCACGGTAAATGACACAAGCTTGTCATAAACTTGACTCCGGTTGGACACTTTGCCTCCTGTCATGTGAATTTAATCTGATTTTATTTTTATGTTGCTCTCTAAAAGCAATGCAACACTGCAAGTGAGTCACCACCAAGGGACACTTACAATAATGCCTCCCCCTGGCTTTTGCTGTCACAGTATTGCCTCCCGTTGAGCTACTCTGTTTTTGGCCTGCTTAAAATTCAAGCATTCTGCCTTGACATACCGGACGCTTTTATTGAAGTGTTAATAAAATGCTGATCAATTTTGTGTGTGTTTAGAGAAGGGTCTATTCTGAAGTACATGGCTGTTTGCAAAACTCAAAGGGAGAGAGTGTTTAAATATTCAGACACAAATTTCTCCCATCAGAATAACAATACAACTGAATAAAGATAACAATTATATAAGTAAATAAGTAAGTGTTAGTCTAAAAATCCTGTGTAAGTGTAAGACACGGCTTGTTTATAAAAAAGTGATGTGAATTTTAAAAGGATCCATATTCAACAACCTGAGTCTCAGTTTTAAACATTTAATATTTGTGGCCCCTTAAAGAATGAGTCTCTATAAAAACAGTAACAATAACTTAACATTGACAGTACATCTATGTTGCTGCATGATACAAACAATTATTTTTATAGGTAGAGATTATACAGTTTTCATACAGTTTGACGTGTTTGCTTCCTTTAACTTACAGCTGTTTTGGAGGAATTTTTGATGAATTTTAGATATTTTTGAGATACCTGATATATTTGACATATTATCTCTGTAGCAAATATACCAAAAATGGTCAGGAATAAGTAAATTAGAATGAGTTCTGTGACAGGGGGTGTTATGTATTTTTAAGGGAGGGGTGAAAAGGAAAAAAACAGGTGGTGCCAGTGTTCAAGGGCTACACCTTTTTCAAGGCCCTCCCCAACCACCTCATGCACCATCATGTCTCAACATTTGCTCCATCCAACCTGCACAAACATCAGCCACGCTTATTTTACATACAATCATGCATCACCAATCACTCATGACTGCAGTTTAATTATATGACTTTTACCAAATAAAAGTTAAGTTAAGTTTAAGTCAACTCCCACAGCTGAAGAACAGCAACTCATTCACTGGACAATCAAGACAGACACGTCATACATTTACCAATCGCAGTTACTTTTCAAGATATTATACTTTTTAGTTCTGCTTTCACAATGTTGGAAATTCCAGACATGATTCAGTTTTTGCCCACATTTAAGTCAAGACTTCACCACAGTTGTCCCAAGATCTGTGTGTGTGTTCTGCTGGTGTACTCCCTCTATATGAGCTGAATTTATGGTCCATATTTTATCATATTTATCACACTCATAACACGACAACTAACCTCGGCTGACTTTGATAACTCTGCATGGTACTCATGACTAGGTTTGTGTTTTATGTGTGTGAGTGCGTGTTTGTGTGTGTGTGTGTGTGTGTGTGTGTGTAAGACTGAGTATGACTTTCAGAGCATCTGCTGGGTGCGGACATAGCAGGGGGGCACAGGTGCTATATTGTTTGTACGCACACACACACACACACATACACTGATGAAGCTCACAGATGCTGACCTTGTACGAGGCCAGGCTCCTGGACTGTCAGCACTTGTCACACACACACACACACACACACACACACACACACACACACACACACACACACACACACACACACACTAAGATGAGGTGCCCATTTACTCAGGGCTTGTCAAAGGCTGCCATCCTTCCCAGTGGGGGTATATGTGTGCTGCTGGTGAGGGAGTGGGGTATCGAGGTGGGAGCATTGATGAATAATGCTGCAGTTAATGAGATAGGTGATGATGGGGACAGAAGTGCGAGCAGAACTTGTTTATATGTACTTTGCTGTCGTATAACTTCTTGAATAATTTGAGAAATTGGTGGAGAGATAAGGTGCTCTCAGGTAAGCACTGCACTGAGCACCGAGACAAAATCTCCATATGTATGTAAAGAGGCGCCCAAGTAGAAGCTGGGGAACCCCAGTATTCACCATGATTTCTCACCAAAATCCACTCCTGAAGACGTGTCTGTGTGCTGTTGTACTGGTTACTGTAGTATGACACAGAAATGCAGTTTTTACAGTTTACTTATGTTTAGCAGCATTTTCTTTCAGATAGCAAGAAAGCAGAGTGTAAGAGCTGCGTTTCCCTTCGTAACCGTATAGAACCCATAATTAAAGTACCTGAACTTTAGATAGATCTGTTTGGCGTTTCCACTGCAGACAGTACTCTAGGCGGTTTCAAAGTTTTCACTTTTCCAGCAGTTGGGAAACAACATAGGAGACTTTCCTTGTAATTGAGAAGCTGCAGCATTTATTAACTTGCTACCATGCTGCCAATAATGTACTGTAGGCTTTATTACTGCCAGATCAACAACATACCAACTGCTCATGTTTCCTCTGCTCCGTTCATATTCATGGTCATTATTTTGTTGCTTTCTCTCTCTCTCTCTCTCTCTCTATCTCTATCTCTGTCTGTCTCTCTCACTCACGCACGCTCACTACACAAACACACACGTTTCATGTTTTTTTCTTCTCAGTGTGTGGTTGTTTATTACAACAGGGAGACAAGCTTTGTTTGAGAAAACACTGCAGGCAGCAAGGATAAAGAAAATCAGCCAACCAATCAGTCGAAGGGGTGACGAAAAAAACAGAATGGCACCAAACAATTCTATTGGTATCAACAACATCAACATATTTTGGTAATAGAAACGCAAAAATAACCGTTCTAATGAGTAACGAAATGAACTGGACTAATTCAGACTGCTTGGTGGAAACGAGGCCCTTGCACCTTACACCATGAGAAATTTCCATTTGTCTTATTTTACTATTAAATGAATAGTACTATCTACTACTGTAGATCTACATAACAAATAGTTAAGTATGAAAATGAAAATTGCAAATACGCGACATTAACAAAAAATTTTTTCCTAAGAATTATCCAGTTTCTTGTTTTAAAATTAACTGATTTTTTGGCCACTTGGAGGCAGCAGAAACAAGCTGTAAACACAATGTTGACATATCACCTTTACGTTGAGTTTGAAGTTGATATGGCGAACTTGTCAGCACACAATTGTCAATTTGCACATTCAGCAGATACGAAGCAACATTAGCATTAGTCGTGTTTCTGGCATCCTTATAAATGGAAGTGTAGATATGGTCTGCAATGCATAAAAGCAATTTTTTCTGCTGAGTTTTAACTGAGACTTACAACCAAAACAGTAAAGTTGTACATAGAAAACCAACACATGAATGAAAGATGCTGCAATGGTCCATAGAGCTGAGGGGAACTGCAGAGTTGGTGATAATGCTCACAGTGTGTTTGTCACTATAAGCAACACCTTTCACATTAAACGGTCATTTTAACCATTGTTAATCTAAAGATACTGCATAAGTTTGAGTTATAAGCAATACAGGTTCCCCAGGAAAGGAAGTGATATATACCCAGGAAGTAATTATTTTAAAGCCACTAGAAAACATCCAAATTTAGCATCTAACCAACCAAGTATATTCTCTTTCTGAAATAAAATATTCATTATCTGTTTAACTATTTGCATAGAGATCCAATCATGTGCCTGACCTTTCATATTTCAATACTTCTCCTGCATTGACAAGTTCAATTACAGACCACGTTTACTGCCATTCATGAGTCCCAACCAGCTACTTACAGATTGGAACTTAAAAATGTGTTTGCATATATTTTGCGCTGCATTAATTGCAGTTTCAAACATTAACCTCCGTACATAATGTGAGGGGTTATTCTCTCCTGCCCTCTCCTTTGTACCTTACTGGAAACTGTGTCCCATCTGAAAGCCCCTTTATACAGCAAGAGCACCTGACATTATTTTTATGATCCTCAATCTAAACCAGGCATATTAATTACACTCTTGGTTACAGGCGAGGTTCAAGATTATAGCATGTCAAGAGTAAAATGGCAGTAAAATTTGTCTTTGGCAGATAAATTAGTCAGGGTCAGCTGTAACACTGGCTGACTGTAAAACATGCAAGTATATGAAAGCCTTAGTCATATTAAGTCTTTGGTCTGTGTCATGCTGTAACCAAAGCTCAGCAATGACCAGGTATCAAAGAGGCTTCAGCTCTACACAAACCTGTTTCTCTGTTGTATTGATAATCTGTTGGTGATGCTGATATTGGTCTTCTGATGGATACTGTTTTATCAAAAAGTGTTTTCCGTAGTACTGCCATTCATGGTTTGGTATGAGTGCTTTACAATCTGTAAACCCATGGAATCATGGAATCATCTTTATTGGATGACTGTCCACCACCAAGGGTGTGGAGTTCAGGGTGGTGGATCTACATGCCCACCAGAGAGCTGCGATTATGTTTTCCTTTTAACCCTAAGCATACCTTATCCATAGTTAATTCGCCATAACCACAATCTTGGTAAACCTTAACCATACCGCTGCTGCCAAGAAATGTGCCAATACTGAAAGTAAAATCATCAAGTGTAACTATTGATCTTCTCATCTAGCTAAAGTGTTAGTGCTGTGAATTCTTTAATGGCAATATAGATAGTAACGTAATATACGTAACGTTACAACCTCATAATTTAGAGTAAAGTAAGAAAACAAAAAGATAGGAGGAGGGCAACAGAGGAGGGATCCCTATCCCAGGACAGACTAGGCGCTCTATATACAGACCAGACAGTAGTAGCTGTATCAGAATTACAATATGTCAAAGAGTTGTAGGCAAAGTTTTGGCAAAGTGTCACAGAAATGTGTGGTTGAGGGAAACATGGGGAAACACAAACTGGACAGGAAAGGAATTCAGAATTGACTGGTACCAGCAAGCTTTGAGAAATTAGTAGAGGTTTTAAGTGTTCTGTCTAAACATCAAACTAATCAATCAACTATGCATAGAACCTGCGCTCTATATCCCTGAAGCTTAATTTTTCATTAAACAGTAATGATGTCTTCTGCCGTAAAAGAATGTGCACTTCATCTCAGGCTAAGGGAACTCTGACTGGGAAGATCAAATGCAGGTTTCAGAGGGCAAAATGTTGCTGAAATGGATGCAAAGCGTTTATAACTCAAAGTGCTCATGTTGCTTAGTGACACATGCGGTGGGTGTGGATATTTCATTGACAACTACAAACTTTTAAAATATTTTTTGTGAAGCAGCACGGTAAAGTCTGTGAGTTAGAAACTGATCTGGTGTTGAAGCAGTACACAATGAAGTGTTTTTTGACAGTTGAAGTACCTGAAGCACAAAGGGCTACAATAAGTGACTGAAAATGGATTTGGCAGGGGTTATTTAGCCAATAGCAATCATTGCAATTTGCACTAATCATTGATTCTGGAGATCAGCTCTAGATATAATGCTCTGGGAGCTTCCCAGTACAACCCTGCTGGCTGATGGAGCTCTGCAGCTCTGATTGAGCAGCTGGAGGTGAAAGGGCAGTTTGGTCTGAAAAGCACAATGCAAAGCAACTGGTTTTCTTTAAAAAAAAAAAATGACAGCAAAAAGAGACAAAAAACACCATAATTGATTTAATGTTTTGTCTGTCTGTTGCAGGACATTTGAACATTTCTCTGCAGGACTGCAGGAATAATCAGCTGCTGTTTTAGCTGCACTCTGGGGACCCACATTCACTAACATTTATTTTAAAAACAGACAAACAACACTTCTAGGACATACTATATATAAACAAAACAGAGCAATGTAATCTGTGCCCAGGGTCATACTTTCCAAGAGAAATGGTCCCCTGTCTGCACAAATTGATATTGAAACCTGCAGAAAAAGCCTATCGCAGGTCAACCTTGAGCATCTGTAGGAAAAAAACCACTCAGAACAAGATGAAACAATAGAAATTGATTTTATGTAGTATTACGACTGGTTGCCCTCTCAATGTGAAACTTCTGCTGCTGCTACAAACTCAGCTGGTAACTGTGAATGTTAATGAGAACCAAGCAGCAAACACGAAGCTAACACGAATGTGTCAAAAACTGCAGTTCCTAAAATGGCCAATTGAAGCTCGCTCCAAACGTGAGTCAGTTTCGATAAGAATCTACAACACGTTCTCATCCCAGCTCGTCACTTATTAATGTTTTGTCATGTCATATCCAGACGCGCAAGGTATCCTTTGGCGTCGCCGGACAACGTGCTAAGCCTTCCCTTCAGTGTCTCGAACCGACGCGCAAAGGCTCGCGCCCCGCGTTTCCTATCCTGACGCACAAGGTCTAAGTTACTCTGGTTAAGTTTAGGCACAAAATCCACGTGGTTAGGTTCAGGAAATGACGCTTGGTTTCACATGGGACGCGCACTCCGGTCTCCTGGGTGAAAGTTGTGTGTGTGGGCTGTGACAAAACGTTGACATCTGACGACATGGGCACTAGAACGGGCTGGAACGTATGTTAGAATGCCTAACTTCACAGCAGAAATAAACATGTTTACAACCTGGTACAAAAGCGGTTTTGGTCTCTATAACTAATTTTCCTCCTCATGGCAACTGAACGGGGCTTTTACACTCGCTTAAATTATATTATGGCTTTACGGAACTTGACCTCTCAACTGTGTTTATGTTTGTGGTGTGATGAGAATAGCCTGCTTTTAGTTTTAGTTAATCCATGTAATGTGATGTGTTGCTGCTAGATTTATCTGGCTGCTTGCCACTTGAGGTTGTTGGTATTAATTTTCATTTGCAATCCCCTAGTAGAGGTAATGTTACTTAGCTAGCTGCGTGTGTTAATGGTAGCGCACACTTAAGTTTCCCACTGCAAGCTGTTCAACTTGTAAAAATTTACTGAACTAAAAAAAAAGACAAAAAAGAATTTAAAAACAACTTCTGTTTGAAGATCGTTATTGTTTATACTCCATACTTGAAAACTTTTAATATGAGCAAATTTTATGGAAGATAATTAGACAAATAATAATGTGTAGGATTAGGGTTAGGTTCCATTTGGACAACTTTTTCAATGCCGTAACAAGTCCTAAACTCTGTAAATAGGTTAGTATTTTTTTCCACAGGGTATTGTGACAAACTTTTTGGAATTTTTGAACGGGTGGTGATAATTTTGTATTCATTATCTATTCATTATCTATCTTTATAACCTGTCATCAAGCTTTTGTTGACCCCAGACTTTGTTTTCGGCATTAATCCAGAGGGAGAATTCCATTAGACCTACAAAAATATCATCCCTTGGGCACTGAACACAGCAGCAGTTGGTGTCCAATCAACATCTCTTACTGCACCCCAAAGTAGCACAAAGTAGTCTAAAACCGGGCCTGCTTTTGGAGAATTTTTCATGCAAATATTGGACAAATAATAGGACTTGCAGTGCGGTTAACTGTACTAGCAGACCAGAGAGGAGGGACAGATGCCGGTGTTTCAGATTAACAAGTGACCCTGTTAGCTGGCAGCTCTGGAGGACAGAGCCGTGGAAAGTGCATGGAGCTTCTAGCTTCTCATTTTTTTTTTTTTTTTTTACTTTTGGTATTAAAAAGTGGATTTGTTTGGGGCAAATAAAGTGCGCAGTCGAACATGCGCAAGTAATAAACACAAATGATCCTGTGATCAAACTAATGTGAATAATGTGAGGCGAAAATTTGCTTCACTTTCTGTATGAACCTGTTTATCATACAGTTAATATGATCTGAGCACAGCAATAGCCTAGCTTGTTAACCTTAGCTAGCTTGGTAGCTTTGAGCCAGGTGGCCGAGTTTCTGTAACCAGCTCGCCTCAGCTCCAGCTGAGTCAGGCACTGCCAAGATGACAATGGCTGGAGCCACCCACATTGAGCCTCACATACAGTATTGTCACTTCAAAAACTTACTGTATGGGTGACGTCACGTTGCTACATCCACTATTTATCATACAGTATATCACAAGAACAAAAACATTATTTAGTTTGTTTAATTAAAACTATACTATAAAGATTTGTCAATAAATTAATCAACTGATTAACAGAAGATTATTTGCCAGCAAGTACGTTAATCCATTAATTTTCATGTTTTACACCACTGTAATTTTAAAAATGTTACTGTTTTTGGACTGGTTCGTCAAAAAAAGGAATTTTCCAAATGTCACCTTTGTCTATGGTGTGATAGGTGTTCAATATTATTATTATTATTATACCGTTCAGTATAAAAGCCATCTGATGCTTTTCTCTAGAGCTTTGTTTAGTGTGAAAATGGTGCATTGATCATTGAGACCAAAATAAGAGGGGAGGAAACCATCATGTAATGTATTTTACACCATGGCAACAGAAAATTCTCATTCTCTGACTGGCTGACAGGTGTCAATTAAATCACAGATCAAAAAACATCTCAAGAAAATGGGCCTCACCGTGATTCAAATGGGAAAAAAAAGTCTTTATTGAAACACAACGTACAACGTTTTCTTTTGTTGCCATGGCATTAGAATGATATTACACTCTGAGATGTCCTGATATAGAAAGTAGAAAATAAACATTGCCATATACTATCTCCATGTTGTACCAGATTGATTAAACTTGTGACAGAAATGTGTTGATGATTATGAGATGATTAAGAGCATGATTATGTATGATTGTCACATATATGAAGCAGTGATTGTTATTTCAATATGGTCAAAATGCTTATGTGCCATGATGATTGTGTAATAGTTCCGTCCTTGTGACTAGAGTGAGCACCAGTGTCTGTATGTACACCGTTTAAAACATGGCTTTATTTGAGTAAGGATTTTTTTTTTTTACTTTAAATCAGAAAAAGAAAAAAAAAAGGAAACTGCAAAGAAATATTGCCTTCAGTTTTTATGCACCAAACACATGGAATTACACATTCTCAAGATCAACACCCTCACTACCCCTGGACAATTCAAGACAAATGTCTTCAGATATCTGCATCAAATTTCAATCTGACAATTTCTTTACGTTGCATCTCTGATTACCCTAGGCGGCATGGCTGTCATACTGAGGTACTCAGGAACTGTGATCACTCAGCAGTGATTAGCAGCTGCAGCACTTACACGTTGGGCACTGATGGAAGTGACTGCTTCTGCTGTTCAATTCACATTAACATTTGCATTTTGCACCTACACCTGAAACACGAGACATGTGCATTACAAAAATTCTGTCTCTGTGTTTCTCTACATGATGTTACTTATTTATGTGTTTTAAGAAACGCGTTAGCAAGTTACATACGTACCTTTACCACCTCAGTAAGTTCTATCCCAGGGCTTTCAATTTCACTGTGAGATGAAGCACTCAATCAATTTTCCCCAAGGATATACATTGTTTACCTTTTAAAATCATATCTGTTATAAAATATTCTAAACTCAGGGATCACAAGGATGCAGGAGTTAACACTGAACACAAATCATTCAACACCTTATCCTTACCCAAGGCATGAAGACCTGAGAGGTGCATGAAATCACTTGCAACAGCTGGTGAGAACATGACGTGTTAAACAGCAAGGACCCTATAGGAAAGAGCCCTGGAGTCTAGGGATGTCCCGATCCATTTTCTTTTCGCCCCAATCCCGATCTGAATCCTCTACTATGGGTATCTGCCAATACTGAATCTGAACTGATAGCTACACTGACCTTAATTTGATTACATGTATCTGACACATTGAAATAACAGGTGTCGTCTCATTTTTTACCACCTAATTGATCTAAATACTGAAGGTCCTGATTCATAAGTATAACATTGATAAATTAAAGTTACTGATACAGCCGACCTCTGTAAGAACAGCATAACATCAGTTAAAAGTTAACTTTAACCCAGCCAGAGAAACAGACTTAAAATACTACTTACTGGGGCAGGTGAGTTGCATGTGGAGGAGGCTTGTTGAAACGATCGAAACCAACATGGTGCTGAATGTCTTCACACCAGACGGGAGGGTTAATTGGCCACTAGTTAATCGATTGCAAACGGTCTTCTCTCGGATGGATAAAAAAATGTATATAAAATGTTAAAATGGGCCACTAAATATATTTCGGCAGATGTTATAACTGGGTTAGGCCCGCCCAAGTGACGTCTATGTGTGGGGAAACAGAGAGCAAGAAGTTCTTTTTACACAGCCCGTTCAATGCGGGCCTGTTGCGCCTCTGATACGCCCCGGTCTCTGTATAAACAGAGTGAGCCGGTGAGGCAGAACCATGAGATAGGGCTGTGACTTTTTGTCAACATGGTTTGTGTGCGACCCTCAACCAGGAGATTTAAAAGCAGCTAGCAGCAGTTAGCAGCTAACTCAAAGGAGAAGAAAAACAACCGAATCGCAATCTATGTGTAAAAAGGGCTAGAGAGAGAGAGATCCTTTTATTGATTTTTTGGGGATCGCTTTATTTTTCTTTGAGGACGCGGGCTGGATCAAGATGGTCCACGGGCCGGTTCCGACCCCTGGGCTATATTTTGCGTGGTCTAGACCTACTTTACATGTGAAGTGTCATGAGATAACTTTTGTTGTGAATTGGCACTATATAAATAAAATTGACTTGACTTCACTCTTACTCTTTGGGTCAAAGACATTGATCTGAAGTTCAATTCTGAGGCTGGCCAGTAAATAGTTCTCTAATAAATAATACATAGAGTAAGTTATGATTGACACCATATCACTTCTGACTAGCCCTACCCAGTCTAGCTTAAGCACCACCCAGCCACCATACATGTGTATTGGGTTTTTATCTGTTCCAAGTCAAAGCCGAACACGCCGCTTTCATGCAAACATGAACAAACTCCTTTTAAGTTGAGACATTGACTGTGTATCAAGATGGACGACATGAGAGCTCCTCAAAAGTGAAGCCAAAACATCTTGATCGCCATCTGGTGGTTGACTGCAGTATAGGCCATAAACTCCTCCCCCTCAATAATATTAAGTAGGGCCATGGGCCAAAACTAATAAATCAAAGTACACCTTAAATACATTTTTCCCAAAGATGGTGTCTGTCGTTTTAGGTAGTTGTTATCAAACTGATGTATGTTCAAGTGTTCATTTTTCTGATCAGTTTGGTTTTAATTAGTTATTTAATGCTATAAAAATGGGGTGAAACGTCATGATTGACAGCCAAAACCTGCTCACGATTGGATGGCGGGTGTATGGGTTCAAACTCAAGGCCGCGGCTCCACTGCCCAGGTGCTACTGCACAGACTCTGGTTCCAAATGCACAAGATGGCAGCGCCCGTATCCAGGATAATTTGGCTTAATTTTTGTACAGCGGGAGGAAGTGGAGATGCGTCGTCTATCTTTATTTATGTCATTGAGTTGACATCGAGTCAACTACGCAACATCTTATTCACCTTCATAGTACTGACTTTATAGAAATGTTTGCTTGTTTCTTGTTTTCTTTCAGTATTTATCTGTGAATTTTTATACAATTCAGTTTTAATTCATCCTTTTATAACTCAATAAGAATGTTGGATAGAACAGTAAATTCCTTTACTGACAGTTTAGAAGCAAAATAACAAAAATGTGTTATCCATGATCAAAACACTAAAAATATACATTTGGGAAATAAAACAATGTCCCTGTTAGTCAGGATAATCCACAAAACTTGCTGACCGTGGGAACAAAATGCCACTTGAGGGGCTCCACGGTAACCATTTTAGAATCATTACAATACTGTACAGTAATTATTTGGTATTGCTTTTTTTTCTTTCCCTTTTCCTTTCGTTTACAGCATTTACCACTTGATGAACTTTGAGATGAGACAATACATTTTTTCATTAAAAAAAAATTCTCTTCAAACACTTCTCTTGGTAAATAATTTTTCTTTAGTTACTTATCTTTACAGTCACCATTATATATTTTTTTATCTGACCACATTATAAAACCCTATCCGGTCCCCATGGTGGAGAGGAGGTCATGTGGCGCACGTGCCACTTGGTGACACCTCAGGCTGCTCAGCTCTTCATGTATATTTTATAATCTACATGTATCAAAAACTGTATCACTGTAACTTGTAGGTTCTGTGATTCTGTACACACAACATCTCTTGGACGTCTGTCCGTCCGTCCTCAGAGAGGGATCCCTCCTCTGTGGTTCCTGAGGTTTCTTCCACTTGTTCCCTGTTAAAGGTTTTTTGGAGGTTTTTTTTTCCCCTTATCAAAGGACAGACTCAAGGACAGAGGGTGTCTTACAGGGTGTACAGATTGTAAAAACCTTTCAGTCATCATGATTTGTGATTTTGTGTGACCAATTGTAATGAAATACTTGCAAAGCTAATGACATTCCCATCAGCCTCAGCTACAAAAGTTAGCAAATGTTAGCAGGCTAACGCACTAAACTTAATAGGTGAACATTTTAGCTTTGCATCAGCATATTAGCCTTGTCATTGTGAGCGTGTTAGCATGCTGACATTGACATTTACTTCAAAGTACAGCTTTAGTAAAGCTTCACAGAGCTGCTAGCATGAGCTTGTTGTCTTTTAGTTTCCATAAATGAATACATTTTACGTTCCTGTTGGCCAGGATAATCCACAGACCTCGATAACCTCGATAAGGCGCATAATGTGTCCCCACCTTAAGAGACACAAGCTCCTACATTTTATAACAGGTTCTTTAAAAAATTGACACGACAGTTACTAAATACTACAAAATACAACTATAAATGGAGGAATTTTTTTTAAATATTTATTTTTTTATTTGAATCCATCTCTTCAGTTACCTGCATGTTTTTGTATTTGTGGGAGGAAACCGGCGTGCCCGGGGGGAACCCACCAGACATGAGGAGAACATACAAACTCCTCACAAAAAAGGCACCACGTTGCTGGCTGGTTCTTCCTGTGAGGTGACAGTGATCACCACTGCACCACCATGCCCGCTTCACATGACGTCTTCTTTTATCTGTCAGGTTATTAAAGAGAACCCTTTTCACTGTAGACATTTTGGCTCCTCTTGCTCAGACGAGCCAAAATGTCCGCTGTGGAAAAGGCCCTAACAGATTCACGCCATGCTGATTTTGATGTTACTGGATTAGAGATGGATTCTTGCAGCTTGCACAGCATCAGTTCGGGGAGTCCAGGGTCTTTCAGGTGTTCCATGACAGGTGCATTGGGGAGGGGCTCATTGTCACAATTCTCAGTGATGCCTGGTTTTTTTTCGGGGAGGCCTAGAGTCCTCTCTGTCAGCCTCCAGCTCTTTGGAAAGCTGAAGGTTGACTGATCTGCTTGTTGAGCTCAGCTTTCAGCTCCTCCAGCTCTTTCCCACGCTCCTCCTCCAAGGTGTTTTCCTGTTCCATGCTGTCCTCTGTCATCTTTTGTCGGAGGGCGTCCAATTCAGCCCTCAAGCTGTTAATCACACACTAGCCTTCCGACACTGTGTTTGCGTGAGACTTGGTTTCTTTGTCAAGCTCACCCTGAAGGGTGTCAGCTTGCTTTCTGACAGTGACGACATCAGTTTCACATCTTTGTTTGAGCTCTTCATGTGAAACTTTGACCTTTATCATTTCTTCTTGGAGAAGTTGGACTTTTCCCTCTCCATCTGGAGCTCAGCTGGTAGTGTCTCCTGGCTCTGTCTAAGTGCCAGTTGCAGCTCCCTGTATTTTTTCTCAAAGAGTGACTTTTGGGTGAAGTTCTTCTCAAGCTCACGCTGAAGGATGTCCGCCGACTGTCTCACATTGATGACATCCGTTTCATATCTTTGCTTCCTCCTGGAGAAGCTTGTTCTTGTCCTTCTCCCCCTGGAGCTCAGCTGTGAGCATCTCCTGGCTGCGTCTAAAAGCAACTTGCAGCTCCTTGTACTCTTTCTGAAGGACTGTCTTTTGCTTTATGCCATTCTGAAGCACATGATGTAGAGTCTCAGCCTGCTGTCACATGTTGGTGAGTTCAGTTTCATAGCTTCAGCTGACCTCTTGGCATGAGACATTGATCCTCTCCATTTCTTCTTGGAGATGCTTGTTCTTTTGCTTCTCCCCCTGGAGCTCAGTTGCTCAGTGCTTTTTGCAGCTCCTCATAATATTTTTGAAGGAGTGCCCTCTGCTGCATTTCCTTCTGACACTCAGAATGGAGGGCTTCAGCCTGCTGTCGGATATTGATGACATCAGTCAGATAACTTTGGCAGCCCTCATTGAATGAAGCTTTGAGCCTCTCCAGTTCTGTTTGGAGATGCTTGTTCTTCTCCCCCTCTGCCTGGAGATCAGCTGTGAACTTCTCCTGGCTGCGTGTATATGCCACTTGCAGTACCTCATAATCAGTTTGAAGAAGTTTGAAACTCTTCCTCTTGGTGAATAGAATAGAATACAATAGAATAAAGATATGTACACTATATACAGAGGAAAAAGGTCCCTTAATGTTATATTCCTTGAACACCGCAATACTTTCAGACATACTGCTAATTTTTTAAATGTCTTGGTAAAAACTCAATATTCAGTGTCACCTTTTCTCTGTTTTCAAGCGTTCATCCTTACTCATGTCTTCACAACCACTAATGTAACTTGTCACTTAAGTAAGCAAGAGTCAACATGAGGCCTTTAGTCCAATCTAAATGCAGACAGCGCCCTCTATTGGAATCAAGTTAAATAGCAATACAATCTGCAGTTCTTTAAATGGCCACAAGAGGCAGGCTTCAAAAGTGAGTCAATCCCCATATTAATTTATGTTGAAATGTTAAAATGTCCGACTTCACAGATGAAATAAACATGTTTACAGCCTGGTACAAAAAAACAGTTTTGGTCTCTATAACTAGTTTCCTCGTTCATGACAACTGTAGGGGGGTGAATTTTTGTATAACTCATCAGTTGAAATTATATTAGGCCATAAAATTATGCATAATTAGGGGCGTGGCCGATTTGAGTGACAGCTAGGTCCAGGTCTAGCCGCTAGCTGTGTGCTGCAGGCTGCTACGCATCACCTCAGCAAATTGGAATAGCTGAACTTGATTTTGAGTTGAACTTAATTTTGTCTTGACTTTCTGAGCATTTATCTGAGAGATAATGTGGCTTGCTGTGCGGTTAATTGTAGACCATCTAATAAATCTGTGCTACAGTTTTTTCGGTGAGTGAAATTTTAGCATTATTTCATCAATTTTAACAATGTCTTAGATCAATTATGTGAGGTGTTACGTTAGCTATAATCCAGCTAGCTAGTTAGCTTGCTGTGTATACACTGGTGATGTGTACACAAAACATATCACAAGCGTACAGCTTTATTCATGCTCCACCCCTTTGCCCATTTATGGATTATCCGGGAGTTAGGCGGAGTCAGGCACTGCCAAGATGGTGATGGCCAGAGCCACCACATTTGAGCTTCAAACCTGCTCTTCAGAAAACCTATGGGCGACGTCACAGAGGGTTTGTCCACTATTTTTTACGGTCTATGTGTTTCCCACAGATTGACAGTATCACTGTGGCAGGGACCGAGGGGGGAAGGGGGGAATTAATCCAACTTAATTCTCCACCTTATTTTAGTGTTTAGGCCTACTCACTGATGTGCGCACCGTGCTTTCCCCTTCAGTTCTCTCTTCCTCACACACACACACACACACACACACACACACACACACACACACACACACA
>JBBPCS010000573.1:6139303-6160567 GCA_037974645.1 Hollardia meadi | reverse complement strand
GAATTTTGTGTCTCTGAATACGTTCAATCTGGGTGCTAATTCCCACCCAGAATTCTTGTATTCTAGGGCAGTCCCATCGCATGTGTGTGCCCTCTCCCCCCTGGCATTTCCAGCATAAAGGGCTATCCCTTCGTTTAACCTTATATAATTTTGATGGTGTCCAGTAGACTCTGTACAAGATCTTAAATTGAATGAGTCTGGTTTTAAGATCTCTGGACATCTTTTTGAAATTTCTTAACAACAGATTCCAATCCTCTTCTGTAAATGATGTGCCCAGATCAGACTCTCACACCACTTTGAGGGCGGAGGCAGAATTGTCTGAGCAGCTTAGAAGCATTGAATAGTAATGAGATGCTTTGTGTCCCAACCCAAATACTTTAAGTATCTGTGTAAGGATGTCTGCAGTGGGAGGTGGTGTGGAGTGAGATCCAAATGTTTGGACAAGGTGATGTCTAATTTGTAAGTAACGCCAAAACTGATGTTGAGGTAGCATGAAAGACTCCTTTAAATTATTAAAAGACCTAATAGTGCTGCCCTCATACAAGTCACCCAGTACCTTAATTCCTCTGACAAACCACAGCTTCCAGAAAACAGGTGAGTGCCCTATACACAATTTATGGTTTAACCAAATAGAGGCTGAGAGATGGTGGTGCGGGTTAAATTTGCACATGGCTGCGACTCTCTTCCACAGCCACTGCATATGAGACAAAATTGGGTGGGTTTGCTCATCAGCTGTGAGCTTGGTTGTGAAAAAGTGAATAGGATGAAGCGGTTTACACAGGGAGTTCTCAATGGTGTACCAGGGAGGGGCTCGTTCTGGGGGTAGAGACCAGTGAGCCATGTGCCGGAGGCCAAAGGCAAAATGATATAACAAGAGGTTTGGAATACCAAGTACCCCCTGATCTACTGGTCTCTGTAGCTTTCTTAAATTCAGTCTGGGGCGTTTACCACTCCAGAGAAATGTATTGCATAATCAATCGAATTGTTTAAAATATTATAGGGGAATGTTGATGGGAAGTGACTATAACAGGTAGTTAAATTTTGGTACAGAATTGGTTTTAGTCATAGACTACAGTACCCGTCAAGCCTCTCGTGGTACGTGCTGACGCCACAGAACATCAACAACTCGCATGTGGCCTGAGACCGCCGCTGCTGTGCTGTGCTAGCAACAACTGGGTAATGTGGAGCTGATTCCCAGCAGAAACACCACATTAAAATAAATATTAGTCGGCGTTTTTTTTCACACCAGAGCCAACATGCCTCCGAAGAAACCCGCACCGCCCACTGGAAATAAAAAAACTCAAGAGAAGAAAAAAGAAAAGATAATTGAGGTAAAAAATAATAACACGCGTTAGCATGTCGATGTTTAGCGTTAGCTGACCAGCTAACGTTAAAATACCGCACTCGACGTAGGCTGGCTGTAGTTCAGTGCTAAGCGAAGGTAGCATAAGTGCCGACATGTGAAAGTAACAAGCTAAAGTCACACTGGCCTCTGGGTAGTTGTCAGTGTTAACTATTTGTTCAGTAGTCGTTGTGATCAACTTAGCTGCCTTCTAAGAAAAATGCAAATCTTTACAATTCAACCTTAAGCGAGTTTGCCAGCTGTCAGCAGGCTAACTTGCTCAGTTTGACAAATGCATGTAACGTTAGCTATCTTACTGAGGCGGTCAAGCTGGTAGCTGTTAGCAGGGCCGTGCCGCCTTAGTTCACAGTTCACAGCTGTCCTAATCGCATTAATCTGCGTCCCTAGAGCGAGCAGATACAATTAGGAGTCAAAACATAATGTCTTGAATGGCTTGGTTATTAACGCTATATATGAACGGGTATCTAAGCCCGGTGCGGTGGGCCTGCTACTAGTCGGCCCCACAGGAAAGATGAGGGACCAGATTTGAGCCTCTTTCGATGGCGAGCTAAAACGGGGAAAAGTTATTAATTTCTAAACTTGATTTGATTGTCTCAAAGGTGCGAGTAACGTTATAGAGTAGAGATGAGAGATGCTGATTCCGCTAACCATAAAACATTGTCATATCTCTGTCAATGTAACCAAACCGACTTGTTAGCGTTAGCCGCCTTTTGCTGTTGCACATTCAAATTGTAACGTCACCGCAGCGTGTTAGTCAGATGGTCTACTATCGTAGGAATATGTCTAAAGAGTTTGATTTTGGATGATATAATTCATCTGCCCTTGATGTCAGAGGTGGAAAGTATCTATCACCTGTCTAATTTCCCGAGCTCACTTGTGTGATAGAACTTTGTATTTGTCTGTTGTCAGTTGCGAAAAGAATAAAGTTGAATGCCTACAAATCAATTGAAAATTGTTTCTGTAAGTACTAAAAGTATAAAAGGCCTGATATTTTCTGTATTCTGACAGACATTTGCATGTTGCACTGGGTTACATGCTAATCTCCGTCAGAATACAGTACAAAAATAAAAACACATTATTACATAACTTAAGTGATGTCACTGAACAGTCTTGTTTCTCTGAAAGTTAAAGTTATCTAAATCGTGTCACATGCACTGGCAAATTAAGAGCCTGTCAATAGCTTTGCAGTATTAGAAACGGAAGAAAAAACAATTAAGTCTCGTGCAGGGACTTGAGACAAGTCCACCAGGTAAACGGTTGTTACATCTGATTTATTGCAGCTCTTTCCTTCTTACTTATCTAGTTGGTTAATTGCTGAGACAAATTGATGTTGATGACCCAGTGGTTGTTGTCATCATAGCGTTGACAGATAGATAGCAATGTGCCAAAATGAATCATACTTTCTCTGTCTCTTGCTCCTGGTGTGCCTAGAAAAGTACTTTCCATAAATCTTTATTAACCACTATCATGTCCACATATTGGTGTTAATATAACCAAAGAATACACTTGCATTATCCTTAATGCCTCTGCACTTTGTGATAGCTGCAGGTTATTTGTTTTCGCAGGTTCATTTCATGTCACGCTGGGTGAGGCGAGCCCACTAAAATCTGTGTCTAGGCTGTATGATCTCAATTTTGAAGCTTGTCAAATTGTGCATTGAATGTCTAAATTGTAGGATACGAAAATGCAAACAAAGACACAACATCAACTCCTGTCTTTATTCCATGTCATTCTGTTTGTTTCTTTTTTCTACTCAATTTCATAATGGTGTTTTCTAGGGCTGCTAGAATCTGGTGATACTATATGTATCACAATACAAGGATTACAATTCAATATATTGTGATACTGTAAGCAAGATAATATACTGTTTCATAGGCCTCTGTTCTTTGTGTTTACACTAGCGATATGTGCTTACTTATTCCTATCTTAGTTGATGTTATGTTGGAGTGGAAGACTCATCCGAACCACTGCTCCAAATCATTGCTTGTATTATTAAAAATCAGTACCACGACTAAGAGTCGATACAGTATCAGAAAACATATCGCAATACTTCAGTGTATCAATATTTTCTTACACCCCTAGTGTGTTCATAGTTTTGTGTTGGTCCACCAACCAGCAGCAGTCACATTGTGGGATGTGATATTGTCAGAAGTTTGACGCAGGCTGTTTTTGGTCACCAGAGCTATAAATCAGATCTTGGTGTATGTGTCCAGCAATGCAATAATTAATTAAGGAATTGAAGCCAGGATTAAAGCAAGAAAAACTTGTGAGCCTGAAAAGTTGTCCAGAAGGACGTGTACAATGTATTGAATTAAATATTATAGGAATTTGTAACTGCTCTATGCATGAAATCAGGCATGGTGCCTGATAACTACTACAAGTGGCTTCTCAGGGGATGATATTGGGGGTTAATTGTTTTTTGTTTTTGTGTGTGTTTTTTTTTTTAGGACAAGACATTTGGCTTGAAGAACAAGAAAGGGGCCAAGCAGCAGAAGTACATCAAGAACGTAACCCAGCAAGTCAAATATGGACAACAAAGTGCCCGTCAGGTTAGTAGGCAGTTTTTATTCTCAGTGTCTGTTAGGCATCCCCTTATCTGAATCTTTTTTGTTTGGACTGCCGACAAATCAGTTATTAACATCTTTTGGTTTAGCTAATTCTCAGCTGTCAGCTGTAAAAATGCCAAATTTATTTGTGAATTGTTGACCAGATTGCACCTCCTGTCAGGAGTTTTTAGTCACCTGTCGGTGTGGTGGATATACTGCTCTATGTGCTACGATATGTACAACAAATGAAACAACTTATTTAAAACATTGTGAGCTAATTTCAATGAATCAGATCATCTTTAAATATATTTACCATCCATGTTTGTGTAGCTGGCCCAGTCCGATGCAGAAAAGAGCGGTAAGAAGACTGACAAGAAGAAAGAGTTGGAAGAACTCAATGAGCTGTTTAAACCTGTAGTCGCTGCCCAGAAAGTCAGCAAAGGTAACCAACACACAGTCTGTGAAAGAAGATTAATCAGTTTTAACTTTGCTGATCTCATATTTTAGTTGCTCATTGTGTAAAAATACACCAAGTATTTGCTGGTTGTTTTTGTATGTATTCATTAAATTTAAACTGTCTACTGAAAAAAATCATGAATCGTTAATCATGAATCGCTCTTCTCTCTTTTCTGCAGGTGTTGACCCAAAGTCAGTGCTGTGTGCGTTCTTTAAGCAGGGCCAGTGTACTAAAGGTGACAAGTGCAAGTTCAGCCATGATTTGTCAATGGAGAGGAAATGTGAGAAGAAAAGTGTCTACGTGGATGAAAGAGATGAAGAGCTGGAGAAAGGTCAGTGTATATTGTAGGTGACCAGGATATATGTTATATTACTATATTATAGTGCTAAGCCATTTTTTACATTAGGAAAATTATAATGTTTGATGTAATCATCCGTAAATGGCTAAAATAAATGAATAAGTAGGCCATGTGATAAAAAATTATGGTTTTGGAAATTGCTTGGCATTACAATGACATGAATCATAAGCATACTTTCTGGATTTAAATTTGTGAAAACTTGGAAGTGATTTTAATGGTTGCATCTGCACCAAGCAGCACAGCTACAGTGTTAAAAATATAAAGTTCATAGGAGTAGACTGCACACATGTTGGTATTTTAGTGACACAAAAAAAATAGTGGTATCCTCCATGTTACAGGAAATGACCACAAAAGTTCACTCTTGTTGTGTTTTGTTTAGACACTATGGAGAACTGGGATGAGAAGAAGCTGGAGGAGGTGGTCAACAAAAAACACGGAGAGGCCGAGAAGAAGAAAGCCAAAACACTAATTGTATGTATATTCTAATGATGAATACTGAAATGTCCATTTGATAATTTTAATCTTGAGAAGCGTTCATCTGATCTACTTCACACTTGGCGGGTGTATTGCTGAGGACCCAAGGATGTGCAGTGTTGAACTGAGTGGAAATTGGACATGTGACACGTTCACTTTTAATCAACTTTGAATAAACAAGCGAACATCACTCCGTGCAGCAGCAGGGGTGGAGCTTAAAGGTCTTACTCAAGTCATTGGCACATTCTGAATGGGCACTGCACAAATGCACAAGAGCTGTAAGGAACTGCAAAAGGAGACATAACTGCACAAATGGAGCCCAAATTGATAGCAGGTTTCTAGCCTTGCCTGATGAGGGAAAAAATAATTTGCAGGCAGAATTTAAATCATGTTACAGACATGTAACAAAGGTAAACAAGATTAGAGAGGAATGTGGATTGTATACAGTATGGAGATGATGAAAATTATGGAGACAGAGGAAGAGAGAACCAAACCCATGGGGGAAAAATAAATTCTACAAGGGCTTCGATGGACTAGGTTTGGCCCATAGTGAAGGTATTGGATCAGATAAATCATTACGTGAATCATATTCCTCTTAGGGCTAGGTGTCAGTACTCAATCAATCATAACAATCCTGTGCCAAATAATATCGAAACTTCTCCAATCAAACAATTTCTGCATTCAATTACCTTTCGTATCTAGATCTAGAAACCCCCCCCCCCCTTTTTTTTTTTATCGCAGCCAATCACCGCAATCATTTTTTGATTGCAGTAGCCACAATGCATAAGGTCTGTAATGTGATGAAGTTGAACACGTATTTGAAAGAGTTGGCAGTTCAGTGCTGGCATTTTACGCGACTGAACGCTTCCTTTCACTTGATGGGTATTGAATACTCCAGCCCCAATTCCTATGATTGCTAAGGGGCATTCACAATTGTCTGAGAGTCAGGTTTGCTAAGTTCTGCCCCTTTTATTATTAGCCGCTGTTGCTCTGTCAAGCTGCGAGAGCTAGCATGGAGCCCACACTGTCATGAACTTCAAACCCTGGAGAAATAGTATCTAATATAGGGGAAAACACTTTCAGAGAGAAGCAGGCTTTAGAATATGCGTTTGAAGGATATATCCAGGATGTTAGACTGACAAGGTGGTGAGAACAGGGTAAAAAGATAAAGACAGCAGCTGAAGACTACAGATCACAGTGAAAAAGTTAAACACCACATCAAGCTGGCTAGATCAGGAATAACAAAGCTAACATTAGTATGACCGTACCAATGTTGCCAACTGTTGACCAAGAGCTCCAGAACATAGCCATTTTAACTTAGCTGCCACGGTTTGCTGGTGTCGGCTTGAAATCCACAAAAATGTCAGGACTTCGCAAAGGGTGAATTAAAGCCAATCTGTCTGCCCCTGGGCAACAGTAAGCACCTTTCCCCCCACAGCTCAGAGTTATTTACAATGACAAAAACAGCAAGAAGGACTTGCTGTTGTTGATCAATTCAGTTAATCTGTGATCTCATGGTTGTTTTCTAATAAAACTAAATACAGTAATAATACAAAATGCTGTCTGTTTTCCCTAGCCCCTCTATGTAAAATGATCTACTGTATTGTGTTTTTTGCAGGTGTGCAAGTACTTCCTGGACGCCATAGAGTATAATAAGTATGGCTGGTTTTGGGTGTGTCCTGGCGGGGGGGATAACTGTATGTATCGACACGCCCTGCCACCTGGCTTTGTACTGAAAAAAGACAAGAAGAAGGAGGAGAAAGAGGAGGAAATTTCGCTAGAGGAACTGATAGAAAATGAGGTAAGGATAGATGGAGGGTCTCTACTTTGCAATTTGCAGGTAACAGATTTGGGAAGCAAATGACTACAATCCAACACTTGGGGTAAATAGGGGGCTTGGAAGAGGTAATTGGTAATGCAAGTTAGGACGTTTCATCAGATTACTAAGATGCAATTTATCTTTGATCCATAATGTCGGCTTTGCACTTGTGTCTTGTATTTCAACAAGCATGGTTGCTGCCATCATGGAGGTCCAGTGTAGAATTGGGTGTGCACAAATGATAAGAAATGTATTTACCAAAATAGATTTAAAACTAGAAATTGTTGATATGTGTGCAGAATGATTGAATGCAAGTAGCAGAACTACTAACCACAGCTAGCTTCAAGTAGAAGTGTTTTAAATCACGCGCTAACAAGGCAGTGGTGTTTAACACCATTCTGTTAGATGTTGACTAACGAGCTGCTATTAGTACCAGTAATTCGTAAGTAAACTTTATTATTTACACAATAAAAAACTGTAAAACAATTTTAAAATGGAATTAATCAAACAGAGTTAGCTAAGTTGTAAAAGTTGCCTGTCTGGACCAGACTGGAAACGAAAGATCATTGGTCAAAAACAACACATAAATTAATTAAAATTTGATCTTCAGTTACTCAGTTGTCCTCAGAAAAGTCAAGGACCTCCACACGGGACCTGATCGCAAATGCTCTCTAAATATCTGTGACTGATATTGGCCTAGAAGCTGTCTGAGTCTTGTCTGATGTCTGCATCTCCCCCTGCAGCGTGCAGCTCTTGGCCCTGATGTGACCCGCATCACCCTGGAGACTTTCCTGGCATGGAAGAAGAGGAAAAGGCAGGAGAAGGTTGGAGCATGTTTAATCATTTTATTACCACGAGTTTGTCGGTGAGTGAACACTTCCCTATAGAAATTACGTCATCAGTTGATTCAGGACATCGTCACATGAGGTTTTATTCCATGACCAAATCATAAGATGTTTATATGGATACACTTTTTAAATTAATTAACAGGTGGACAAAGCGAGGGAGGAGATGGAGAAGAAGAAGGCTGACTTTAAGGCTGGAAAATCACTAGCGGTAAGTCTGGCTCCAACTGGTGTGTGTCTCTTTATAGATTACTGTGGTCAATATGAGTGTCCATTTTGTCTCATTTTATTGAAAGCAATGCTATAACTACGTTATTGCCACAGTAACACAGGATTTAATTAAATCACGTGTATGTGTAGGTGAGCGGCCGTGAAGTGTTTGAGTTCCGTCCAGAATTGGTCGATGATGATGATGATGAAGCCGATGACACTCAATATGCCAGCGATGAAAATGAAGACGACGAGGAAGAGGTAAATATGAAATGATCAACACTTTTCAAATGTATCTGTTCCACACAGTCACAGTATTTGGGACTCTGCCCTCTGAGCAGATCATAACGTTCTACACTCAATGGCTATTTTATTTGGCTTTGTATGACTTCATACACAATAACTGCACTCAACATGATTGTAGTCTAATATATTGCAGCTTGGATTGTTGGCACAAAATATCTGCAGTATAACTGTTGTGATGTTGGATCAGCCTGTCAGTGTTTCCCAGTTTGAGCAAGCTATTTTGGTTATTCTGCGAGGTTGTTGTTCAGGCAGTTATCTGCAGGTCCTACAATATTCTGAAAAAAATTATATTTAAATATAAGCCCATTCAGTACTTAAATAGTTTGAACACAGCGAACAAAGGAAACAAGTGTGTTTCTGTTGTAATGCTTTAATTGTTGAAATTACTCAAATGAATCCCTTTATTGTCTATACAAAAATGGGCATGCCTGCTGCTCTGGTTTTGCAGTAAAAATTACACTGCTAGAATAAATAATATATCTTTTACTGCATTAGTCCTGTACGAGTGTTAAAATTTCATCACAAATAGAGACTATATTACCAGGACCGCACCTACAAGTACCAGCAGCAAAAGCTGTCTGCACAAAGTGAAGTCAAACAGACACCAAGGCTCTGCGCAGTCTGGATGATAAGCAAGTCCTTCAGTTTCCACATCTCCAAGACTAGAAAATGGCACTCAGTAGAGCGCATACCTCCGCCAAGGCCCAACAGTCCCCTGAATCAAGCCACCCTCATTAACAGTTAATTTTGTTAGCTGTTAATTTAATTGAGTTGGCCGTTCATTTGTAAAGGAATCTTTAATTTTCACTTCATATCCACAAAGTTCAATTGTACCAGAGTTTACTTTCTCTGGTTGTCTACATATTATTTTAATCTGTCTTGTCACACTCTGTCTAAACCTTATTTTTTTTTATTTCAGATCAATACAACAGAGGTCCAGGACATAGACTTGTCCCGTTTCGTTCCACAAGAGGTTGACAACACAGGCATTACCGTAGCATCCATGGACCGTTTCACCTCTAGGAATAAGAGTCAGCCTACGGAAACAGACGACGGTAAGAAAAACTCACTGATTAGAGAAGTGATTTCTGCCTTTTTGCCATGTCAGTGTTGGTTACCCTTAACAACTATCTGTAACCATGCTAAGCAAAGATGACCTTAAAGAGGAAACAAATAAGCACAATATGAGTTCTTCTGATCCACAAATAACAAACAAAACATGATTAAACTACCCATCTACAGAGGAGCAGCTGAACGGAGCTTGCGGTGGCGCCGAGGCCAACGGTCTTTCGGGAGCAGAGGGAGACGGGGAGGACGGTGGAGGGGAGGATGAGGAGGTACCGGTGGACGAGAACCTTTTCACAGGAGAAGATCTGGAGGAGCTCGACGAAGAACTCAACACACTGGCGCTGGAGGACTGAGGAGCGCGAGGTGGAAGTTAGGACGGACTAAGTGACAAAAGGATGGACTGATGGATGTATGGGATAACAGAGACCAGATGTTTGAATGATTTTAAATTTCAGAGACTCCAGTAATAAAGCCTGACTATATCATGACATCACTGCTTGTCTCTGCCCCCTCTGTTTTCTGTATCGCCCCTCTTACATCCCACCATGTCCTTGGTTCTTTTTGCTTATTTGGTGTCCAGATTTCCACAGCAGGGCCGATTAAGATTTAGCCAACCCCACATGAATGTGTCAGAATTTCCATTCAAAGAGAACATGACTGTTGTTGCTGTTGTGCACTTGTTGCATGACACACTCGCTGGCTGAGGTTGAAACAATTACTTTTTAATAAATTAGGCTTCAAGATCTTCTCTACCTGATCAGTTAAATACTGAATATACTGTTTTGCAGAGTGAGACATTGTAAGTGCTTTAAAATGAAAGCACTATACATTTGAGATTGTACTCCGAGCTGAGACTTTAATAAATCTAATTTAAAACATTACCAATGGATGTTTGAAAGAGCTGTTGCAAAATGATACAATGTGGGAAATGAACAGGAGTGATTCTGTTGTAAGAAACAATCTGTTCAGAGCTCCACCTGCTCATATACCAAAATAAAAGTTATAATTTGAGGTTGCATTTTTTTTTCTAGGGAACATTTTCACTCGACAAATAGTTTGCTTGGCTTAATTAAAACCCCAGTTTAAAATCCTTGTATTATGAGAATTCCATTGCAACTTTTTGAAGGAAAAGTCCAGACCAAGTTTCTAAAATATCAGCCCTATTTCTAAGACCGGGTTAGTGCTATAATTAAGCACCAAATGGTCAAATTATCAGTCCAGTATTGTAAATAATGTTAAAATGACTTGCCTCCTGAAAAAAATAAAAGATTACTGTACATACAGTGTGCGTATCTTCTTGGATGATGCAAAGTCCCACATGAAAAGTATTATAAAGTGGCAATATATATTTGTATAATTTATCGACAATGTAAAATGTGTTGCTCCAGTGATGTCTGTAGCCTGCCATGTTTGTTTTGGAGATTTATGGCCCTTCTCAGAATCATAAATAGTCAGAGACTAGCTTGTGAATATGGTGGAACATTTAGCAGCTAAACTGCCAGATATTCCCTCAGGAGTTGGTAGAGACTGAAAAAATAGCTGAAAGACTTCATGGGCACAAACACGACTCCAAATGATTGATACTGTTGCTCCATAACTGCTTTATGCATACATAAGTAACCTCTTGCTAACTAGTTCACCACATCAACTTGTAAGGTTCATAAATATATTTCAGTGTCGTGTTGACGACTTGATTCAGCTGCACACAAGTGGGAAAAAAAAATCTAACTGCAAGTTTAAATGTGAAATTTCTTAATACCAAGCTGTTCTTGTAAAAATGTGTAGTTAAACATTTTTACACAGTCACACATTTTTAATTAAAGATATTGCTTGTCCCTCATACTTTCATGCTGTGTGTGGTAGTTTGATGAAACATCATTTAAGGATGAGCAAAATATACACTAAAAATAAGGCTTTAGAACATTTTTTTTTTTTTTTTTTTTTTAAATAGGACCCCTCTACAAACCAGCACCTCAAGATTATGCAGGACCCAGTTTATACTGCTAATCCAAAAATACATTTAGCATGTAATCAAATTACCAAACCAGTTTTTACATAATATATATCATAAAAATGATGCATATTTACATGTAACTGGAGCATTGTCTTGATTACCCCCCAAAATCTAAGCTCATTCATTGTATGAACATCAGCACCATTTACAACTGTTAACACATTCATATCTACCAAAGGAAGCTTATTGAGCAGCTGTCACCAATATTCAAAACTAGACTAATTTAAGATGTGGAAAACCAATTCTTGGTTTATTCTAATATCCACAGTCCACCCTACTGCCCCAAGGAGAATTTAACCTTAAACACGCAAATGGAAAATCGTATGATGTGACAATGTCCTGAAGAGATCAAGTAAACAGCAAAATGGAAACTTTTTAGACAAATAAGCCATCAGGGAGCATCCAGGCCAGACGGCACACCTTGTCCTTGTAACACCAAGTGGCTTCAAATTCAACATTTCACAATGTTGTTAACACAATTGTTGACAACCATTAATTTTGTATTCATCAGGCTGCTACAAAAGAAAAGACGAGACAGGTGGAATCGTGTGTTAGTCATATCTTTATTGTTGCTACGACAAAAAAAAAGTTCACAGTCTGACAAACAATGCAAAACTGAGCACAAAATGAGATTACAGGGCATGTTATAAGAAAGAAAGGACCAGATCTGAAATAAAGTCTATATCCAGCTTTAGAAATCCTGTTGCTTTAGCTCATTAACAGACTGCAGCCTCCCACCCACAGTTTGCTGACCACCTGAACTACTATGTAACTTTGAAACTTGAAATAGTTTTTTCAGTAGTCTGATGGTAAATCATGCTGTGCTACTGTTGTAGTTGTACATCGATTGCTCCTGCTCACAAGAGCAAAAAGCAGTGTCAAGGTTGAAATTATGTACTTAGTATAATAAGCTTGACACTGCACACAAACTACACATACTATCACTGTTGTTGCTGTTCACAGAGTGTATATGATTGAGATTGTTTCAGAAGTGGATACTACTGTGTACTTGGTTTATCAGTGAGTCACAGCAAGGTCACTGACCAGAGGTAAGGTCAGACGGGTTTTAAAGGTCGTGTCAGAGGTCGGGAGAAGGTCTTGATGTCGGTTGATTGGTCGGTCGGTCGGTCAGGTCAGGTGTCATTGTGTCATGACAACAGTTGCCTAGGGGACAAGAAGCTGCAGTGTTATTTACAGGAAGAGAAACAACTGTCATCAGAAACTTATTGACATCTTTTGAGATGAAGTAGCACTTTCCTTACAAATAGCAAAAACAGTTTTCCGGTGCACATGTGTGCAAAGGACTGCAGGTCCTGGACTGCAGGACATGTCAAGACAGAAGATCTCTCACACACAGTCTACAGAAGTGTGCAAATAAAGCATTTTCACTATTTTAGATTGTGTTTTAAGGACAAAGCATCGGGGAAAGCCCTGATAATGTGCTAACAAGCTTTTTTTGTCCTGTAAAAAGTCAAGATCCTGCATGAAGATCTTGTTTGAAATACCTGATGATGTACACCAATCAGCCACAACATTAAAACCACTGACAGGTGAAGTAGCAATAACACACTGATCAACTAGTTACAATGCACTGGTCAATCCTGGAAGCCATTCATGGATCAAAGATATCAAGGTGCCGCTCTGGCCCCAAAACTCTGCAGATCTAAATCAGATTGAGCATCTGTAGGAGCATCTGAAGTCTGATCTGTGGAGGCCCCACAGGACTCAAATCAGCAACAATATTAAAACCACTGACACCGATCAGACACAACAATGTTTTAGTGGCCTTTGCTTGGAGCACTGAGCTGTTTGAGCTCTTCCTCGAGCCATTCCTGAGCAGTTTTTGTGGTGTGGCAGCGTGCATCGTCTTGCTGAGGGGGCCATTGCCATCAGAGAATGTTATTGCATTTGGGTGGATGGTGCATGTCAAATTAACATCCACATGAATAACCCAGGGCCCAAGGTTTCCCAGCGGAACATTGCATTGTAACGAGATGCTCAATGTTAGTCACTTTACTGGCTGGTCATCTACCCGAAGCGTATGGAACTGCAACACACTCTGGTGTTTCATTGAAGAAATCTGACTTCTGTGTGTGCGTGTTCCTTGTACAAACCATGTAACAGGCCTTACACTGAATAAATCTACAGTATATAATATTACCAAAATAAAAAGAAAAATTGGTACTCAATGGTTAAATTATTTACACTGGTGTTCCCTGCAGCAGAGAACTTGGCACTTACCGGTCATTTCTGTCATGTGATGCTAGTAGGTGCGAAGGCGTTTATGAGATTCCTCTCTGGGAGGATCAGCCAGCATCACCTTCATCTTTACTCCATTTACGACCCGTCCGTGGAGCACTGACATGGCCTCATCAGCACACTGACAGAAAGAGACAGAAATGAACACACAGCGAGTAGACAAGACACATTTATTCAGGGGACACCATTTCAAATTCAAAGGCACAATAACAGAAACACAACAGCACCCCACTTCTTTCATTATTAAAGACATAAGTTCAGAGTCCCACCTGTTTGTCTGCATACTTCATGTATCCAACCTTCCTCCCAGGAACCAAATGGACCTCAATGAGAGAACCAAAGCGACTACAGAGAAACAGAGGGAGAATTTTTTTTTTTTTTTTTTAAATTGCATAGCATTTGTTATACTTTGATTTAAGAGAACTTAGCCTGATGTTCTCATCCAGTCATTTGCAACTGAACCTTTATTTTTTTTCCACCATACACACATTGTGACATTCATATAATAATGTATACTTACAGCGTTACAATTAAGTAAAAATTATGAGTGAACACATCAGCGTTTACCAGAAAACGTCCTCCAGCACATCTGGGGGCAGCGGGGAAGGGCTGAATACGACAAACAAACGCTCCCTCGCCTTGCTGTCGGGTGGAGCGAGCTTCTTCAGGGGGGGCAGGCTGACATCTGTCTGAATCCGGGACATTGAAGAGACGGCAGGGAAGCCCTGGAGGATAACAACAAGAATAACAACCCAGGATCAGTGAATCAGCTTAAATATTTTGAATTTTTACAGCCATGTTTACGTGATTGTCTGAAATGACAGAAGCCATCTGATTGGCTATAGATAATACAGAAACATCGAGTCTCAAAAAACCCACACACAAATGCAGTGAAGTTCACCCATTACAAGCAGTTTGTAAATGCAAGTTCAACAGTCTCCAAATGTTTTTTGATGAAAATTCCAAAAACGTATTCATATATATATCGTATATTTTTGGATTTACACATTTATTTTAAACAACAAATATTTGTGTATGAATCAGAAATACATTTACGAACCTTATTTTTGTATGTGGATTTTCTTTATATTTATATACAACAATAACTATTTTTGAGCCTATTCAAAAATATTTTTGCGGAGAGACACATTTATATATAAATCCCAAAATACATTGGTGATTCCTTCTGTGCACGTTCATTAATATTAAGACTGATAAGAACAATAATTAACCGAGTTATTTACAGGGTACTTTCTTGTCTTGGTGAGACCACAGCAAGAAAAGTACAGAATAAGTGACCTTACAATTAGGACATTTTTGTGGCAGTTTTATAGATGAAGATTTCTTTATCAGAAATCTGACAGATATCCTGCTGAAATACTGTATAACCTATTTAGGTCTCTTGTCTTTTAGCAGATGAAGAAAAAGGTTTGCACAGGTAGAAGGAATTCCTGAAGAGAAATTGATAAATGAATGAATCTCGTGCATGCAGAAGAGCAGGGTGATCTGACGCAGCTTCAAATCAGGCCTGTATTTAATGTACTCACCGAAGGTTTCATCATTTGGCTGGTGGACGGACCGTTCCACACTGCAGACATCATTTGGGCGGCGACAAACTGCATGGCCATCCGACTTACAGGACTACACACACACACAGGCTGTTTCAAGCTGATCTTCATGTTTCATGCCTATTAAGTTGTTGCTTTAAGTCTAGGTTGTATACAGCATATAATGAAGACACTCCTTTACACATGACAAATTTCTAGACGGACTGCAATAGTGCCATGCTAGGTTAATAAAAACGATTTTGCATCCTTATTTTGTGACTCAAAGATTATTTTTATGCTCATATTAAACCTTTCACTCAACATTTGTATTGCACACTAGCAAATAAAGGACTCAATTTATGCTACCAACACCTCACTAAAGTGTACTGATGGTGACATTTTGCTGACTCCACCCAGAACAGCTTACTGCCCGGGTTGATTTTGCAACCACACTGATTGTTTTTTTGTTAACGTGAGGTTTTTCCTCTATGTCTCAACTATGTGCTGCCAACAACTATTACAGCTTCACACTACGTACTTTGTTGTTTACTATATAAACACTGCCTGCTCCTTTATTCCTATCCTGCAACAACTGCCCGGTCACGCTGGCCACCAGGGAGTAAAAGTCACATTGACCAAGGAGACAAGCAGAAAAGCTTACGGTTCATTAGCAGTGGCATTTTGGACCCAATTTCAAAATTAATGGATACATTAACTTTTAATGGTATTTTGCTCTAAACCTTCATTGATTGTGACCTTTAGTGTATTAAGTATATACATGAGTGTGTGTGTGTGTGTGTGTGCACCTGCTGCGGTCCTCTCCGTCATCGACAAAATTTACTGCCAGTCTGTTCCCAGGTGGATATTCAAAGCAGTTCAGCTTTTCTTTGGCGTAAACTGCTGATCCAAGATTACTGTAGCGAATCAAAGCATGACCTGAAGGTACACGACACACCAAATAAAAAAGGTTAACAGAATGAGTTAAGTTTTGAGTCATCTCAGGCTTTGTTCAGACTGAAGACAAATCGGATCTTTAATACAGTCTGTCCTATCTGCATGGGTTGCTGTGGTGACAACGTAGGCATCAGTAACTACACAAGCTGGTGACGCTGCTTTCCAACGAGGAAGCATGAGAATCATGTCACCCTCCCTGACAATAAGACAGGCAATTTATTTCAGCGCTATTTCAGCTACAAATCCAATTGCATTTCGAGCTATCTCCAAAAATGGTTCAACCTGAATTGTAAAAAAACAGTAGAATCTAATTTCATGTTATTTGCTGTTCAGACTTCCAGAATCAATCATGGATGTGCCAGAAAAGAATTTGGGCCCAAACAACACATAACTATTCACAGACTGGATAAATTCGCTTCTTGAATTAACTTAATTTTAAATTTGAATACCTCTTGGTTTTTGTCTGTTGGTCTGACTATAAAAGATTAAAAACCAGCACCAGTGAGCCAATAAATGACATGTTATTTCTGGCATCTTACAGACTACACACTGTGGCTTAACTTCCATAAGAGCCATAGTTATAACTGCATGTTATTGTAACAAGTCCCTAATTCTTTAAAGTAGGAAGTCAGCACTTAACTGTACTTCAAAAAGCTCAGCAAAGACTGTTCTTGTATAAGATGGATGAAAATATTTTCCATATCATGAGAAGGTACGTATACTGCAAAGACAGCAGAATTTTGCTTCTATGCCTTGTGTGTAATCACTAACCTTTGCTCATTCCATAAGCGTCTCTCTGCAGCTCGCAGTACTCCATGCCAGGGATGATGTCAAACAGTGCGAAGATCTGCTCCTGGGAAAGTGCAGCTCGTGTCGACATCATCAGGCATCGTGTGAAGTCACCGGAGCGGTAGTCCATCACCGGGTAGCTGCTAGGGTCAGCTATAGAGGGAAGTGGGACACCAGGGTCAATAACTGCAGTATGACATTCCCAAATCATATTCATATCAGAGACCATTCAGAAGAAAATCGACAGGATTCAGGTGCCGTTTTAATTGTTTTGGTTAAGTGTCACTGTTTTACTGTCAGTTCCCTCCTTGTGCTTGAGTGAATGAAACACTGAAACAGAAAAATCCTCATTAAAGACTTTTAGACCTCCGCATTCACATCTTTAAATTAAACATTTGTCTCTTCACGATTTACACACAAACAGTTGCTTTATTAACATTCTCCATAAAAACCTACAACGGCAGCTTTGAATGCACCACTGATCTGAATGAGGAATATCAAACACGCGGGCTGAAACTAGAAGGCAGCTAATGTAACAATCTTCCCGGCTGCCTTTCTGGTTACTCCACCTGAACCTCTCCACCTCCTGTCTTTGTTAGTCTTTTACTTCTTTTATGACTCTGCAAGCGTTTCAATATTCTCATACTCAACACCTGTGTAAATGACACAATAATGCATTACTTAATTCTCTACATCCCCTGTGGGACGTAAGGCCACAATGAACTCCCTAAATAAAGAATAACTCACTTGAACCTGAACTCATCAGCTGCTTGAATTCGTATTTTTACAGTAACACCGTCCTTTATTTGTAGTTAACCCACTGTTTATATCGATCTTTACTTGCTAGTAGCATTCTTCCTGCCTTTGCTGGAACATTGCTGTGTTTCTTGGCGCAAAAGCGGGACCCACTCATAAAAAGACATTGCTCCGTAGCACGACTACAGGGGGAAAGAAACTCCAAAGGGTCCATAGCTACTGGTTACTTGTTCTGAAAAACCCCACAACACATCAAAGGTGTGACCTTAAACGTTAATACCCAGATATAACAGAAAAGAAATGATTAATTAGGATGTAAAACAACTGCGTACCCAAAGGGAGGGCATACTGGTTCATGGAGTCAGCACCACCCATGTATTCACCTCTGGCCGCTCCCCCACTGTAATCTTCTGTTGCTGCAGCCTTGGTGCGAGGTTCAGCCAGGATGGCCCTGTAAGCTAATAACACCATCATCAAAAATGTTTAATAAAAAGTGTCCACAGGAGTTCACACACAAACACTGTGAACAGTAATGTCATGCAAAAAGTCTCCTTGTACTTTTTGCCTGCTGCTACTTCTACAACAAATAACAAATCAGTATAGAATTTGGCACAATCTTACTTTTGTCACAGTTCTCTATAGCGAGGGCAGCTTGGGATGGTTTGTAGTATCTCACGTAGCCCAGTCCTTTACTTTCCCCTGTGGACTTATTTTTGATGATCACGCAATACTCAATATCACCATATTCCTGAAGGAGACACAGACAGACGGAGGCAAAAGCAAGGAATGAAAGGATTCACACATAGAACTGGGCAGAGACAGTAGTTATTGCAAATATTTTATTTTGTATGTTTTGCATTGCATTGCTTATCTAAAAGGCCTAATAAAGCCAAAGTGAGAAATGGCTGTAGTTACTTTGAAAGTGTCTTTGAGATCCTCCTCTGAGAAGGTTTTGGGGATCATGACAAAGATCCTGGTCAGCTCTTCATCCTCAACATCTCTGTGTCTTGTTGAGGACCGTGACTGAGCAATAAACACCTAAACAATTAAGCAAAGAAGGGGAAAAATGGTTACAACTGCAGAACTCTAGAGCAATACACCCATAAACTATGGATTTATGGATATTATGGATTTCTAGACTTGGAGGATACCCTTTTTGTCTGCCAAGTGTCAGTTCTTTATAATTTCCAACAAATAAATATCCTGAAAGGTTCAGTTCACCTAGTGTTACATTTTCAAAACAACAATTTCTCCCATTCTCCCAATAGCACCGAGCCATGCTGATAGTTTTGGTTATTTGTGTGCCTAGGTTTTGAGATATTTGCGTCTGCCAATCAAATGCAAAGGATGGAGAAGTGTCCTGGTTAGCCAAGATAATCCACGTCGCCTGTTGTTTCCACATGGATTCTTTCTTCAGAAGGGAATAGTTTGAGAGGAAGGTGAGGTATGTGGATCAACCTGAATGACTCAGGCATTGTTTGTGGAAAAACAAGTTATCGTTACAGGTGTAGATTTATCCGTGCCAGACCACCGTTCTTAATATTCAGAAATGAGTTAAAGTTTTTATGTTAAAAATTATATATATTAATATATTTATAAAAACATTTGTATGTTGATTTCGGAATAGACCTGTTTTATTTTTTCCTTGTTTGTTTGGGTTATGCTCAGTCTATAAAATGATAGTTTTATCTTGTGTCGATTTGATGCTGTGATTGGCCAGACTTAAATTATAAATAAAGGGTGTTTGTGTTAAAAAACAACAGAGGTGTCGCTTTCCTATGTAACTTTAACGCCCCATGTGTAGCATGCTAGCGAGCAGTGATTCGACCGTTTTGACAAATTCAAAATAAAAACGGAAAACTGCATTGGTCCTGTAAGCTAACCCGGCTACCCAACAGTTAACGTTACCTTGATGGGTTTTGTCCCTTCCACAAGCACTTTGCCGTGCATTTCTTCCATGGCCAGACAGGCCTGCGAAGACTTAGCGAACTTCACATAACAGATTCCCTTGGACTCCTTTGTTTGCTTGTCTTTGACAACCCAAACCCCCTGGATGTCCCCAAACACAGCGAAACTTTCACGCAGCTCATCTTCGGTTACGGACCGACTCGTGACCACGAAAAGTCGGCTGTTGGGAGGATCGTCGAGGTTTTCAGTTACTGGTTTTGAGGGGTATTCCTCCATCTTTGCTTCCTGCTCAACAGAAATGCTGCCAGTGACGTTAGCCAGTAGCCGTTAATGTTGGCTTTAAGTGCTCTTCGGAACTTCCTGCTTCAACTTGGAACTTTGGGAATTGCAGATGAAAAGCTTTACACTTTGAGATTCAAAGAAGGCTACTAGTCGTGAATCGCGAGTAAGAAATTCCCACCATGTGATTTAATCTTTGTGTGTTATGTGTTAAAATGTTAACCACGAGTTCTTTCATGAGTTAGCGCAATATTGGCAGAGGGTAGTACATTACGTATGTAGATTCCCACAGTTTTCAAGCAGTCAACAGAGTTGATAGAAGTAGACCGCAGAATTAGTGAACGTTTACTGCCATCTACTGTATGGGAGTTGGAAAGGCATTATCTTATTCTCGGTTGGTGAACGTTATAAAAGGATTCTTCAGAGAGCTTTTGTAACTCAACTAAACTAAATAGATTTTTTTTAAATACTTCATTACAAGTAAATATCTTTTACTTCAGGACAAGTATGTAAGTTTAATCAGGAAAACGTACTTAAAATATTAAAAACACTCAATGTAGAAAAGGCAATCTGTGACTGATATATTATTAGCCTATATCATTAGATTATTGTTACTCATGTATTCATGTAAAAGCAGGATTTTACTGTTGCAGTTGGTTAAGGTGAAGCTTATTTTGAATAATTCTGTATAAGACTTCAACTAATAATTATTTTCTCAATAAACAGTAAAAAATTCTGCAAATAATGAGAAATCCCATCACAATTACACAAAGCGACACCTTCACAATGCTTGTTTTGTCCAATCAATGGAAAGCTACAAAATTTTAATTAAAAAAAAATCAATTAAAATAATTAAAAGGGAAAGCAAAAGCACATTCACATTTGAGAAGTTGGAAATATTAAATGTTTTTAACAATTATCAAAATAGTTGCCAATTGATTTCCTGTCAACTGATTAATCGACAAGCATGTTTTGTGAGCAAAATTCTTAATCTGTAAAGTAACAAGTAACTAAATCGGTCAAATTTAATGGAGTAAAAAATACAAGAGTAGATTAGGCTTTATAAAAATTTATTTATTTTACTATACTATCCTTGACTATATTTTACTTTATTTTTTGACCGGCGTCACATATAATACATACGTTAGGCTGTCAGCTGATGATGGTGTCACAGGCTTGTGACTTATCTGCCATATTAGGGTGAGGGTCTCTGGAATGAGCTATATATGGCCCACCATATGTTGTGTGTGTGTGTGTGTGTGTGTGTGTGTGTGTGTGTGTGTGTGTGTGTGTGTGTGTGTGTGTGTGTGTG
>JBBPCS010000573.1:6111746-6126045 GCA_037974645.1 Hollardia meadi | reverse complement strand
CTCCAGGATAAAAACTGGGGCAACTGGAGAATTAAAATAACTTCACGTTGACTCAAAAGCCTTCAGAGTGGGCGATTTGAGGAAGGAAGCCATCTCACGTGTTAGCAGAATAATCAAAATGCCACCCCCGATTAACCTGTCGTGCCTTTCCATCCCCCCTCAAGGGTCACTGATGAGTGGGCCGATTATGTCTCCAAAACCATGTTGATTATTAAAACCAATGTGAAACGCCACCGTTACACAAAGCACAGAGCGTCCTTTGAGTAACGCAGCTCTGAACTTAGGGCAGAGCAAATAGAAATGGGCTGTTTTATGATGCGCTGAAATTGTAATTCAAAGTCGACATTATGATGTTGCTTGAGGAAATGTTCTATAAATGGATCTCTTTATTTGAATTTTTTTTTCTTTGAATCCCACTCTTCTGTCAGTTTTGTCTTGAATCTACAATATTACTTTAATATTAATATTAACAAATCACCTGCTGCTGCATCATCAGATTTAGTTTATATGTAATGTCTAATCTTTGAATGAAATAAAACATGGCTTGATGGATAGATTAGAGACGAGACAGAAACAACACTGAATACATGACCTTGGTGTCCTTTCTGTATTAACACAGTATTATGTTTCAGAGCTGTCCAGCTGCAGTGGAACCTCCCAGCGGAGCCATCCAGCCCTGTCACATCAGAGAGGCTATTAGAAGATACAACTACAGACACACTGTATGTACACACACACAACACTGACACCGACCAGGCTGCATTCACATGTCTTCTTTATTGGTTTGAAGCATTTTCAAGTCATTCCTCCTGTTCATACCACTTGAACTAGGGACTATGCTGATGAGATGGGGAACAAATAAAGTTTATTTTTTCCTATGCAAAAACAAATTTTAATCTAATAAAATGCTTCAGTCGTTGAAGTTTGACTTATCAAGAGTATATCCTCTTGTTTTACTAGGAAATTGTCTAGTGTTTTCGCAGTATTTTCTTGTTGAGTTGCTCTTAGGTCTGTTAATGGAAGAAAAAGGGGAAGTGACCTTGGGCTACTTAAGATACTACTACAGATTCTGTCTTCTTTTTTCCAGTGGAGCCACACTATCAGTCCACAGACAGTATGCAAAGAATAAACAATGATTGATCGTCCACATGTATGTTCAAAGTGTTATTAGTTGCTGTGATCATTGAGCGTATACATGGACATGCAAAAGGAAAAAAACAGATTGTCACTGAAATTTTAAATGCAAGTATAGTATTAAGATTAAACATGTCTCCTTTAAAAACACACACACCTGCTTCAGTAGGAGTGGACAGTATGAAACTAAAATAAATCCCCCCCTTGTTCTTTCAGAGTGCTTATTCGAGGAGTGGGATGGCCTTCCTCACCTGCTGAAGATGCAACACATCCTTATTAAGTACCTTCACAAATATCTTATTTGTTATATTGTTGTAATGTAATAAAGACTTTTCAGTAAGCTTGTTTGTATTTCTTTTCTTTTTTTTATGAATACTTTATTTTTCTGTTTGTGTTTCTGACAGAATGGCTAACAAATGTTTGTTGTGCCGACGTTAGTATTTGTTTAAATAAAATTTTACAGTTTGCACTTGAGTAAATTCTACTCTAGACAAACACTTACTGCTTTGTCATTGTTGAAAAGAAACTTTATTGGTCACTAATACAGAAACAAGGGACTACTGAGCATGCTAAAAACTCAGCTCGTGACATTGTAGCAACATGAGCACATGGAGGCGGGACTTCATTGTGGCATTTCCGTAAATATTGGAAAATGACAGAAGGGTTCAATATGACTGACTGGAGGACTGAAGAGCGTCAACTCGTTTGTTTCTTTTTCTCACAGCAGCTGTTAACTTGACAATGTCTGCATGATGAGTATTTGAGTGTGTGTAGCATGTATGTATGACTGGGATTAGTGCGTGTCGCTCAGTATTTCTGAGCACTGTTGAGCAGAGCCTCCCTCTCCATCAGCAGCTCGCCATATCTCTGCTGAAGTTCTCTTTCTCTCTCCATCTGCCTCTCCACATCCTCCCGCAGGGCCTAACACATACACACACACGATGTATTGTTTCAGCTTTTGGGCCATTGTTACTGTGATCAGAGTTAGGTATGTTGGAAATTCTCCTGTGCATCATAATATGTACCTCTTGTCTCCTGGGAATCGCAGTGTCCTCTTGTTTCTTTAGCTGACTGAATGTCTGTAGCTCTGTGGCTGACTGCTCTACCTGGTGGACACCATTAGTATAACATTACAATAATACATTAATACAATACTTAATTATAATTCCCACAAATTACAATTACTCCAATTTTTTAAACACCACTATAATCTACAGTTTGCAAGGAACTGGATCACAAAGGTACTATTAGTTCACTCAATTTTAGATCAATAAAATAATATTTCCTAGATGATCAGTCAGCTAATTCTTTACTGTTCTTCTCTGTAAAATGACAAATGAAATGAGCCATGAATGTCTGGAGTGAAATATGGCTTTGCACTCCATTACAGTAGGAATGAAGAATGAATAAGAAGGTTATGGAGTCTCATTTTACAGTAAATTCTTCTATATTGCAGAAGTTTAGTACCTGTTCCCAGAGTTCGCTGTGCTGCTTCAGGAGCCCGAGGGCTCTGGACTGAAACCCTCCCAACAGGATTTTGAGTTTTTTCTCTAGTTTTGCTGCTTTCCGGGCCTCTGCTGTCATGTGACCACGGTTAACCTGGATGGAGAAAGGCCTCAGTGATTAGACCAGAGCTCTCATGTAGCATTTCATAAAAATGTAAGTTTTAAAATGGAAATGTGAGCAACTCGGTGTCAAGTTCTATTAGTTTTCAGTGTGTCTTTATGCTTTCTCACCTCTAGTTTTTTCTCCAGGCTTTCAATACGGTCTTTTTTGGATGCCAGGTTAGCTCTGGTGTACCTGTTCTGAGCCGGCAGATACAAAACCTGCAGAAAGAGAGAAGCAGACCAGATGAATAAACGGCTACTGACCAAACATTGATTTCATGTGAGGATGAAGGTCCCTGAATGCAGTCTCTCTTCAGGACATAATTCTCTTTGACTCGTACAGAGGGATGTTTACCTGTCCGTAGCATTCCTCCCACACCTGGCTGTAGGCCTCCATGCTGAGATCACCGTGACCCATTCCTGCCTTTACCACCTCCATTTCTGCTGCGAGCATCGCCTTTGCCTGTTAATAACACGCCACACAGATACACACCATCATTAATAACCACTTCTTATATACAGTAAATCTGCATACAGGTCATACTGAAACTAGGCATCCATCACTGTCGCGATGTCTCATGTACACACATGCAAACTGTGTTTTTAGAACCAAACTGAAAAAATCATCAATTCATCAAATGGTCGATTAACAGAAACAGAATTGTTTGACCAACAGTGTTGGTTGGTCTGTTACCTGCTCCATCTCCTCTGTGCTGATTGGCTTGTAGGTGTGTGTTTCCAGGTACGCTATGTGCGACGCATTGTTAGATGTAGAGGCGGGGCCTCTGTTTTTGCCGCGCTGCAGTTGACTGGCTGCGTTAGTTGACGGGTGGTGCAGACAGTCATGGTGCAGCATTGTGATCATTTCCTGTTTGATCAGCTCCTCTGCCAGCTGGAGGTCTGACAGTGGCTCCATGGAGGTGGGACGGAGGACCGACTCGTTTACCTGCAGAGATGGACGGCAACAAGCTGAAGCAGCATAAAAGAACTCATGTTCACATTTGTCCTCCTCCTGTATTATTCCAACACATCAGTCAGAAAACAAACCTGAAGCTTACACCTGATACCTGAACTGTGTCGTTAGTTAAGAGTAATATTGGTCTCACAGTCCACACAGACTAACTCGTGGTGTCACATTATTGGTCTGCGTTGTTTTGCGCAACAGAAAAACATGCAAACCTGTTTTCTTTTTTTTGGTATATTTATTGATAATCTGATTAATATATTGATGACAACACTGAAATGTTGTAAGCACTGTCCTGCTGGTTTTGTCAGAGGGTCAGTGGTGTTAACATTGCCAGCTTGATCAAACCCTCAGGGGGAGAGTGTGTTTGTTACCTCGGTTGGTCTGGGCAGACTCCTCTGAACAGCAGTGTGTCGCAGCTTCAGCTCCTTCTCTCTTTCTGCGTCCCGTTGGGCCTGACACAGACACACACTTTATTTAAACTACAGATATACACACCCTATGCTACACTTTTGGGTTTGTGTCATTTAGATTAGGTTATGCACTCAGGAAAATCATGTTATCCCCTATCTGAAACTCTAGAGTGCATGTATACACACCTGCTTGCGTGCCTCCACATCTGCTGTGTCCTCTGTGAATCCCGTTTCTGTGTCTGTTTCTTCGAGCTCTTTCTCTGCGTTTTCTGGAAGAACAATCTCAAAGTCGTTCTTGGGAACAGGAAGTGACATCAGTCCCTGCCTCAGCTGCTGCAGGCTTTCCCTTTGCTGTGTGAAGGGAGAGAGATAATTTTCTTAAGTTTGTTGACATTTTATTTTACCTTTGTTAGTTTTACTAAATACAAATGCTCTATGGCATCAAGAAACTTATATTAATGTTTAAAATCCATATATTCATCAGTGAGTTGTGTATTTACAATGTCACATACGTATAAGGAAGAGTGTGTACTTACCATGTGTTTAGCGTATGCAGGGTCAGCCAGTTGCTCCTCACTGTTAATATTCAGTTTGTCTCTCAGTGGCGTGCGGCCGGGAGTCAAACCTGGGGTCACAGCCCCACGTGGGGTCATCCCTCCGACAGCTTGAGGGGTCATGCCCTCTTGTCCCTGACCTGATCCAGGGGTTCTGTTAGAGATGACACAACCATGAATGTTAACATTTACAGTGGCTTCTGGTTTGTCACAGAGTTCGATCAGTTTTAGAGGTGACAGCACTGTTACCTGAACGGTGTGCTGAGAACAGTGTTGGGTGTCTGTATCTGCTGCCTCTGAGGAGTCACTCCACTGAAGTCGCTCTCGTGCAGCGGAGTGTTGAGGCCTCCCTTCAGAGGAGTGTCAATGTTGGTCAAAGCCATCAGGTTCTGGGCTTCCTGAAAATACAGACACAGGTGGCAAATGTTTAACACAGAAAGATGAAAAGTTTTGTTCATGCTGACATTTGTGGCAAAAAATAAATTAAAAATGAGGCATATTTCAGACATTTTATATACATGTGCATTAAATCTGTTCAGAAAACAAAATCTAAAAATTAGTAATAATGTTCCTAAAAACCAGCACATAAACACACCCATTTTTAGCTGCAACAAGTACACATACATTTATCTAGCTCAGATTGTAATGTTTAATTTAAATCTTATTGGTTATTGACAGGGTAGTTTAGCAAAACTGTCATCAACAAAATCACATAAACCATCACTGATAAACTACATTTTCTGAATACAAAGTACATGCACATGAAATATCCCATGCTAAAGCTGGTTACCTGACTAGATTAGACAAGACTTTTAACTGAGAATCTAAAGACGTGTTTGTTTATCTTCTGTGTCACTTTAAATAAGTGCTCGTATATTCAGTGTTTGTGTTACCTGCAATATCCTGTCCTGGGCGGCGGGGGTGCGTGGGGTACGTAGCCCTGTTGTCATGGTGTTGGTGACGCTGTACTCTGACAGGAGGGCCGAGGAGGCAGAATTACCACTTTCGCTCTCCTCAACAGCTTGACGGGCGACCTCACTGGCGACGCCCAATTTGACAACTTCCTCCAGCTCAGCATCACTGATCTATGAAGAACATTTAATTAAATACAAATAAATATAGTATCTGGTAGAAGAGGATCAAGTAAGAATATGAGTGTACTTGGACATTAAAGTAGTACAGGTGTTAGTGTGTATTGGTTACCTGTGGTGCAGGTAAAACTAGTTTGGAGCGTTTCTTGGTGAACTCAGCCACTCCACTGGTCTGCAGGATGGCGGAGGGGAGATCGCTTTCCTTCTTCTTCTTAATCTTCTGTTTATCTCTCTTTCTCTCCCTCTCCTCTTGCTCACTACACACACACAAAAACCCATACGTCTTTGTTTTGTATTTATTGTACTTTTGTAATAAAACTCTTGTTTGTAATGTTACTGACCTGCGTAGTTCTCCGTCCAAGTGCTGCTGTCTGAGTCGTTTGAAGTTCGGCTCCAGAGGTACGTACTGCTCCATGCTGGTGTCATAGAAACCCTTAAAGTAAACAAAATTTTAAAGTTAATAAATTACAGTAGGCAAGGCAGGTTTATTTGTAGAGCACATTTCAACCGCAAGGCAATTCAAGACAAAAAAGCATTTAGATAGAAATTTAGAAAAGTTAAAATAAAAAATAAATAAATAAAATAGAATAAAAATATAAGAAATACAAAAGTTACAGTGCAGTCTAAAAAATGGGTAATGGTTAACAGTATTAGGCTGAGCTCAAATGCTGTCCTGGTGTTGTGGTTTCTGTTTAAATGAAAAGAATTAGCTGATGGCGGTTACCGGTGCAGGTTTCTTTTCGAAGGGGATTTCAGAGTTGTAGTCTACTCCTCTCTTCTTCTTCCTCTTCTTCTGAACATCGATTCCTGCCGCTCTCAGCTCTCTGCGCTTCTGCAGAGCTGCCAACCGTCTGCAGCACAAGGTGAAGGACACTCAGTTACGTCTACTTTTTGGACTTGGTCAGCAACCTTTTCGGGTTACCCATTGCTGTAGTTACAACTAAGAACATCAGTCATGAATAAATAATAAAAATTTGAGATGGAAAATGTCTGAATAAAGAAATAAAAACCCAGTATCTGTAAATGTGTTTGCATGCATGTAACTAACCTGGCTTCTTCCAGCTGTTTCTCTCTGGCCTTCCTCTTGGCTTTCTTACCCTGGGTATTGGCCAATCGAGCCCTGGCCTCTGATAGCATCTCCAACTCATCTATAGATAGTGAGACAGAGACACAATTAATTAATTATTTGTTAGGACACATGTGATGCTGTTAAGTTTAAACTGCTGTCTCTTACAGCTACAAACATGAAAAAGAACTTGGATTTGGTGTATTTGAACTGACCTTCCAGAGGAGGACTGCAGCATGATTTGCTGCATACTAAATCAGTTTCACATTAAATCAATCAGTGCCAGACTTCAGTACCTGAGAGTGCATCTGGGTGAGAGACTAACTTTGAGTATAGAGAGAAAGAGAGAGAGCCAGATGTCACTTCTGCAGCTTGGTCAAGTCACGCAGGGTCTGAAATTAACACCTGGCAAGCACCAAATGCAGGCAGATTTTGTATTTGGTGATGTCTTGGAAGGTAAATATACCAAAATAGTCATATCATAAAAAACTATGTTTTAGTGTCATTTACGAGTGCGCCGCTCTGTCTCTGCTGTCTGTTTGTATCAGAGTTTGACACAGGTGCACCTAATAAACTCTACATCGCTTTGTGCGGCAAAGCATGCAAGTGCTGAAACAGACTTCATGACGCATTCAACTGCATCTCGTAAACTCAAAAAAATATATACTCGAATGGCCATGAAGGTTGTTTAAATTGGTAAAGTTTCTATTTTTTTTCTTAATTTCCTTTCATAAAAAACAGGTCTGTATTTATTTTTTTTAATAATTAGATACTGAAATCATAACAATAACCAATTTTTACATAGGCAGATTAATAAAAATGTAATTAAAAAAATGATCTTATCAAATTGATATTAGCAGACTCAATCAATACAATCTCAAATTCAATACATCCTCAAGTACCTCTTTAATAGTTTTCAAGTTGTCCTATCACTGATGAGTCATGCAATACTGTACAGAATACAATAATGTACAGACAGAGTAGAGTACAGAAGAGGTACCACTGGGTACTGGTACCACGTTCAAGGTACTTGTAACGCTTCAAATATGAATGGTACCCAGCCCTAACTATGAAAGCACATACAGCAAGTAGATGTTCAAAGTATATTCTGTCCTCTGGGTTGGATAAAGTTAAAAGAAAACTTCCTGCAAAAAGTCTGACTTTCCATCACTGTCTTAAGTGGGCTGACGAACCTTCGTCCATGTCCACAGGGTCAGGTCTGGCAGGTTTAGTTTCAGGATTAGGGTCGATCTCTCCTGGTTTTAACTTCCTGGGGTCGTCTCCTACTTCTTCCTCATTGTCTCTTTGTGCTGCCTTGTCTCTGAACACACATACAAATATACATTAATTGTGAGTCGATAGCATTTGCAACAACACGAAGACATTCAACTGAAGGTCTCCAGACACTGTATTGCAAACTATCATACGATCAAGATTAAGGGACCGGGAAAATTTGCTTTCAACTCATGATATAATTATAAGATAGATAATGTAGGGTATAGATGTCTTTAAATCATATAAAACCGTACAGCAGGTATTCATAGTGCTCCAGACACTGGGCAGCAGTACGTCCTATGATAGGAGCAATGGTTCTCCACTGAGTGGGCATCAGCTTGGCCAAATGAAGCAGCTTCTCCTCCTCTTCTCTGGACCATTCTGTTTTCTTGATGCTGGGGTCCAACCATTCGTACCTGCAGACAGACACAGAGACAAGGAATAAAACCCTTATTTAAACAGGTACTCTAATTGAGATTGAGATCTCATTTGCAAAAGAGACTTCAGTAGAGCTGAGAAAATAGGTACAGAGAAGAGACACCCAGGCCCATACATAAAACATCAGAAACAATCATAGACATCCCTAAAAAGTTACTAAATTAACAGATTAAATGCATCTGCTTGGAGTTTTACAGTCCTTTATTATTTGTCCCATTAATGTTGCCAAGTAATGTATATATATATTTCCATTTCCCATGTGAAATGGATGGCGTTATTACTGGTTATATCTATATCTACAAGAAAACATTAGAAAATATTTGCAATGAAATTTTTTTATTGCCATCACGTCTTTCTATCAAGACTCACCATCTGGCTTTGCACTGTTTGGCAGACTTGCGGTGTAGCAAGGAGGCGATACGAGACCACTGGTTTTTCCCATATTTCATCACCGCTGCCTTGAGGATCTCATCCTGGGTAAATGGAAAGATAGGAAACGAGACAGACAGGCACAAATACACAAGTGCCGGTATTATCTTTCCACGTCTTTGATCCAATCTCCTATTTTGCCCTAATGTTAGCTCACTTGCTAACATTTTCCAAGTCTTGCAGGCTGCAGTAATTCTTGCCGATTATGTATCCATCTTTACCGATTAAATATGTTACACAACTTCACACGGGCAGTATTTAAACTTTTTTGTCTATCGCTGGCAGAAGCACACATAATATATTTTTCTAAGCGGGCTAAATCCCGTTAAGTGAGTAGGTAGCTTCATGCTAACTCGGATTCATTCAGTGGTTAGCATCATGCTAAAGCAGCTAGCCATGTAAACACGTACCTCAGTGTTGCGCCAGACGCCTCCTTTTATCATAATTCGCGGCATCTTGAGGGTTTGTTATTCTCTCCTCCCTCAGTAAAAGTTCAATAATTGATACTTATCCAGTTACTAAGATATGTAGAGTTCACAATTTGCACTCATACAAAACCGAAAACAAATGCGAGAGAGCAACGAACGTGCACTACACTGGCACTACACCGGAAACTTGTGTCGCAGAATTCAACGGATCCGCCGGAATGGATTGTGGGTATTATTGTAAAAGTGTTGGGAGGAAATATGTTCCCCCAACGATTAGTGAGTACCCTTTACCACAACGCGAAACCAAATAAATTCCTTTCTCAAAACAGTTGCTTTTTTACCCTTAACCTTACCCTAACCTGACCTCGGCCCTTGCCACAAGGGCAACGGCTCAGGGGATGCTATTCAAAGGGAGAACAGACTTCGACATAACACCTGCACAAATCTCTATCCGTGATTGTTTTCAAGTCTTTTAAATGCAAATTATAATGCTACGCCGTTGTTAAACCGTTGATAGGCGTTGACGCAATTTTGAGGTAACAAGGTAAAAAAAAAAAGTAGTTACTGTGAATTAAAAGAAATAACACAATACAATAATTAATACTTTAACAAGCTTATCGGCAGCTTATCGTATGTCACGCCTTACAACCTGCCATATCATTTGAAGTATTGTACGGTTATTTAATAGTCACAGTGTTCAGTGTAGTGCTCCATCAGCAGTTTATTCCTGGCTATTCCTGGTTGTTGCTGGATTGTTTTATTAAATGCAATAGCACCCTCTCGTGGTTGTAGTATGCACCTGCATTGACATCTGCAGTAAAAACAAAGGTAGTTTACATAAAATCCCAAGCAGTTTTCATTTTAACATGCCTATAGTTTCTCTGTGGGGAGGTTAAAGGTGCTAGAGCGCATCCAATATTTCCCATGACCTAAAACCAGCTTTACTGGCATATGAAAGGTGAATGGAATAAGTTATTTCAAGAGGCAAAACAAGAGCTAACTGTTGTTTATTTTGCTCTAAAAATCAATCATTAATTTAGTCCAGACTGATGTTGTATTTAGGAAACTGTCACTGCTGCAGTATAGCATCATTGCCTGCTAGTTGTTGCATTAAACAAAGTGATACAGCCATGACGTGTCCTTGGCTTTCCATCCACTCAAGTACTTCAAGCAAGGTCCAACCACCTACTTATATTCATACTAAATGCCCGAAACACAGCAAAAAGCAGTCAGAATATCTGGAGCGACAATGTTTTTATTTCAACTCGGTATCTGAGGTACATATTTACTGATTTCACACAAATGATACCAGGCTACATGTATGTTTTTCACACATTAGCACGACATGGAGAACACTTACATCAACATGACAACAGACATGCACAAACAAGGCAGAGACGGTGGCTTGGTGCACCGACCAACCGTTGGCCCGAACACAAAGAACCAACCAATCACAATGGGTGATATTACTGACTTGATTGGGTGTAGGGGAGAGGAAGCGGGGGGATACAGAGGAGTGGGAACAGAGTAGGAGAGGAAGTGAAGGAGAATAAAGGAGGAGCGGGGCTAATACCTAAAATAAGACAAATCGTAACACTGAGCACCATAACAAACAATAAATAATATGTTCAGTATTGACAATAAATATCAATAATCTCATAAATAACATTAGTATCCCTTTTCAATAACATATATCCTTAAATCTGATATGAGCTGCACACGTTCCCATCAAATATTATGATTTACCTTACTGCAGTGGACACACTCACACTCTCACACACTTCTCTCTCTAACAGACACACACACACACTCTTTTTCTCTTTACAATTCAGCCCAGTGTTATGAGAGCAATACTGTAGGACCAGGGACACGGGGTCATCTAAAGGTGGTTTAAAGGTGATGCTTAGCTAGTTGGGGATCACATGCAGACTGATATGTACAACTGTAAACTCAGTCCCACCCTCCCTTTATACCCCCCCATCCCACCTTTCTGCTTTTCTCTTACCTTATTTTTTTTAAAACCTTTTTCCCACTACCCTTAATTCCTCCCATCTCCCTCCCTTTCTCTCACTTATCTCTACATTTGTCTATTTCAGGTCTCCAGCATCTCCCTGGATGGTCTTTTTAATGCGGAGCAGCATTGTGGTCAGCCACTGGTCCAGGCGGGACACCGAGTCAAACTCCTTAACAGCCTCCGTGAAGGCCTCGCTGTTCTGCTCCTCGTGGGCTTCTAGGAGTTTCTGTGGCAACGAAACATGAGACTTAGGGACCTATTTTATTCTTTGAAATATTACCACCTCGGGGGTCCTCCTGACTGTGGGCTGAGATACAGAAGCTTTCTCTTTCATCATGTGTGGCACGTAGTTTTAGAGAAAAAGAGGCCACTTGTAATTTTATCCCCAGAGATCGATTCAGTTTAATAGCACATCATCGTTTATGTGTTGATTACATTTTGCGTTAAGCTCAATCCGAAGAAGTAACTAGTAACTTAAGTCACTGAATAAATGTAGTGGATTAAAAAGTACATTTGTCTCAGAACTGTGGCAGAGTAGAAGAATAAAGTAGCAGAAAATGAAAATGTAAACTGGTAAGAACTCTGAACTACATTTAGACTGTAAAGAAACAGAGTAGTGAGTGATAAATGGCCATAATCATGCACATTACTTTAATGATGTCCCATTTTGCTATGACATGGACATTTCATTAATTAAAAAACTTTATCATTTCAAATCAAGCAACAAAACCGTATAAGATATTTCTTGCTTTTTGTGAGACAATTTGTTTATATTATTGTTAATATAACTGATGATTAAAACTTTAATGATCATGGGCGAATAACAGTAGCAAACATGACCTTTAATACAATATTTATGCACACTCAGAGGGTTATGTGGGAAAAAAAAATGTTTTTATGAGGATAGAGAAGATTCATGGTTAATTTAATTGTCATTATACAGCAGCAGATTGTCCATTGAAACCTGGGTTACTCTCTTAACCTTTCGCAAGAACCTCTTTTGATGTAGTTTTAGCTTGACTTACTTTTACAAAATGTTAGGACAGAAATGGAGAGACGAGGAAAAGGAGAGAATTACCTTTAACAGTTTGAGCTCTCTGGAGTCTGAGAAGGCTGGGAACATCTCCTCATACTTCTCTATGGCCAACTGAAACACACGTACACACACACACACACACACACGATCATACAACAATATAAAACAAACAGAAACTATTTAAAAGTATCGCTGGGCACACACGTGTCAGTATGCATGTGTGTGAGTGGCTGTCTGACATGTGACTGTCTCTGTTCAGTTTTGCGTGTGTGTGTGGGCACGCGCGCGTGTGTCACCTTGGCATTCAGTTCATCCACAATGAAGTGACACAGTGAAGCCTTGAAGAAATACTCTTTAGCATTGTACTTCAACAGAGGATTGTCCATGGTGCTCATAGCAACCTGAAAAACACACACAAATGCTTTGACTTTTAAGGCCGCGTGTGATCAGATAAAATGTTCTTATAATCTAACTTAGTGGTGTTTTAATTTGTGTTCTATTCTATTTTACACACCGTGAAGCATTTAGCTAATTTGCTAAGAAGAGTTTTACGTTTAATCATATTATAGAAACTTTAACTATCTTATTATTCTCATCATTAATTACAAATGTATTATTTGTAATTCTCTTCATGATCATCACTGTGTGGTAGATCTGTCCTCACAAGTCCTCAGCTGTTACCTGTTCATAGATTTCAATAGCTTTCTGGTACTGCTCCAGCTGAGCACTGTAGTGTCCGACCTTCAGAAGGCATTTGTTGGCTGAGCTGAAACACACACAAACAAAGACACACACACACACAAGGTGATGGCTAATATGTGCATTACTATTGTCTCCACCGCCTGAAAGTAAGAAGAGGAATATTTGCCAGGCCAAGTTAGATGATGTCTAATGTAGATGATGGATGCTGTATTATCCCGCTGTAAAGGCCACCAGGCTTTCTGTCATACAGCAATGGGAGTGGGAGTGACCACCTCATCAGTCAATGTATCTTTCGGTCATTTGATTTTTTTTTTTTCTTCCTTAAAACTGGTTAGATTTTTTATTTATTTTCTTTTTTCATTTCTGTCTTCTGGTGATTTTATTTTCTGTTATACAAAATTAAGATCGAACCATTTAAAAAATTTTTTTTGCTCAACTTGCTGCAACTAATCATTATATATTCATTATCAATCAATTTGCCATTTGCCAATTACTGTATGTTCTCAATTACCTGAATCACATTTAGTTTAGAAAACTTTAATTAGGAATAGATGTGAAATAGGTCCAGCACCCAAAATGTTCATATTTATGTAACATAACAAAAGGAAAAAGCAGAAAATGTTTGGAACTTCTGCTTAAAATGGACTTAAATGATTAACAGATTATCAAAACAGTTGCAGTTGACATGCTGATTAATCAACAAATCATTATGGCTCTATTTATCTGTATTTTGTATGTGTTAGTTTAGCTTTGACTGGCATTTCAAACAGCACATATACCTGTTAGATTCCTCTCCCTTGTAGTAGTCCGCTGCCTGCTCATAGTGGGCAATGGCCTGAAAACAAAACAAAAAGACAACAAAAAAAACCCCACAAAGGTCAGCAGTGAAGATCATAACTTACTTGTATATTCAAATTCTTTTAACAGGTCTGATTTCATCTGCAAATTAAACTAAACTTTAAAAAGAATTAGCTCCCCCCTCTCATACCTTCTCAATATCAACCAGCTCAGACTCATAAATCTCCGCTATGGTGATGTGATGCTTGGCTGCAATGGTGAACCGACCCTGTGACCAAAACACACACACACACACACACACACACACACACACACACACACACACACACACACACACACACACACACACA
>JBBPCS010000573.1:6101392-6111646 GCA_037974645.1 Hollardia meadi | reverse complement strand
TTAAACATGTTGGCTGCTCTGGCATACATTTCACAGGCATCCTCCACCTTATGGTTTCCCCTATAAACACACACACACACACACACACACACACACACACACACACACACACACACACACACACACACACACAAAGACAATTATTTAATGATCATTTTTTTTCTAATTTTATTTTGACTCCTTGAGGTCATGAATTTGTGTATTTTTTTATTTATTTTTTTAAACTTTACTTTCATTTATGTTGCAAACTGTCACAGTATTTTAAATTAGCATGCACTGTTGCCCAGCTGAAGGACATCATGGTGGAGGGCAGCTGAGGATCTGTTCATCCTGCAGCTGAAACTCTAAAAATCGAATCTTTCCCCTCTCATTTGGCATAAATCTGGTGTTTTGTTTTAACAGAGTATGAAAAGAAATAAAGCTCAATTAAACTTGTCTCATGTTTGATTCTTATCTATACTGTATATCTGATTTGTGGCCATGTGACTGCAGCATGAACTAGTTCACATAATGTTTACATCACTCTGCATGGGAAAGAGCTCTGGCTTTACAGCTCTGTGTGTATTTGATGAAGAAAAACACAGAGGACAGCGAATCAAGCAGCGAGTTTATAGACAAAGCGAGGTCGCCAATTTCATTGGCCTTAATATAATTGTAACTTTTAAATCATCATATTATTTATTGCTAGATATGGTTGAAATAAGCTGATTTCATCCATTTGGTTTTTTGAGGCCACAAGAACTTGTTTCTATCTATCAGCCCAATAATGTGTATAATGGACAAATGCTTTAATAATAAAATAATGTATTTTTTAATTCCATTCAAGCATGCACTTTGCTGTTCTTCAGTGTTTAGTCAGAACCCATTTAGTCTTTTTTTTCTGTCATTTTGACAGACACGCATGACAACTCTATCTATCTATCTATCTATCTATCTATCTATCTATCTATCTATCTATCTATCTATCTATCTATCTATCTATCTATCTGGCCTAAATTACATACATCTATATCTATCTAATTGTAAACATAAGCTCCTCCCACACATGAAGGCCCACACACACACACACACGAAGAAAAAGAAACAAAAAAAAAACAGCCCCCGCATCACCATCGACTGGTTTCTCGCACTACGTCTTGGCTGCGCTGCTCTCCCCGCCTCCATGCATCTCTTTCCCGGCCACACGCTCCGTACGAGCCCGCCGCCCTCTCCCGCAGCAACAGCAGCAGGCAAAGAGCCACATTTACATTTCTCATGCGTGACAGGTCACGACACGCAGGCCACATTATCTGCGATGATTGCTCATATTTTTGAGATAGGTGACGAAAAACGACTCGGACTATAATAAACCTTGGATAAATCTTTCATGAGGACGCAATGTCACAGTGAAAGTTACCACCTCCTATGGGGACGTACAGAACAGATTGTAGGAATAGCCGATAAAATATGAAATAGAACAGTACAGGGTTTGAGAAGGTCTCAGAAACGCAAATGGCTCATAAATGATTAATATCCCAGGCCTAGTAATTTCTCCGTCAGGGAAAGCAGTTCGCATTTGACAGGCTTTGATGGGCCCTGCCTCTCTCCTCCATACCAAAATGAGAGAGAGAGTAAGAGAAAAGGTAAACAGAGGCAGAGAAGAGAATGAGCGCATCCTTTACCCGAACATCCCTCCGAGGAAGGATCCAGACGCTTTGACCTTCTTGTCGGCTTCAGCCATCAGCTGCATGGCCTCCTTCTCTTTGCCGGTGTTGTCCATGGCGAGCGGGGTCTGCCGCTGGCGGAGTGATGGCAGGAAAACAGGCCGATGTTCCGCAGTGGACGGACACGAAGGCAGAGCAGAGAAGAGAGGGAGACGTCTCTGCTGTTGCTGATGGTGGTGCTGATGCTGAGAGGCTGCGGGCTCTTCTTCTACGGTGAGAGAGTAAAGTCATTTCCAGCTCACTGCCACCATCTGCTGGAAAGAACAGGAAAGGTAACGGTCTAGAAAAAAAAAAACGTTCCCTGCGTTCTAATACCCATACTACCATACTATTTAGTATGGCAGGAAAACATTTAGTATGTCCCAATACATGGCATGTAAAAATATGCAAAAAATACCAGGATGTCATACTGCATCCGGTTGCATTTTGCAGTGTGCTAACCAGCATGCTTTCCTGGCTGTTGTGACCCACAATCCTCTGTGCAGAGGAAGTTACGTTGTACATCACATCGACTGAGCCGCCGAGAGAGCACAGACAGATAACAGCTCATAATAACAGATGACTGCACGTTTAAATAAGGACTACATTTTTTGTGATTTATGTGTATAATTAATACATTAATATACAGACTGCACCGGATGTATGAGCAAGCATACACACTGCATGCAACAGTATGTATGTTTTTTAAGAGCAGCTGCGGTTTATACTAAAAGAAAAAAAAAAGTATGTCATTTGGAATACTTTATTTTTCAGTACATACTGCAGCTGCTTTCACAAAGTGCATACTGTTGCATGCAGTATGCATAGCCTACAATTGGGACATACTACTTCATCACAACATTGTGCCTTGAACTTTGACCCTCCTGTTTGTACATCTGTTATTGCAGTCTGTATATACACATTTGTTACAAAAAATGTAGCACTTATTTAAATGGTTAGTCATCTGTTATTGTGGCTGCTGTCATCTGTCAATGAGCTGTCATCTGTCTCTCTCTATCATCTGTCCCTCCAGTGAACATGCATTACAGTTGTTTCCGGGTTGTGAGATCTCCATTAGCCTCCACTCTATTACAATGCATGTGAGTTGATTTTTGTTTGCTGTACACATTGCATTTATAAAATACAATTAAAAAGCAGAAACTCTTTCCAAATAAATGCTCTAGATACACATGCACTAATCACAGACCCCACAATCCATCAATTTCTCCTTATATTTCCAACTAGTTTCACTCCTTACACTGAATACAGTAGACTACAAGTTATTATTTTTTGGGCTTAGAAGGTGTATTAATAAGCATCTGGCCACTCAGGGTCAGTAAAACCCTGCAACAATCTGACGTAATATCTCCTTTAAGCATTTCCAAATGGTATTATTGTTGGCGTCGCAGTCACAAAGAGAGACAGTTTTAGCAACATGGCTACTGCTAGCAGTTTGGCTACTGTCCAACGCAAAAGCAACTGTAAGGATAAAAATTGGAGCAAGAAACTCTGGTCTCAGTGCTGTGATAAAGGCAGAGTAAACACCCGGTTGTATTCATAAGTATAGCAGGTCTTGTTCGACAGGTTTGAACCCTGGCAACTCTTGGTGGTAAGGGGAAACACATATTGACAGGGCAACAGATTTTGACGTAACACCGGAGCGCTTTCCATCGGGTGAATGCCCATCTGTTCACTCTTGTTTTACCTCGGTTTCTATCACTTGCCTTCTTCACCTTCTCCATCAGTGGGGTTCTTTTTCTTTTGCAGGGTAGAGTTTCCACAGTTATTCTATTTGTTCCACTGTTACTTGGTGATAGCAGTTGGGAAGAACAATGTCTCTTCCAGTTTTGGTTTCGCTACTGACTGAACCATTTCCAAATCCAGCCCGGTGGCAACATGAGTAGAATTGTGAAAGTGAAGGTTAATGAACCAATCTAAAAGCGGACGGTGTCATTTTGTATTTAGCCATTTCACTGTGCAATCAATGAATACTTCATAATGGTAAGTTAAAGCAAAAAAGCTGTCTATTGCCTGTTTAAAGCAATAACATTTTTATTTTTACCATATTTTGTATCTCTAGAAACCTTGTGATCATGAGTATAAATTAAGTTCTGCAAGTTTGATCAATGCTTTCCCAACCATAACACGTAATAATAGACCCCCTGAAGGTCAATTTGAAGGTTAAAATGGACTATTACTACAAACGAAGTAACAAAAATAGTAAAAAAAACCCAAAGGTAACACATTGTGCAAACAAACAAATACTCCAAGCAAGAAAAAAACAAAACATATATTGAACATACAGATAACTATTAATTAAATGTCCATACTGTCAGTGACATCGACAAGCAGAGACTGACAGACCATCTATCAGCTGGAATATCCTTCATCTCCCGTGACAACTACAGGACACAGCCTCCCTGTCAAAGCCCACATTATCATGCTCACACACAAAATCACAGCAATGTTTTGTGTACAGACACAAATTGAGAGGCTTTGTCTTTATGGGACTGACAACAGTAATTACCTCCTTTCCTACGCCTCATCACTGCATCTTAAAAGTTAATATCTCAAAAGTTATAGGAACATCAACTGATTACATATCTTTTTTTTTTAGACCAAATAATTTTAATAGTCTTTCAATTAAAATAGCATACATTCGGTATGACCAAGAAACAATTCAACTGGTGGAGAAATCCAAGACAATAAAGCATGCTCAGTTTAATCACTAAAGCAAGGGTGTGTTCAACAAAGCATTTGCTGGAGAAGCTCAGCCACTATGCAGACTTGAACATGTTTTCGACAGATCATTTTGACCTAAAGTGGTGACATTTTGTATATTGAGGTACTTCAATGTTTAGCACACAGAGTTAGCAGCTGAGTCTAACATATTGTCATTGAAGTTGCAGTGTAGGCTACCCAGCCATGGCCAAGATTGTTTAATTTCATTTGACCGAAGTCCGATGGAAACGCGTCCCTGCAAAAAGTTTGTTGAACACAGCTTTAGCTTCCAGTTAGTATAAGTCCAGAAGAAAAGAAAAAAACGTGGAAAATGTTCCGACAAATATTTTCTGGAAGATCACTGTACAAAGAGTGACAAGCTCCATTCATTTTACTTTTTTTTTTTTTTTTTTTTAAAAGGCAGACTTTACACCGAAACAATTTTAAACAACTGTTTAAAGTTCTTGCCTCTTAATTATCATGAAAATAAGAAATAAATAAATCATCAGAATGATCAATACGTTAAAACAACTTTCACATCAAAACAAAGAACTCATGCAGTGGCAGCAGACTTTGAGGCTCTTCCGCCTCAGATGGGATGTTGCTGCTACCGCTCTGAAAACTGATCTTTTTTTTTTTTTTTTTTTAAATAAATCAAAAACAGGTGATTATTATCCCATAATCCTTCTGTGCAAATCATCTTTCTCTTAAACATTACGGAAGTAAAAGTCAACTGGTCTATAAATCATGTCAGTCATGCTATGATTTTAATAACTTAACAGATATTGCCATTAAGATAGATTTTTTTATCCCAAAATCCCATGGATAAATAATGAAGTGCATAATCAAACTATTGAGAATGTGATAAATGATCCAGTGGTAGAATAAAGAGTAAACCTTGTACACAAAGCACACACAGGTCTTTACTGAGCCTTTTTTCTTTTTTCTCTGTAATCACGTTAAACTCGTTCAGGCAATTTCCTCAATCAGGTGCAAATAACAAAACAAAAGCAAACAAAGGCCAGATAATATGCTTTTGCAATATTAAATGTCATTCCATCATGTTGCTAATTGTACTTCATTTTTTCTCAATTTTAGACTAGAAAAGATGTGGTGGATAAATCTGGGCGGGGAAAGCGAAAGAGGAGCATACTGTAAGCCCCTCCCTCATTACCACCACTGAAGTGCCCTGAAGCAAATCCATTCTCCTCCAACAGCTTGAGCAAAGCTACTCAGAGGCCGACAGGTCACAATGTGGAGGTGCTGGGCAGGAGTGGGACTGTGTGCAACTATATGAGTGAGAAAAAGAGAGCATTGCTAATCCTGATAAATACAGTAAATGCTTAAAAAAATACAACTGAGGTGCCAGCAGTAATGCTGTTATCTTTCTACATAAATTAGTGTCGCAGGTTTTGATACATAGAGGCTGTGTATTATTGTATAACATCTCTCCGTGTGCATATAAAACTTGAGCCTGATGTATGTTCAGCGATGTTCAAATGTATGAACAGAAATAAATAGAGTTGTTGTAGCACAAACTAGAGATGCACGATATATGGATTTATTTTCAGCCCATACCAATAACCAAGTGTCACCTGCTTCTCATGACAGATATGATAACATAATAGTTCACACCTTCTTTGCACTGACGACTTTGTTGTGTTAAAAACCCGTGGACTTTTTCCTTCCTCTCTGAACTCTCGTGGAACGTGTATTGTAAATTGCAACCGTGCTGTCGTCCTCTGGAACTGTAAAAATACGTCCACACCGGCAACAACATGTTCACTGTGTGGTTCTACACAGGAGCAGCAGTTTGATGTCACGAGCACGGGGACATCTGTGGAGAGCCACATCATTCAAAAACACCTGATACTTTTAACATGTTGACAACACACCTTTAAAGTTGGTTTGTAATCTGACTAATAAACAACACAGAGAAGAAGGAAAAGTGCAGCACGCCGTTTATGGAAAGCCAGGCAATTCAAAAACACCTGATTTTATGTTAATATGTTGATTTTAACAACACGTTGTTTGAGGGTGTAGATGCTGTAGCTCTTTGGCTACGTATACTCTTTTAATCAGAATACTAAATAATTACATAAATTAATATATATAAATACAAATGTTTGGGCTGATGTTTGGGTCCGGTATATATATATATATATTGTGCATTCCTCGTACAACCTGTCTGATAGATAGATAGATAGATAGATGGATGGATGGATGGATGGATGGATAGATAGATAGATAGATAGATAGATAGATAGATAGATAGATAGATAGATAGATAGATAGATAGATAGATAGATAGAGTTGTCATGCATGTCTGTCTAATTGACAGAAAAAAAAGACTAAATGGGTTCTGACTAAACGCTGAAGAACAGCAAAGTGCATGCCTGAATGGAATTAAAAAATAAATTATTAAAGCATTTGTCCATTAAAAAGAAATTAACAGTCTTTTTTGAATCTTTGCTTCCATTTACTCCCCCACTTCCCTTTCTTTAATGCTTCCCTCTGTTGTTTTTGCCTTTCTCACTTCTTTTGAAGCCGACGTATTTTCATGAAACACACTGATTCTTCTTCTTTAAGCTCCCCGACTCCTACTACACATTTTTCTCTTCAGTCCTCCTCTGACAGAGTCTCGTGTGGTGTCGACGGTCGGGACTTGCTGTGACCTCTGACCTCTGCCTTCCTGTCCTGCAGGAAGTCTTGAATCTCTCCGGGCAAACACTGGAACCTCTCCTGAAAATCGGCCTCCACGGCCCCTTGCAGCTGGAGAGACACAACAGAATTGTGATTCACATTGATCTCTCTTGTTTGATTGATCGCCTGCTGATGGTTCTTTCAGCAGAAACCATGATTAGCTACTGCTGCAAACAAGACTGACACCACATAAACACAACACAGAAATGTATTTCCCACTGTTGAGACTGATGGGTTGTAGATTTTGAAATGCAACCCGCTGTTGTCAGCCATTACTACCAACAGTTGAGCAGCTCCAATGTGGCTACCAGAGGGCACGATACATCACTCAAACGCCCCACGTTGACGTCAGTACTGATCTCAAACTTAAGGTTTATTTCACCTTGAGGCACAACAAGATATAAAGGAGCGTGAGAAAATTTCACCTTTGGTTTCAGGTCTTGTATCTCCTGCAGGAGCTCATTGTACTGTTCCACCAGCTGATCGTGGCGCTTCGCCTGCGTCTCCTCGAGCTGCAGACAGAGAAACAGGCAGTATTCAGTCTGTAGAAAAACCCATTAAAAAAAATCAGCTTTAACCCAGATTCTCCGTCCTCCGCTCACCCGTTTTATGTTCTGGACCACTTCATTGACATAGGACTTATTGATCTCAATCTTCTCCCTGGGAACAAACAGTCAGATGGGTTGAGTTTAAGCTACATTTCTTCTGATTTTTTCTGGTAAGTCTAGCTGGATGGATCAGTGCATGGAGCATGATGAAGGAACTACATCAGTGTGTGTCTGTGCATCGTACTCTTCAGCCAGATGTTTCTCTTTGGTCTTCGCTTGGTTGATCTTCTCTGTTCTTCTTCGATCCATCTGCCTCTTCAACTCTTTTTTCTCCCTACAGCAGGAAAAAAACATTGAAAATTAAAAAGTGGTTAAAAATGTTCAATTTAGTTGTGAAAATGTCTGTATCTGCAGCAGGTAGTAGGTCTTAAACCATAAAAAGTGGCAAACAATGATTACTGGCTGACCTTAGGACGTTCTGTTCAGCCCAAAAATGATCAAACATAAAGCATCGTATTGAACAGATTAAAACAAGGCCACCTCTAACCAGATTAAAGCCTCAATTTAAGGATTGAATATAATTACAAACAGAATACACAAATACATTTTGGTGTCCCTGGTCAAGTTTTCTGCAACAGTTCTACTTCTAATCTAAGGCAATTTAAAAAGCAGCTTTTAAACTTTCAAACACAATAATAAGCTTTACTTTTCAGTTTGGTTCATCTGAATGGAATCTGACTTTTTACTTGTACAGTATGTACTGTAAGCATGACATGATACACAGAGTAAATGCTCTCCAATACTGCCGTTATGAAAGTAGCTCTAAATAATGTAATTCTCTGTGTTAAAAAAAGAGATTTAACACCCAAATGTTTGTCATTTTAGTCCCAGATTTGTAACTCACTTGTCACAGATGTCTTTGAGTTTCTTCATCTGGGCATTGTGACTCTCCTCAGCCAGACTGCTCAGTCGCTCTGTGAGCTGCAGGAAACCGAAACGTATATTTGACAATCGTGTTCAAAGCACGCGGGGCCACACAGGGCCTGTGGAACATAGAACTAATTACTACAGAACAGCACAGAATCAACTTACTTTTGTTAATGTAATTATATTATTATGTTCTGTTATGACTCAGTGAGACTTATTAAGCATTTTGGGGGGATTTTACTTTGAAAGACACTGCCTGCAACAGAAAGGGAGCTTTATAAGCAGTTTTTATAGACATCGGATGGTCTGTGTCAGCAGCAGAGGATTGTTTTTTTTTTTACTTTACCATTTTAATGTGTTCTCTCTGCAGATATTTCTGACTGTAGTACTGTTCCTGCCTCAGAGCCAGGAGCTGCTGCTGCTGCTCGTCTCTCAGCTGCTGGAGGCGCTCGTCTTTCTCACTACCCGAACACGAACTTCTGAATAAACATAAACAAATACACAGATGTGCATTATACGAAAACACAGGAAAAAGTCGAGACTAACGATAGGCTGCAGACTTTACATTACAATAAATATTACTTCATACTGAAGAAGAAAGGGCAATGATCACTTGAATTTGACACTTGTTGTTTACACCATAAGGTAATTAAAAAACCAAAAAAAAAACAAGGCCTGTACATGATATTTTTCATGTCAACTCTATAGCTGCAATGATTAGTTGATTCATTGATTTGTTAAATTTAATTAGCTACGGACTGTTTTGATAATTGATTAATGGTTTCAGCCTTTTTTCAAGTAAAAATGGCTGCCTTCAGCTTCTTAAATGTAAGAATTTGCTGCATTTCTTTGTCATTTAGGACAGTAAATGAAGAGTGTTTTGGATTGCTGGTTGGACAAAAGAAGCACTTTGCAGACACACTTTGGGCTCTGGGAAATTGAGATTGAGCATTTTTTCACTTTTTGTTGTTGTTGACATTTTAAACAATTCTAAACAATTAACCGTGAAAAATCGTCAGACTAACTGATAATGAAAACGATCGCTAGTGACTGTCAGATACTATAACTATAACTATAGCCAACCCAATTTTAAATTGATAAGATGAGCAGAAGAAATACAGCAGTTAAAATAATATCACATTATAAACATGTATACCTGCTCTTGCTGCACTGTCTGGTCATCTTCTTGTTCTTGTTGTTGAACTCTCGGAGGAGCTCGGAGGTTTTCTTCTGGTGACGTCTCACCAACTCCTTCAGCTCTTTAAACTGCCGTCTCTGCTCCTTCTGGTAAACCTTTGACTGCTGCAGACTCTCTATGGCGCACACTGAGACATCTGGTGCCACAAGTGATCATGCAGCATATTTTATTAGACCTTAGATGTCTTTCTCCTGTGTTTTTTTTTCTGTTAAAGCTTAAAGGCTTTTACAATCTCATTTTTAATACATTACCAACATAATTTTTTAGATAAACAAGTAAAAACTTCTGTGAAATAAGTCTTTTCAAGATAATAAGAAATACGGTAATATGTATAGATGGAATGTGAACCTCAAACCCAAACAAACACCATTGCATTTATAAGCGCGCACACACACACACACACACACACATACACATACACACACACACACACACACACACACACACACACACACACACACACACACACACACAC
>JBBPCS010000573.1:6053288-6078728 GCA_037974645.1 Hollardia meadi | reverse complement strand
GGGGGGGGCATGGTACGGTACATGCAGACTATGCGGAATGTAGATTGATGCACATAAGGAGGAACCAAAGTTCACAAGTGCGAGTTCTGCCTGGAAACTTTGCGCCGCAAAAATGTGCTGAGGTTAGCACAACAAGCTAATGGAAGCTATTAGTTGTTTGGGAACAATTTGTTTTCCCGGTCAGCTACAACAGCAACAGAGAGAAAGTTGTGGCTAAGACAAAGTTGGTGTGTCGGTGTAGGCATTTCTTTCCAAACTTGCACTCCTAAACTGGGCTATGAACCAAACCATGACTCGTGTGTTCCGTTTTTACATCCTTGCATGCCGTGAAGTGTTAAAGGAGCAAAAACACTGTCAAATGAAAAGGATCCAGAAGTTTCACACACTGCTGAGCACTTCAAAATTATGGTCAGAAGTCTTTTTCATTCAGACTGAAGTTTTGTGACAAGATGGTCAGCCCGTACAACAACAAACTAAAAGCTTTTCTGCTGGTTTGGGCATTTTGAGTCTTCCAGGTCAAATGAATCTTATTTTGTGCATCATAAAATAAATCACGTATAACAAAGAGTCTATCCTCCTGAGCAGAGATAAGCTTCCCATAGCTCTGGAAGAGACAGGATTCTTTCACTTGACGCAGGACTGACTACAACAGCGAGAGGTAGCCGGAGGGCCGTGCTGACATAAGCATAGAGATCCAAAGTTTGTCCTTGTTAGTGTGATTCAGCCTGTCTGTGGGTTCTGGAGAGCCGGGCTGTGAAGTGTGAAAGCACATTTGGCTGCTCTCGCCTCCATCACTAAATCATCTGTATCACTGTTATACCCTTACTTGCAACCACTTGAAAACGTAGCCTCGTGTTCTGAAAACAAAGGGTCTCCGGAGAACTGACTCTTCTTTTCCAAGTGTGTCTCGTCAAAAATGGAAGCTATTATGTTACACGGTAGCAAAATCCACTGAAGGTGAGAAATGAAAAAAAAAAAAAATCACAAATATATGGAAGTACATAAAGGCATTTAAAAACATGTTTCTGCAAAACTGTTTTGAAAGCTGAGACTTTGGGTCCAATGAACATAACAATTTTTAATTACATTTTTAAATTTCTATTTTTCAAGTTTTAGGTCCTCCCGATTTATTTCTACATCCTCTTTGAGGTAAAGCAAGCACGTTTGCCTGCAGCCTCTGTCACTAAACTGTCATTTTGAAGCATCTCAGTAAGTCAGTAAAGCATGATATGCAATATTGACTGACGAGCACAACTGTGAAAGTGCCAGCAACTAATATTTTGCACATACATTTAATACCTTTAAATGAACCATTTTAGAACAAGCAAAACAGGGATTCTGTGTTTCACCTGCAAATAATCTGTAAAACAAAAAGATTCTCTCAGACAAATGAAATTAATTTAAAATTAGCCGCTCCTCTTTGACCACGTGGATCTGAGTTCATCGAAAGTTGAATGTGGTTTAATTAATAATTTAAGTTCTAAAACTACTTTGTGTGCTGATCATTTGACCATTGCTGAAAATCCTAAACAAATAACGCAGCATCAGAAATGTTGATGCAGAATTAGTTATATATTAGGCCTGTCAATCAATCAAAAATATTTTATTGCAAGATTTAAAAAAATGTTTTTTTTATGCATCTGTGATCAGAGAGAAGCCTTCATACTGATCATAGACTATGACTAAGGCCATTACACATCTAATATACATCATTTCACAAGGTCTAATGCCATGATATGATTGCCTTTACAGGACTATTTGCTGTTGAGACCATCACTGCATCCCTGTTCCACAATGAAAACACAGATGAGGGTGAACATGGGCTCAATCCTATGTGATGTAACAACAGTCTCTATATGGTTCTTCCATCTAGTGGTCCAGAAAGGCCTTACAGTGCAGGCTTACTCAAAATGTTGTCGGCACGGTGGATGGAACTAAATAAATTCAGGTTTCGTGTGGAGTTCTGATACTTTAGCGGTACAAATCAAAACAAAATGAAACTCTCCATCACAAATGTCTGCATCACTTTTTGTTCAGTCATCTGAAGCGTAATAATATTATTTAGCTGGAGTTTTACTTTATTGCACATCAAAGCAGTTTTGAAGAAACTCAGGAGGTTTGATTGCTATTCTCACGCATAACTACTCTAATCAATTAAAATGCATTATAGTTAATTGCATTTCTTTTCTTTTGACCTGTAAATGCTGCATGAGTAACATGAGTAATGTAGTGTAATCTTGGTCTGAGCTGTGCCCTTCTAGCAACTTACAACTATAGTTTTTTGACTAGAAGATAAAAATTCTTCCTTTTAAATTCAATCTATACTCGGAAAGGCGAGTGGGGTTAATTTCCTGAGATGAGGGCATCATTTCTTTTTGAATATGGCCAGAAAAGAACATTTATATCAACAGAGCAGTGTAATGGATTTACATGTATATTGATTTCAGAATATGCAAGAATCTCTGAAGAATGACCTTCTAAAGTGACCAGAAGAGCAGAAAGAATGTCTCCAATCAAATCAGAATGAAGAATCAGAATCCTACTGAACCTTGTGCTCTTATGAAGTCTGGAATAATCACTATAAATAAATTGATATAGCACTGAATTAATAAAAAACTGTCAATATTTGTCAATCATGACCTCATGTAGCCTGCTACAGTACAAGTTCAATACAGAGCGCTTGAAAAGAAAAGATCATTTTGATGTTTTTAAGCTTTCATCTCTGAGACTACTAATTAGAGAGCTTTTCCAAAACACTGCAGAATTCCTCTGGGCCATCATCTAGTACAAATTCTACATTTCCAATCTGTGTTTTCAAACATGGACTTGCTATCCTCTGAAAAAGAAAAGAAAAGCCCCACAAGTTCTTTAAACAGTCATTTAATAAACGTAGGTATCGATTTGTTCCTGGTTGTCTCATTTTAGAATGACACTCTTTTAAATTATTCAGTGAAAAGACAATGAACAGACATCCCACACAAGGCCACAAAAACAACTCGCATAAGCCTGGCAGTCATCGGCACACGGTCAGTAATGAAACGGCATTATCCAAGTGGTGGAGCAAATTGCTGGGAAATAAGTGGGAAGAGTTGAAAAGGTTGCACAGCCACGTTTCCCTTGTCCTACCAGTTTCCTTGAGGGGAAAATAAGCAGCGGAGTCAGAGGGAGCCACCAGAGGAGTTCCAACGAAAAAGGTCCAGTATAGTGGCTGGTGTTCTACCCAAGTCTCCAAATAACCTCTAGCTTATTGGGTTTACTGATCTCAAGACTGGAAGAACTTCAAAGGAGACTTGCAGCAGTTGGGGTTCTTTTAATAATCATAACAGTGAAGGGACCTAAGCAGAGTATTGAGAAATGAGTGCTGCAGCTGTGTAAGAGACCAGAGTAATGACCCTGAAACAATCAGAGAAAGTTGGCCATTAAAGTCATTTATCAAACACTAATGTCAAACATTCACTGGCTGTAGCAGGCTAATTAGCCCAAATGTGATGTTTAGCTGATTTTGTCTGTATTTATGTCATTTTAAATGGAATATCTTTAGGTCCAATATTGGTGCAACAACTTTACAAGTCTTTACTTCATTTAGCACCAATGTTTAGAACATACAGTATTATTTAAGTTTAAAGTAATGCAAATGTGCCAGATATAGTCTAAAAGTATTTTCATTATAAGGAACTTGTGATGGGCATTTTTCTCCATTTTATGACAGTTAACCAAAATTAAATAAAGCACTAAAATCCCAGACTGATCATTAACAGATCAGCAACTACTGGATATTCACTTGATTATTCTGCCATTTATTTTCGTGTTTGGTCTACAAAGTGTCTGAAAATAATGGAAATGATCCGGTTTCCCAGACCCCAAGGTGAGGTCTTCAAATGTCCAATATACCAAAAAGTATTTGATATATACCATGAAATCAAACAGATAAAAGCAGCAACTCCTGGAATAAGTAAATGTCTGAGAACTGGAAAAATGACTCATGTGATCACAGTGATCTTGATTCATCAATTATATAGCAAATATTTCTGTTCTACTGAATAAGGATAATAATCTGCAGCTCTAGCATTAACATTACGTTTTTGAGGCCTCAGGGCCACAAGGGTGTGCTGGTCCTGTGTCATCACATTTTAATCCTTTATGCCCATTTCAAATGGACAAGCTGTCAGATTTGTGTCTCATAAGATTAAACATGTGTCTTTTTCCACCAAGATAAACCAGCAGATTCTCTCTCCCTTTCTCTCTCTTACACACACACACACACACAGACACACACAGACAGACACACACACACACACAGACACACAAAGCAGATTTGCCTTTTTTTAATCACAAATCATTGGTTTACAAAACTGACTATCATGTGACAATGATTAGGTTGAAAATAGAAGCTCTCGCCAGATCACTTGACATATACTTGACATGTATGTTTGAGTGCATATGACATATACAGTGTATAATGTATATGTTTGTGTGTGTGTGGATGGTCTTCATTTGTGTTTGCTGTTTCTATCTGTGTGCGTGCGTCTCTAGTCCACAGCCAGTCCAGAGGCAGAGCTGCACCTTGACGTTTCTGTAGTGTCGCAGTAGACCATCTGCGGCCTCTTTTGGTTTCTGTGTGTCATTGCCATGGAGACCCATAAATGGTTGTCACAGCTACTTCGTTTCAGAGCTCCTGGCGATCATGCGTCTGTCTGTCCGACTTTTGCCGCGGCTCATCAGTATCTTCGGCAGCAGCTGTTTGCTGCTTTTGTTCTGTGTTTCCTGGTGTGATTTTCATGGTGATCTGGTGTTTAGTACTCGCACAGTCTTGCGGCCGTAGTGCCAGTAGCTGTAGCCTGATACTGCTGTAGTCACTGCTGTAACATACCTGTAAAAATAATACATGACATATAGGGTCATTCAAGCAACAGTTTCACTCAGCTGACTGGTCAAAACAATTTCTATGTGTAAAATGTGCTCACTCCAGTGGTAGTTTCAAGAAAATACATTGTTGAAAAATGCAATGCATGCTATTAAAAAAAAAGAAAAAAAAGAAAACTATTAAGCCCCTTCAAACATTTTTTAAATTGATTTTTAATTTATTTCATTCATTCCTCATTAAAGACATAATTAGAAAAGAGGATTTATTGTTATATTTACTGATAAAATTACTCTCCGTTTTTTTTAATTGTATCATTTAAAAAGAACTGTAAATAATAAGTTTAGAAATTGTGAATTATGAGAAATTGTGAAAAAGATTTTTAAATTGGTTACGCTTTGCAGTTTTGCCATAAATCTCCCAACCACCAAGTGTCATGACAAGACAAGCAATGTGAACATGAAGAGAAAATTTACAACAATCAAGCAAGAAAAACACAGATGCCCGTTGTGTGGATTAGTTCAACAGAGTGCTGATTTGTATAAAAAATGTGGGTTACTGTGACACGATAAAATATTTGTTCTGAGTCGCGTCTCTACTCCAACTCACTCAGATTTGTAGATTAGAATGAGTCAGTGCACTTAACCTGAACACTCTGCTAGAACAAACAGCATGTGCTTGACAGAGATGAAACCATTTGCATTCAAAAACCCTTTGCACAATAAACATTTTTTGTTGTTGTAACCACTACATTGGAAAGGACATTATGGATATTGAAGTCAAGTGGATGAGACCTGTGTGTGTGTGTGCACACATAATAATATTGTGTATGTGGTGTACCATAAGCACTGCAGCAGGACACTGTCTGTATACTGGAAGACTGGGCCAGCCAGAGAAGCTGCAACCAGAACGAGCTGGATGGCTGTGTTTACCTAACAAAGAAGTAAATAAAAACACACAGAATAAACATTATTAAAAAAGGCACAAAAACCTTTCACCTGCCTCTCTGACAAATTCATCCTCACAAAATCCTGATATTTAAGGCACAATTGTCACTAAATCTCCACTTTACTACAGCAATGTACAAAATGTTAAAAGTCAAGTGCACAGTGAGAGTGGGTGTTTTTTTGTGTTTGCGTGTGTGTGTGTGTGTGTTTCACCTTGCTGAAGAGGGTGGGCTTGAGCTGTGCTGTGGTGTAGCAGGGGTTAAAAAACTTACTAAGGGTCACCTGGAGGAAAAAAAGGAATAGATTTTAAAGTGCACACTTTCTACTTCTGGCAGATCTTGCATCAAATACTGCACAGCCTCAGTGCACAAATTATATTGAAGAAACACTTTCAAAGTCTGCTTGTTTAGAGTGAAGTGTAATGCATCTCACCGGCGGAGGGACAGTCTTGTATCTGACCCAGAAGACAGCAGCTATCAAACCAATGTCTCTGAAAATCACTAGAGCCGTCAGTGGGGCTAAAAACAGAACAAACAACACACTAAATAACCTTGCAATACTGTAACACACTGCTAGAACTGTCACATCATATACAGAGTCCAATACCTGGTATAAGTTCGGCATACGTGAGACTGACATATAAAACACTGATGAGAATCTTATCAGCCAGTGGGTCAAGAGCACTGCCCAACGCCGACTTTTGAGTGGGCCACGTCCTGGCAATGTAACCATCCAGCTGTGTGTAGACAGAGTTGGAAACATTTTAATAAAAGCACCAAAGTTCATGCCAATAATAACCCATCTCACAATAACATCTGCCTGGAGTCAAGGCCACATTTGGCTGGGTTTTTATTTGATGTCAGAACTGGCCATCCTAGGTGAAGTTTCAGGGTCAGCGTGGCTTATATGGAGCCTTTTACAAACAACTAAAGAAGTAATAGGTAGAATATTTGCAATTGTCAATAGATGAAAAAGGACTGAACTCAGCACCACAGTGGGTGTCTGCTCCACACTGAAAGAAACTGCAACAAGTGTTATAGTGAAAGTGTCAGTATGTGTATTACCAGGTCAGTAGCTCCAGCCAGCATAAACAGAGCGAGACTGAGGTGAAAGTGCTGCTGAATAATCAGATGACCCAGGAAGGGAGCCAACACAATCCGACACACACACAAGAAGTTGGGGATTGTCCACGGGTTCTCATACTGCAGAACAACAGAAACATGTGTTACTCCACAGATCAACAGAGGGTTAAATGAGTCAGCCTTATCAGCCTAAATTTATTCCAGCAACATTTCTAAGCTTGGCATGAATCTGTGAAATTCATGTCATTTACCTCACCTCCTTTCTGGAGAGGGGTTCTATATTCTGATTTGCACCCCTGATCTTCACCAATAATTAAGATTAATAAGCTTGCAGGGTTGAGAACCACCATGGAAAAATATAAACATATACAAGACACACAAAGTTTTGATAAGGCTCCTAAATTACTGTATGTGTAGCATAGCTTTCACATTTCTGTAATGCAACTTTTATAATGACTTATATCAGTCTAGCTCCATGTACATTACAGTTTTGCACTACTTCACTTGAGTAAATCCATTTTAATGCTACTTTATAATTTCACTTCACTACATTTCAGAGTGAAATATTGTACTTTCTTGATCCACTTATTTTATTTGAAAGCTAAAGCTACCACTTACTTTTTTCAGATTTTATGTACAAATTCATTGTTATAGGTACATCTTTCAGGTCGATCAGCTGCACACCTCGACCAGCAACATGAATATGCTGTTTACACATTATGGATTAGTATCAACAATCCTATGATGTATCATTATATTCTAATATCATGCATACTTTTAAAAATGTATGTACAGTATGTCAATAACATTTAAATATTTTAATAGTATAAATATAAGTATAAATTTGAATACAAGGATTGTATTTTTAAATGTAAGAAACTTTTAATTGTTGGAGGTCTATTGTTAAGGAGACTTGTACTCTGATAGTTTCTGTTTATATCTGTGCATGTACGTCACACAGGTGTGTTTTCTCTGTATATTCTGTAACGGTACACACCTCACATTCCTACAGACATCTTGAAGACAGCTCTGTACTCACCAGCTCTTTGAACTTGAACAGCCCGTGTCCCGGTACCGGACTGTCTTCCTTCCCGTCTGCCGCCGGGGAGCTGTCCGGTGTCTCTTTGGCCTTTCCGCTGCAAAGCCCACGAACTTTGGAAGACAGCAGAGACCGGAAACTGTCCACCGACCTCTCGTGAACTCCACGGTACACGGAGAACATGGTTCCTTGCGCGTGCCAGTGTGTCGCTTTTACCTGCTGGGGGATCCCACTCCAGCACGCGACACGGCTGTCCGTCCCCTTGTGTCTAAAGACCCTCGAGCCGTTAAGTGGGGATTCTTTCAGCCTCCCGCACTCGGCGACAGGTGTGTGCCTGTGCCGCCATGCTGCAGTATCGAGCCTACACACACCCGCACCCCGAGCAGACACCAACCAGCGAACGTTTGCTGCACCGGAAATCCTCCGAAAACACATCATCATCATCTTAACGAGCCCTCCGTTACCGACCTGCTGGTCTCGTGCTGTCTGTAATCGTCTTCATGATGAAGTTTCTGAGTCTGACGGTCAGAGCCGACGGAATCCCAGCTCAAGCCAGGAGGCTGCCATATTGCCGTAAACTGATACAGCACATAACGTCGTAAAATCGCCAATGGGACTTTCGTTTACAAGGGTTTTATTTCGAAAATATTTTATTTTGTGTTTGAGACATAAACTGTATATCAGCAAAAAGAAAGGTATCAAAGGAAGTTTTTATTTTTTTAATTTTCTAAATAACTTTGATCTGAATGCTGTAAAAATCACACCATAATTGACTATCTTTCTAGCTTTGATGTTAATGAACAAATATTTAGTGTTTAGTGTATTGTGCCGTTTTGGAATGTAACCAATTACATTTATATTTACAGAAAATTACTTTTGATACTCAAGTGACTTTAATATCAGTTACTATCTCTATCATACATCATATAATATTTTAGCACGATCTCTTTACTTTTATGCAAACATGACTTTTGGGTAGTTTTTACAGGACTGGTATTGTGTTATTTAAACCCATTTTTGTAATCATAGAAAAACAACATTCAGAAATCTATAGTACTTATATCCACTTATAACACATGTTCTGTATTTGTTCAGTGTTTGAGTTGGATGAGAGAGAACCTCAGAGGATGAATGTTCATCGTGTAAACCTTGATCTAGCACTCGGCTCCTGCTGATTGCAGTGGAAACACAGAAACTGGCCAAGCTACTAAACACCATAGATTTATACTTATACACAGTACGCGGCATTTATATACATAAAAATAAGGCTGACTTCTAAAATATAGTACATTTTAACTATCCAAAGTCTCTCTAGAACAAAGTTCCCTCTGTGGAAAACAAAATGTACAGACCAACTCTTAACAGTGAGCTAGTATAATCACACATGAAGTATTTATCGAATGTAAGTAAATCACGTCTTCTTTCACACGTTCAGCGCATTGTCAAAGACCCAACTTCCTCTGAAAACATTAGAAAAACAAAATTCTGTTGTTTAAAAAATGTACACTGAAGTGTTTCTGACTATTGTGGTAAACTAGTATGAACCCAGATTGTTTTTTTAAATTCTGAATTATGTTTTTAAGACAATGGGATCTGTGATACACCACATTATTGAACACATGGGACACTAAATTACATCTGCTTGCAAAGTCTCGAGGGCAAGTACAGCTGAGTCTGTTAAATTTAGTTCCTCTTTTTAGGAGTAAGTTTGTTCTCATTCAGGGAAACTGTAGTTTCAGGGAGGCTATCAGTGAGGTTTTAGTAGTTAAGATGATCTGTCCAGTCCCTGTCAGCTGTTGTGGTTGTTACAGTCTCTTCAAAACGGTTCCAACAGTTACACAGTAGTCTGCTGGCTGGTGGTTTGGTGAAAGTGGTCTGGATGATTGTTCGCTCATCTTTTTTTTTTCTTTATTGAGAGATCCTGTTCAATTATCCTGCACACTGACCTTGTAGAGAGGTCTGCAGGAACAAGCAGGTGTTTATTCTGTTTGTTGCAGTTGTCAGTAATCACACAGTCTGCAGTTGGTACAGTTTGGGTCCTTTCTTCAGCAGGAAACCCTGTTCATTCAGGGAACTCACCAGACCGTCAAAATCCATCACCTGAAAGGGAGTCAACCAATGACTGAATAAATTATCTTGCATGCATAAAATGGTCATGGTTTAAGTGAAGCAGCAGGTTTTACTGCTCGTATTGAACAGAAATCATGGCTTGAATTGAGAAAATTTGTATTTTTTTGTGATATTTTACCTACAGAAATATCATCTTTCTATTATGAAGAACTTCATGTAATTTCTTCTCTTTTTTTCTAATTTACTTTGGGGTTTGTTCCCCGACTCCTTACTGTATTCACTTTATCAGTAGTAGACACACAAATCCTTTTTCTCAGGTGGAGCTGACATGTAAGCTCAAATAATGTGGTGCCTTAAAGTCAGGGTAGGCGATTTTGGAAAAACTAGCGAGACTTTTATTTTGACAGAATCGCACAACCTCTTTTTGTTCGTAGCCGTCTCAAATAGTCTTTCTTTTGCGACCGAAAGCTGTTGTAGGCACTTTCTCTGCCATTCTGCAACTCTTCTTCTTTAGTTTTTTGGTTCTGCAACTGGCTTGCTAGCGGTAGCTATTGCCTCTGCCTTTACCTTATAGAAGACTGGTCACCCGCCCCAATGAGTGCTCGCAAACAGGAAGTAGCCAGGTTCATCCACTTATTTTCTTCGGACCGAATGTTCTGATTGGACAGGCTTTTTACAGCCCTGCCACTGCCACAGATGAAGATTTTTTTTTAATTATTGTCGGTGAATTTAATTTATTCATTGCTATCGGTATGTTACGAGAATTTCAAGTAATATAACAGAAAGTGTTCTGAAAAGAATCGCCTACCCTGCCTTTAAGTTCAGTTGAAATCTCGCCTACTGTTAATTTCACTGTTTTTATGTTGTGCACGTGTTCACCTTGATGTTTAGTTTGTTGGCCACAGATCGAAGCGTTTGTAGGTCAAACTGCTTCTGACTGGTCCTCTGGGCATGCAAGTGCAGTGCGTTGACCAATCGTTTTGCAGCGCTGCGCTGACTCATGCCTGACCCAAGCTGAGAGCGCTCAAAGTCCAGATTGCCCAGACCATCTGAGTATGTATCAGCCAGACTGCAAACAGAAAAAGAAGGGAGAGAGAAACTTAGTTATAATACTGATTTTGTTCCTAGATATCATCACACTTATCAGTTATGTGATGGTTTGTAGGAGTATATTGCTGCATGCTAGTATTTTTTAGCACTATATATCATCTTTTGGGGGACTAAATTGAAGACAAATTTAGCTGCAACATGTGAGAGTAACACATGGGAACTGTCACTGAATCCGAGTTTCCTTCCCCTAAATGTCACAAATTGAGATTACACATGCAGAGCAGAGTTAAAACAATGGATTACTCGATTGACAGAAAAATAGCTTCTGAAATGAGCATTTTCTGCTCTTTCTTTTTTAATTTAAGAATGTGATAGGTAGACATCACATTAGGCTTTAGAACTTTGTTATGGACATTTTTCTTTATTTTCTGACAATAAGTAGACCACTCAACAAAGAAATTAATTGAGACAATAATTGGAATAATCAATAATAATTGCATTTATTAGTTACAGCCATATTGGACACAAAGACTGTAGTGTCACCTGTGTTTCATGATCTCCACCACATCCTCTGCATCACTCTTGGTAGCCGTCTCTCTGAGCTCCAACCTGGCTCTTGCCTGCACAAAAACACACAGTCAACCACATATATAATAAGACACTAGTGGGAAAATTGTTCCTTTTGCTTAACACATAAAAATTTGGAGTTGGTTATAGCCTGAAACTACAGCAGAAAAAATGTGTTATCTAGTGTTAATCCATCACATCTTGCTGATCAACCAAACATGTAGAAGCCTACCTCAGTTAGTCTAATTAAAGACTCAAGTTGTCGCGTGGTGATGGGTGTGGAATCAGCAGACTGTGCCTGAGATCTCAGAGACAAGTAGAAGTCTTGAATTGTCTGTGCTGCTTCAGGAGAGAGTGAGGGATGGACATACTGACGAGCGTAGCTGATATACTTCCTTAACAAACATGGTGGAATGGGGTCTACAGTTTCACCTGCAGGGATCTTGATACAGATACACACACATGTTGCATGAATGAGAAATGATTTTTGACGGATATCACTGTACTCCTTATGAAGTATGGTCCATTTTTTACCTGCAAACATTCAGACAGCGGCATGTCTGAGTGATCAAGTAGGATGGAGGTCTCTAATTCACTGTTTGTCCTGGTAACTACAGCACTGCTGGTTCTGCCCCTTCCTGTCCTGTTTGCCATGACGTGTTCTGACAGGCGACGGTCATGTGACTCATCCGGGATGTCCAGAAGGAGAAAGACCACGTCGAATCGAGAAAGGAGAGCTGAGCCCATTCTAAAGACAAGAATACACAAATACAAGGCAATCACTTGTATATTTACACAGATATGCAGTGTTATCCTCCAGCAATTAATATACTGATCGTCTTAACTTACTTCAGATTTTCGGAGACAGTCTTGCTTCTGTTGTAATGTCCCCCAGTGGGGTTCGCAGCAGCTATGACTGACGTTCTGGCAGGCAGAGAGGAAACTATTCCAGCCTTAGCCAGACTCACCGACTGCTGCTCCATGGCTTCTAGCAGAGCCTGCTGCTGGTTCCCCAACTTATCAAACTCGTCAATGCAGCACAGGCCTAAAAAGTACCGACAGAAAGAAAATAAAAAGAGAATGAGAATGCACAAATGCACTTTTTAAACCACTGTTTCCATTCTTTTTCGTACCTTGGTCAGCCAGCACCAAGGCTCCGGCCTCTAACGCATAATCCCCTGTTCTTGAGTCTCGGGATAAACTCACAGTTAGTCCTATGAAAAAAACAAAAAACATCTTATCTGTCCACCTGCACATATAACATAATTTAGAGAGATTGCTAAACGTGTTACCTGTTGTGCTTGTGCTGTTGCCACATACATAGATTCCTCTGGGAGCCACATTGCACACTGCCTACACACGATACACATGTCAATTTGTGAGTATTAAGTTACCATTTACATAGTGAAACGTGTTCTGGACCAATGTATGACAGCTTCAAAAAGTAAACAAGCATGAAACCTCAGCTTAAGAGAAACATAATGACAATGCTGACTGTGTTTTGACTCATCTTTGCCAGATATTACTGCTCTATTAAAAATGTTTAATGTGTTTAGTGTGTTACCTGCAACATCTGACTCTTTCCCATTCCAGGGTCTCCCACCATCAGGATGTGTGGGTCTCCTCTCACTGGGACGCTGTTCTTGTCCGTGTGTTTCTGTCTGCCTCCAAACAACGCCAAGGCCAGAGCGGCTTTCACCAGCTACAGACACATAAGAATAGTGCATTTTGGACTGAACTTTTATGATTTTTGACAAATAAAGATGATGCTCCCGTTTACCCAGGAGTAAATTACATTGCTGAATTCAACAACATTATAAGTATCCCTTTGTAACCTGTGAGGAAACTTACCAAGTGGCCATAGATGACGGGGCACAAAGAGCTGAAAGAGGTGAGAAGATCAGTGTTATATATCCTAATATGAGTTAACAGCAACTTGTTACAACAGCATTCAAAAGGACTAGTAGCAGCCCTGTGAGACTGCAATGTATATTACATGATAGAGGTGTGTTTATACAACTAATAAGACAGTACAGTCTGTAATGTTCAAACTCTGTGGTTTTGGATCATGTAATACATATAATATTGTAGGTAATAAATATCTCACTGCACTATAAGTCTTAGCAGGTTAGGCTGTGACTGGATCTCCTGGACGGCATACAGCTCCTTCAGACTGAACTCTTCCCCTCCAGAACGATCTTCAAGCGACCCTCTTGACCCCTGACTGGACTTGGACCGCTGACCTACACACAAAGAACAAATAACACCTTGTTGCTTTGTTACATTAAAAAAATACAGTACATCTACTCTACATAATTAAAAAAACCCACACAGTTCAGTACCTTTATTGTTGCTGACTGAAATGGCTTCAAGGTAGATGAGGAACATGCACTGATCCTTATTTCCCCGGGAAATACCTGCATAAAAAAAGGCAAAAGCTGATCCCAAACTTAACCTCCCACACTGGTTACAATGCGAGTGTTTCAGTGTGTCTGTACCATCGTTGGTAACTCTAACTATCCCTGTTACAGTAACTGTGTCTCCAGGCACGCAGCTGTCACAGAGGTCCGAGGTTAGGTGACATTCCATGGTGCGTGGGATTCGTCCCGTCTCCCTCTGCTCCCCACCCATCAACTCTTGTACCCTAAAGTAGTACAAAAAAAAAACAACAACACACAACTAATTTTAAAAAGGTGACTCAGGTTTGGAGATGTGCTGCATATTTTCATTAGAGAAACAGCTGTTTGTTTGTTTTTTAACATGTATGTAAGTGGTCTTCCTAGTGCCTCAAATTAATGGTGCCTCCTCTTAGTTAAGATATATAACATCTAAATAACTCTCCCAGACCACTGACCTGGGCCTCGACTAACAACAGCAATAAGAATTTTTCAATCAGCCACGTCTCGCCACACTTTCCACTCGTTTGTATACAAAGGCACATTATATACTTACTTGATGATCTGCCAGTCTACAGTCTGAGTAAGAGGAGAACTTCGACAGGGTGTGAAAGAACGACTGCGACACTCAGCCTGGGTACACTAGGTGATAAAAGACACATATACACTGTATATAAATATTAAAATTGCGATGTCAATCTGTAAATCTAATTAATGATTTGAAAGATGATTATGCACGTATGTTGAAAGGAATTTGTATGTATGTGTATGTATGTAATATAACTTGTGTATACTAAGTGTGGAAACAGAGTACAAAAGAGATGTTGCAGGAAAAAAGGGAGCTGGGGTCATATTACAGAAACTTCCTACCTTAAGTCTTAGTAAAAATAGGAAGAGTCTAAAATAGGATTTTCCCCAATTTGGTATTACAGAAGCAAATTCTAACTAACTTTAGGAATCCTATCTTATCTCAGGTTAGGAAATCCTAAATAGTCAATCCAACATTGCTTATCGACTTTAGTGTCTGTTACCTAGCAACCGATGCTACTTTTCTCATCTCACCTCATTGAAACAAACTGAAACACATTGAAACATGGAGCAAAAACAACAATGGGCAATTAACTTTAAGACAGACGAGTTAGAGGTCACCTCTTAGAAACTGTAACGGACAGCCACCTCAGTTAAATTGCGTGACATAGCGGGCTGAGATATTTTTGACATGTCAGCCGAGCAATACACGTTTCCGATCTATCCAAGTTAAGATAGGATCTGCAAATTAGGAAAGTTTGTGTAATACGGCCCCTGGATCTGAGTGTGTGTGTGCATACCTTGGTAGGTGTAGCATACTTCCCATGCTGCAGTGGAAGAGATTGTGTGTGTGAGCAGCCCAGGCACCTAAAGGCCATCCGGGTACACAGAGGTCTAATATTGCTCACTCTGACCACTGTTCCTCTTACACACACCAGCCGTCCAAACACACTAGCACGCAACTTCCGCAACTGAGTCAACGGTTCATAGTTATACAGCCTGTGGGTGATTTACACAAATGCACTCTATTTAAGTCACATAGAAGTCAGATCAGAGCACACACATAATACATTCACAATAATAAGAATCATCTTCAGTCATGGCCAGCAAATGTACAGGTGTCAGGAAAACAGCAGATCATGCTTTGCTGTGTGCATCACCTCGCACTAATGTGAGGTATGTTGATGATCGGTGTAGCGACAGGAAGCTCTTCTTCTTGTAGCTCGGCAGCCTGTTTCTCCAAATCAATAGTCAACACCTGAAACACATGCACACCATCAGTCTGGTATTTGATCTCTCAGTGGAGCAGTTCTATACTTGCTAAAGAGTTGCTAATAATGACTGAAAATGCCGAGAATTAACTTTCAGTGTGATCCCCCCCACACACACACACACATTTAATATTCATTAATCAAAAGGCTTATGAGTATAGACTACAGTGTATAAACCTTAATAGTGCTCTGAAAGGCTGTAAATTGCACATGACAAAATTGTGTGTAGTAGCAACTGTGTATGTGTGTGTGTGTGTGTGTGTGTGTGTATACCTGGTGAATAGCCACTCCCAAACAGTTGAGTATCACCTCTGGCTGTTCCTTCAGCTCTGTGGTCAGATCAGGAAGTGCTTCACGCACAGTTTGGTTTCCAGTCAAGTCTGCATAATCCACCAGAACACTGCCCTGGCGCTCAATCTCATCCTGTGCACAAACACACAAGAATCATCCATTAAGGGTCATTATTAAGCCAGGACACAGAGTGCCCCCCTCCCCTCCCAATTGATAGATTGGTGGACTACAATGAGAGATAATAACCACAGTGATCAGTTCGATAAAGAGAAAGACACACAAGCACACAGACAAACTGACCTTGTCGTACAGGTGAATCTTGGAAGTGAAATATTTCTCAAACACTTTGATCTTCTCCACACTAGGTGAACTTTTGATGAAGCCTGCACATTAAAACACATATTAAGATATAAACATAACAGACACAGAAGAAGCCACATCATCAGGACCATTACCTGTTCCTACAGTACGCATTATCGCCATGTGAAACAGAGCTAAAATCACGCACGCGTACCTTCAGAGAAGTAGAGTGTCCATCCTTTGTACGGACACAGCACATCTAGAGTCGCCTGACAAAGAACTGAAAAAGCAGACAGGCAGTCAGGATTGTAAACTACAACACAAACTGTTTCAGCTTTTCAGGTACAGTTAATTTTTTAATAGATTAAATGGTGGGAGAACATTAGACGCTAATATTTAATGTCTTTAGCCCATGTGAAATGAAATGTTTTTTCCCCACATTCTCTTATTATGCAGAAGCACAAGAGCACCTTGTTTAATAAGCTGTGAGCAAAGAGAAATAATTGTTTTACTTTTACAGATTTAGTTATTCAAAAGTACATTATTAATTTCATTTCTTTTTAGTTGATAACTGCATATATAAAATGGAAGAGGAAACAGAACTCACCTCTTTGATGGTTTCCTGACCCCCCTTCACCAACACCACCGCCACCTCTCGACCCTCCTCCTGCTGCTGATCCTCCTCTCCATGGTCTACTCCTCCATCCACCCCCTCTTCCTCTCCATCCACCCCCACCCCCTCTCCATCCACCCCCGCCTCCTCTCCATCCTCCTCTGCCTCCTCTCCATCCACCACTACCGCCGCTGCCTGCTCCTCCTCTCCCTCCTCCACTCCCACCCCTCCCGGTGCCTCTCCTGGGTTCCTCCCTACTCATCACTTTCCTAAGACAAAGCAAGAAGAAGGAACAGACCTAGAATTAGACAGCAAAGTATACAAAGCAAGGTAGTTTCTTTACTTTGAGTTGTTTTGGTTAAACATTCACCAGCTACATTTATTTTATCATTCAAGTACATCAGACCCATAACCACAATGGTTGGGATGAAAAGTCACAGCATTTGGCCAGGCGTCAGGGCAGACAGGGACAGAAAACAGGTGGGTCTCTGTCAAGCATACAGGTGTATTGAATGTATGCCAAAATAAAAATGAGCAATAATAATAATAATAATAATAATAACGTATTTTTCCAATAATTTATCAATGAAAATAAAACTTTTTTGGAACGTGTAGTATTTAATACATTATTAGCCAATTAACGTATACACAAAACAACATTCAAATGCTAATACATTAACTGACTGGCCAAATAAACAGTCGTGCAACCTCAACTTCCTTGCCACTCCGTTGTCACCGCTCCTAACTCCATTTAAGAAACTGGGAGTTTAGTGCCAATGCAATTGTCAACACATACGTCCTGCGGACTAAACTAAACCCTTCAAATAAGAACCTAAACAAATACAAGCCATTGAAATTTCAGCATAAAAATAATGTACTAAGCTAGCAGCAGACTACTTTATATCACCACTTTACCAAGGTTTATAATTCAAAAGTTAAGAGTTTTCGAGTAACGTTAAGGCTAGTTCGTACTTTACTTACTCATTAAGGTTATACGGTACACCACGGAACAACGCTGTTTACACACAATTAGCTTATGCGTACTGAATCATGTGCTGAATTAACACACACAGTGCCGTTAATTCAAATTGATCCACACACATTAGATTTTATCCTGTGATGAAATCAAGCCTGTCTGAACGTTTTGGTTTGTTTGACAGCGTCTGTCGTTTTTAGCTTAAACCATGACTGATACGGTGGCGTTTTACTCGATGTTCCGTTGAAACCAAATGATTAAACAATAGATACAAACCTTTCGTTTTGCCCTTGGAGAATGATTTGAAGAACGTCGACAGTAACTTAAAACATTACCAAGTAAAGGATATTTACGCTGAACGAGCAATTAAGTTCCCTCCGCCGATGAACGCTTCTTCTGCTGTTATTTTGTGCAAGAGAGTAGGTTCTCATGCCCTATACTGCCCCCCAGAGGACCTCAAATATATTACAGATAAGAATACCATAAAAGCACCATGAATGAAAAATCATACAATACATGAATTCTCCTGCGCTTTGCTCTGGTGTTTATGTAAAACGTCTTTAGTATTTTTTTTATTGAGGTCGTAGTTAATCTGTTGTACTGGACTGAATTATATTAAGATGTGTGTCTAATATCTTCCACACACATGTAAACAGGGAGGGCAAACCAACCCACTCAGACCACCCCATTCAAAACATATAGTTTCCTATGCATGTATGATCTTGGTTTAGTATATCATATAGTACATTGAAGATACCATATGTATATGTGATCTGATGCTTTAAAATTCCATTTTGCCAGTGTGCATTTTACTTTTTATTATATTTACTTTTTTTCTCTAATTACATCTTTTCTCTTATATATTTATTTTTTCTATCCATCCATCCATCCATTATCTATCACCACTTATCCTATGCGGGGTTGCGGGGGGGCTAGAGCCTATCCCAGCTGTCATTGGGCGAGAGGCGGGGTACACCCTGGACATGTCGCCAGTTCATTATTTTTTCTAATCTTTTTTTTTTTAAACTCTTATTCTAATTATTATTATTATTGCACATTAGTCTTTTGGCATAACATCCTTTATGCCATCTCCACATTACACTGAACATACTGAAATTATGTACATGAGAAACAAATCTTTTCGAGGGCTTTAAGTCATCAGAGTAAGACAAATTGAAGAATTAATGTCTAGTAGCCTATTTGTATTGGAATTTTAACATCTTTATCTCATAATCAAAAACATTAAAGGTCATTTTACTCACTAGGTATTGAAATAGATTATTGAATTGAATTGAAAGTTTTAAGTACGTTTTCACACATAAGGAATTTGCTGTGGTGTATTGGTGCATATATACAAAAGAATAGAAATAGAAATTATCAACATAAGAAAGAAGTAAATGTTTAAAATTATAGAAACAATGTCTTATTTACTATGACCTGGTCAAGCTGTGTTGTAGCCCATAATGACAGTGACCTTCACTGAAAAAAAGAATTTTGACACAATCTTCTGCCTCCACCTTCTGGACATTTTGTATCATTACAGTTATTTATCTTATATATTCTATACTTGTGAGGATGACCTTTACTGTAATGGGCTCAAGATTAACTTTATTGTTATTGCACAAAGTAGGTGCCGGGAAAATAAAATCTAGTTTAGCATCTAACCAGAAAGTGCGAACACTCTCAAACTGAAATTGCTCCACACAAAGATAAATGTGTTAGAGTGCACACTCTCACACACCCTCTTAAGGAAGTAGTCTGAAGGTGGCGGAAAGACAGAACGAACGAGGAGAAAAATCAATACTTTAACTACTGTGGCCTGGTGTAGTTAGTGGTGATAGCAGAGGGCTGAGCACGCACACACACACAAAGCAGCTCTCCAGAGGGAAGTGCAGATGAAGAAATAAAGACAGAGCGAGAGATATGTCTCCCTATTCTCCCCCAACATTAGCTTCATAATGCTGATAAATGAAAAAAGGCTTCTACTCCTGTGTCCTGTCCCATCTCTTCACTCTCTGTCTCTGTCTTAGTGATTTGATGTCTGTGATGAAAACTGCTGTTTTGTGTGTTGGCGGGTGAGGTGGGGGCTAGAGGAGAGCCACAGAGAGATGGAGATAGAGACAACAAGAAGCTGGTGCTACTCAGCAAGACATTTAATCTCTACTTGATCAATCAACAGCAAACAACTTACAAAATCGATATAAAAGGTGGCCATTTAGCAGACAAGAGGGATAATTTTTTCAGTACAGTTTGTCTTTCAGCCAGAGTTCTGAACGCCCAAAGTTAAGTAGGTGGTGATTCACTGCAAGTGGGTTGTGACAGGACAAGACTATCAATATGTTTCAAATTAGTCTGGGTGACAGGGTGAGTGACTTCATTCCGAATGTATGTTATAATGCCTAATGCCCCCACTGACTTAGAGGGTTATGATTTATATCAGATTTACATCCCATGTAACTGTATTCAGGTATTTGCAAAATGCCACACTGACTCTGTCTGCAGGCATCAGCAGTAAATCACTGTTGAAGGGTCTGCTAAGTTTAATGTCTCACAAGTTTTAGACAAACTATTACCAGCAGCAGCATATGAGCAGAAAAACAAATGCAAGAACTTGGCAAAAAAGTGGAATTTCATCAACTAAATACACATTTAATTGAACCTTTTGAGTCTTCGGATCATGTACTTTTTGGTGTGGGACAATAATTTCTGTAACATAATTTCAAAAAAAGTAATAAAGAAAATGTGGAATGCAATATCCAAGTGATTGGTACATGATAGTTCCCTACAAGTATTGCATTCCACTGAGATCAATTGTGGTTCCTGGATCTGTTTGCCACAAAGAGAAAATGAGCTGTCAAACCTTTTCCTTCATTGTTTTTAATGTCTTTCTTTGTGGCAAACACCGTGTGTGGAAACTGTGTGTGTGGGGCTGGACATTGTACAGAAAACACAGCCATCCAACACCGAGAAAAACGTCTTTAGTGGTCTGGAGCTTTGGCTTTAGTAACATCTTTATTTCTTGGTTGCAGGCAGTACCTCAAAATCAGTTTTCAGAAACATAGGACGTGATGTTATAATCCAAAGTGTGTGGGACTCCTGCCTGGCAGGGGCGTCCTTCTCCCTGAGCCAAGCTTGCACCTGACCGCATACCTATGTAGGACTAGGTGGTACAATCCCTTGTTTATACCTTGAGAACTGAGTGGGGACAGTGATACCATTTCAGGGTTTTCCTTGAGTGGTAGAATGCTTCATTGGGGTCATCAGGTGGGCACCCCAGAGACACCCTTCTCTGGTGTGTCATTGATTAGGCCCACGACACCTCCAGAGGGCTCAATGACGACATCTGGCACCTTCACCATTATCCCCTTCTACCCCTCCAGAGGGATGAGGCCACTGTTCTGCATCGGCTGCCAAATCCACATACCAAAGCCTCTTGCATTCGGAGGCCTCATCTACAGCATCCTCCCAGGGTACTGTGAGCTCTATGATGTAGACGGTGCGAAGTGAAGAGGACCAAAGCACAAGGTCCGGCCTGAGGTTGGTCATGGCGATCTCGGATGGGAAGTCTTTTTGTTCCAGGTCTGCCAGTAGCCTCCAGTCTCATGCTGCTACCAGCTGCCCGGCTTCTGGTTTTAATGTCAAGGCCTTGGGTTGCTTCCCAACTTCCTGGACAAATTCTCTTGCCACTGCAGGATGGGATGACAGAGAGGCAGGGCGTTGATGGCCGTCCATCTGCTCTCCAGCGTAGCTGCAAGGCACCTCAATAGCTGGTTGTGCGGCCCGCCAGGTATAATGACCTTGTGTAAGGCACATAGGGTCTTAAGACAGACAAAGTTGCGACTCTGTTGAAACTAGTAGACATTATTACTAGTTGAGCTAACAGGAGAGTGAATGTTGGACTCACAGAAACATTACCAAAGCACCAAATAAAATGCTAATGTTATTGTGTGTCTGCTGCTTGTCAATGCAAAATGCCAAATCAGTCAGTGCAGGTTTAAAATCATTGCATGTAGATTTTCATAACATCTGTAAAATTATTATGATTATTATGACGACTACAAGGCGCCAAAAGCTCACATTTTTAAGATGCTACACGATTATAACTACAAAGTTTTCTGTTACATTTACAGTATATGTCTATATAAGTAAACACAGCACATTTAAAATACAGGTTTGGGGTGCTGGTGTATATTTAATTTTTTAAAACTTTTGACAGAGCTGCAGTTTCCTCATCTGCAGTCTTTGTCCAACACTAAGCTAATGCCAAAGAAGCACATTTCCCAAACTTGTTTCTTTGATATAAACCAAAATCAAATGCTGATGCTGAACATAGCTTCAATGTGAAAACAAAACTCCATGCTGCTACCTTACACAACAAGTACATATGCAAAAAAATTTCAGAATTGTGTGAAATAAACACCAAAATAAAACCCACCCACCCAACACACTCACAAGCACACACAAAAGTAAAGTACGAATGCAAACCCACATGCACGATCTGGAAAAAGCTGCTTTGGCAATTCGCTGTTGAGCCCCGCTGACATTTCTGTCTTCTCTGCAGGCCAGCAGACTACAATTATAGATGGAGGCATTTCAGCTGTTATCTGAGAGTAACATGCACAAAGACAACAGCAGTGACTTTGGAACTCGGAAAGTGAAAGCTGCCTTCTGTGAGCAGCTCCTTTCTTTAGCTTAACTCTGATGGGAATGTCAAGCATTGCACAAATAATTCCACCCCACCCCCCCACCCCCACCCCCACCCCCAACCTTCTACAAGTTAAAAACAAAATTACTCTTATGGCACTTCTTTGCTCTCTGCTTTTCTCTCAAAGCCTGTGTTTAAAAGACAGATGCATAATATTCTCCTCTTTTCACTCCAAGGAGTGAAAAAGAGCAATTACCGACCTGCATGATCTCTCACCTCTCTCCACCTCCTGTCTCTCTTTCTGTCTCTCAGCAATGCAATAGGCCAATGAATATCTGTCAAATTGTTCTGCTATTTTGTATGTTTCCTTTCACCATCCTTCATTACTCTGTGCACACAGTTACACAAACTGCACATTCTTAGACACACACATGTACATATAGAAAAAGTGTGAGGTGTGTTTTATGACTGCATATTAGCTCTGAGCCCCAGTGGGTGTGTTTCTTCATCTCAACTAATTTGTGTTTTTACTGCACGCTAATGGACTATTATGAAACACACGCATACAGTTGCAGTGGTTGTGGTTTGTGTGTATCTGTGGGCGGGCTGGTGGTTGGGGGAATGTGTGTGTCAACTTAGCAAAGAGTTTCTTTCCAATCATCAGTTTCAAGCCATGAGGATAGATTGGTTTTAACTGAATATGCGAAATGAGCCCCTGCTAAACTCATTCAATTAGATTTTTATATTTCCCAAGAGGCAACAATTAGCTCACAACAAGTGCCACTTTACAAGACCCAGATTACAATTCCAGAGCTGGAATGAAATGTTCAATTAGCATAACATTGTATAGATTTTGGAGGGAAATGCAAACATGTTATTCCTGGTAATTGTCGCCTGTTAATGAGTTTGATATTCTTTAACAATTACACTTCCAATTGTCTAATAAAACCCCCACCTCAATATAGAGTAGGCTGATGAGAGTGAGAACTTTTAGATCAAAAGCTTAGTGTATTCTTCTTTTGCTAGGTGATTAACAGCATAAAAGCATACTTTTTAAAAATGGTGATATATTTTAAGAGTTAGGTGAGAAGATTGATGCCACCTTCATGTGTTTAAGCATGGAAGTAACTAGCCTAGCATAGCACGAAGACTGGAATCAAGGGGGAAAAAAACAATAGCTAGCCTACTGACACTTCACTAATTAACACCTAGTTTATCAGAAGAAGAAGTAATAGAAGAATGAAAGGTTGTTGTTTTAGGGGGAGTTTTGTGCAGTGTCTCCTGTTGTAACCTGGGTTGCTAGATAGGTAGACATATTTTTGAACTTTGGAGAGAGCCAGGCCAGATGTTGTGCCCCGTTTATGCTAAGCTAAGCTAATGTCTGCCCAGCTCAACCTCTGTTCATAATGGACATCATACATGTATCGATCTGTTCATCTAACTTGCAAAAAGAGAACAAATAGGCACAATCCAACAAATGGTAAACTATTCTTTTAGGTGTCTTCATTACAAATTTATCTAATTGTTATCTGGATTTGTGTAGCGTTGGAATGATATCTTGGCTTGTCTTATGTTATTTGTAAGGTATTTGCTATTTTCTTGGTTTTCTTGGCCATGCAAGTCCGATTGTAATCACACAATCCAGCAAGCTATCCACGTACTTTCATGCAAATGCAGCTCAAAATTAAATAAATGTTACTCTTTAACAGCAAGGTCAGCCTCTGTAGGGATCTTTTCTGTAATGTTTGCAGACTTTTACAATAACAACCCGAGCCTGTCAGTGGAAAAGTAAGCACTTTCAGTGGACTTACTTTGATGGTGGAAGTTGCCCCCAAGGATTACCAATCTTGCAGCTGTCGGCTCAGGTTATCTGGACCGATTGCTGTCTGTCGCTTGCTGTCTGAGAGCACTAAAGGGAACTAAAATAGGATAACCGGGATGTAAGGAGTTAGATAAAATTAACTGAAGCAAATAAATATCAGCAATTTCTACAAGAATACTGTTGTATTGAAGAGAAAAAAACTCTTGTTCTCTCTCTCTCTGAGCTCATTATGAGTGCATGGATGTGACAAAGTTTCAATGGTCTTGGGGGATTACTTTCTCTTCATTTCTCCATGTGGGTGTTAGGTGACTGACACAAAGCAGAGCGTTACTTAATCCACACACTGATATGAAAATGTTCAATATGGGCACGTCGCACAACTAAATAATGATGAATCAGAAACTTTGACAAAACTGAATTAGTGCCTTATGTTTGATGCGATGGATTACGAACTCAGGCAGTTTTGTTTTTCACACTTTATAAGAATAAATGACTTTGTTGTCAATCTACAAGAAATTAATCTTGATTTCTCCACCTGCATTGACGGTGTACAGACAACAGCAGGAACAGCCTGGTCTCACCAAATGGCGTATGCTTAACATGCCAGTGTCTTAAGTCATTTTGTGCGTTATCAAAACACATTTTTTGTTTTTGGCGTGTCATTTAATGGCGTCAGCATTAGGCTTCTAGATACAAATAAGATAGAAAAACAATGTCAGATGACGTAGTATAGAGAGTGAGAAGGTCCGTATTTGGAGGAGGATGGATCATACAAGCAGTGGACTTTGGCCCAGGAGACCGGAGTTTGAGTCCTGTGTGAAACCAAAGTTGATATTGACCAGGGGTGTACTGGGAAATAAATTCGGCCCTGGACTTATCTGCTAAGACCGGCCCCCAGGAGGTGTAGTGGATGTTGGGGAGGGGCAATGTGGTTTGGGTCGTGTCGTACAAATGGACGGTATATACGACAGTTACATGGGGG
>JBBPCS010000573.1:6033620-6053188 GCA_037974645.1 Hollardia meadi | reverse complement strand
CACACACACACACACACACACACACACACACACACACACACACACACACACACACACACACACACACACACATGCGTGCGATTGATGCATTAGCTTAGCTCCGTGTTTCCCGCGGTGTGCCAAGGTCCTCACCTGCCACACTTGACACATTTTTTGAAGACAACAACACTGATAACTTTTTATCAAAGCAGCCACTCAATTGCATTTTAATCTTCATCTTCAATCAATGTGGTTCTCTATGATTTCCAGGTTCTGTGCGCAGGATAAAAGCCTTTAATATCGACTTTAAAGCGGAGGTGGAGGGCGTACAGCAGACCCGCTGGCTCATTTTGGAGCAGCCTGGCCTCTCATTTATTCAGAGAGCCTCTCTCTCCATTGAAAACACCTTTCATCCAGAGTGAGCAATAAAGTCTCAGTCAGTCTAACATGAAATAACTGCCATAATTGTGAGAGATGAGTCCTGCATTGAAGCTGTAGAGATGAGGGCTTTCCTGTAGTGTGTGCATGTGTGCGCGTGTGTCTAATTTGAACAATGTTTATTCATAGGCTTAGACTGTTTGGCTAGAATGTGGGTCGTGTTCATGAAGCAACATGGCAAACACTCTTGAAAGTGATGCAATATTAATGTCAATATGCCCGTCACATTTTCATCTCATTGTCGCAGATTCGGTGGGACTTCTTAAAGGGCCAGATTCATTATTCATTCAAGTTCACCATCCATTAGAGATGCACTTGAATGCAAGAGTGCATCAAAGTCTTTTGAAAATGAATCCCAAAACACTACTACTAAAGGGGGACTCCACTCATTTTACACACAGAGATTTAACAAGACACAGGTAATAACCCAGCAGCCTTTTAAAACTGCTTTACAGGCCTAATGTCTTCTTTGGATGTAGTCTCAGAAGATAACCCTGGTGATGTTGCCGTCGGTGTCTGTGTTCACACATGCAGACTCAAAAGCTGGGACAACGATGGGCTGCTATTCACTGTGAATGGGACCTGGTGTTGTAGCCCAGCATGACCCACTGAGCTCCGGAGATTTCAAAGAAGAGCTCAACTTGATGCAAATGTCCTCTGATGCAATGCAAGTGGTAAAGCAACACCGTATAATACCGAATAATTACAAATAATTGTAATTACACTGTAAATATTTACAGTAAGTTACTGGCAGCACGATTGCCAGCAAGTTGCTGTATTTCGATTTACAATAAACTAATTGAGCATTGCGTTAGTTCTGGCAGGCCACGTAAGTCAAGCTCAGCTCACATCAGCTGATTCTCTTCTGTGCATTCAATCAATGCAGGGTGCACTATTTAAGCTGCTTTGACCTGCCTACTCTTACTGCTGCCTCTGCAAGCCGCTTTGCAACCCACCTCCACCCCAGCTCCTCCTTTTTATGCTGTGTCTAACTTAATCAATAGCCCTTTTTACACAGAGATTGAACAATATAGCCGCAACGAAGACCCTTTTCTACGCCGCCTTTGTTTATTTACACTGAAAAATGCAAGTGTCCTAATGCCGCTCCACTGTGTGATTTTAGATTAAAAAGAATTCATGAAAAGAGCCGTGACAAGTAACACATCAGCATCTGAGTCTAGTGTGACATTTTACGTGCGTGACGAGTAGCGCTTCATAAACAAAGGAATAACAAGGCAAAAACAATCATTTACCGTCCCTGTTATGTGGCGGATTATCTCGTCCTCTGCTCGGAGGGTCAGAAGCTCCTGAACCTTGTGTTGTCTCCACAATTTGTAAATATTCGGTTGTTTTTCTTCTTCTTTGAGTTAGCTGCTAACGGCTGCTAGCTGCTTTTGTGGGTCGCACACAAACCATGTTGACAAAACGTCATAGCCCTGTCTTGTCGTTCCGCCTCGCCAGCTCACTCCCTTTATACAGACGTCGATGTGTGCTGTCCTTGCTCCAGGCTTTCCACATGGAAGGGCAGGGAGCTCCCAGAACAGAGCCATACCGCCAAATATAACTTAATGCAAATTGGAATCGAAGTTTCTTTGACTCTAGTGGTCCTGACAGAACTGTAATTGTACTGTAATCCAATTTACAGTATATAGAGCAGTTCTGTATGACTACAGAACAGTATTTTACTGTATTTTTACTGTATTTTGCAATATTGTCTATGTCTACTGTATTTTATTATGTTGTATTGTACAGTATGTATATTGAATGTAGGTTGTCTATTGCAAAGACCTAGGTGCATGCTGCTCTAAATGAAGTGCAGACACAATATTGTTGGTTAGTCAGGACCCTCCAAGGGAGTCACCTGATAAAATATCAAGGATTGCAAGAAAACTAATAGTTTGAAATAAGAATAGAATTCAACGTAACTATGTTTTTCTTTACTTTCCTCTAAACTCTGATGTTTATGGTGAAATACTGGATGTTTTTACTTCTTCTAAATAAATGTAGAGACTCTTTTTAATCGCTTGGAACTCATAGACATCCTGCAGGATCACAAGTACACAATTACTTAAAAGTGTCACCAAAAATAGTTTGGAACCAGTGGGCTTTCGATATATTGTGTTCATACGTGGTAAGCCAGTGAGGGATCATGTCCTTTTTAGCTGCTCAACCAACTCATACAGGGTTGTCTGCACAGAGTGACACGGACCATCATACAGTGGACGAAAAGGTTAGAAGTCATAAAATAGTAAATCAAACAGCAATTCTGTGGAATATGTAAACAGGATCATGGAAATCAGAAATTATCCAAAAATGCAACTAGCAGTAATTTTGTTATGTTCAAGAAAGAAAGTGACCAAGTAATCCTTTTTTAAAACTATTTGACTGGATGGATGAATGAGCATGACTTCCACATAATAAGATTTCACACTGACTATAAAAATCACAATCAATCTGGCCAGTATCCGGCCCGTGTGGGAGCCTGCTGATTCACAACAACAACAACAACAACAACAACAACACATACACAATGAAGTTTATATTGTGTCAGAAGGCTGACACACATTTACAGACCAAAGATACCAGCAGCAGATATACTCTCATTTTGAAAGAATTTCTTTTAATCAGAGCGGATATGGTTATTTTCATTAAATAATCTGCTGATTATTTTCAATAATCACAATAACACTGTGAGTAAAAAAAAAAACATTGAATTATTTAAATGTGTCTGGTCAACTGTCAGAAAAACCCAAATATTCACTTTACTAACATAGAAAACAAACCAAAAATGCCAAATGCCGCTGTATATGCCACAATCTGTCAATGTGTGCCATCGACTTTAATTCTTATTCTTGAAGAAAAACGTCTGAAGCGACATTGAATACCTTTCTGAATCCATATCCAATCCATGTGAATAATGTATTTAATATACCGGTAAGTCTAAAGTTGGCAAAGTAAGCAAAAAGGGACAAATGTAAATGCTTTATTGAAATGATATTATGGTTGTTTCTTGTTTCAGCAGACAACACGTCAATATGAATAATTTAACTACTTACAGTATGTATTATTTTATTGCATTTTTCAGTCATGACACCCTTCCATTCACGTATACTCTTCTTTCATAAAATTAAAAGGAGAAGGGGGAAGACAAGTGGGAGGAAAAGCCTGTGTAATTAACCCAAAAAGCACACTGCCGACTTCAAAAACCCTCTTTACTTCTTGTTTTATCTCTCTATTTTTCCTCCCTGTCTCTGTCTCTCTATCTTCCTCTTTTGCTGTCTCTCTGAAGTCCAGTTGCCATATCAGACGGGCTAATTAAAGTAGCACATAATGAGAGAGCAGAGGAGGAGGAGGAAAGGGGAGGGTCAGAGGGAGAGATGGAGGAGAAAGGAGTTATGATTTGGGGATGTCCTATTCCTATGAAAGGAACTTATTCTGTAGACATGCAACTAATTCCCCCTTCACGAACCTTCACAAACGATGGATTTTCTTATTCTTTTGTATATGCTTATTTGCAGTAAATTATTCAAACAGAATTACAAAACGCACACATTTGTACATTTGCACAGATTAAATAAGAGCCCTGTCCTGATAAGAAGCAGCTGATGCCTGTAGGGTGTTAATTAAGGCTATTTTCAAAAGTTAAAGAAATGTAACGCGCAGCCTAAGGACCTCCCTGTAGATGGAAAGTTGACGTTTCAAACACACGAATCCAGTCATTTTAAATTAGCTGTGAGAGAAAGGTGCCTCTCGGGGTGACACCTATGCGCATTTTGCTGTGATATATTTGAGACTCACCATTAAATGAAAGGCGGAAGAGAAATGTGGTGGTAATTTCTGTCTGGGATCTACCTGGATATGAGCTGCATGTTAATTGAAGGTGCAAAATGAAGTTCTGCTGTTAAAAACCAGACTCAGGTTCTTAAGACAGTTGAGATGGGCCCCTGTAAAAGGCCCCTCATCCCTCCGCCATAAAAGCATGAGACACAAGATGCACCTCGTGGTTGTTTTTCATCCTTTTGTGGTTTACAAGTTTTTGTAGACATTTTGCATCTGTTTGTGACCATTTAATGTTTTTTTCCAGTTGTTTTGCATCTCTTTATTCCCCTTCTCTGTCTCTTTTTGGCCTTTTGCTTGTCTCTGAAATTTGAACTAGTTTTGCATCTCTTTGTAGCCACATTGTGTCTCTTTGAAGTTATTTTGCATCTCTTTGTGATTGTTTGTAGTAGTTTTTTTTATTTCTTTGTGGCCCTTTTGCACCTCTTTGTGGCCATCTGAATCTTTTGGTTGTCATTCTGCATTTGTTTGTAGTCATTTTGCTTTTCTTCTCCTAATTTTGCATCTCTTTGTTGTTTTGCGCCTCTGTGGTCATTTTCTGTCTCTTTTCTGTAAATTTGTATTTCTTTTTAGTCATTCAGCATCTCTTTGTGGCCATTTTGCCTCGCATTGTAGTTGTTTTGTGTCTCTTTGTAGCTGCTGTGGCTTTTTCGGTGACATCTTTGGTGGGCCTGTTCAGTAATCCATCCATGAATGTGAACCAGAAAGAAGTCCTTTGTGGTCTCGGTTCAAGTGAAAAAAAAGAAAGACTTGGAGTGATTTTTAACATGGCCTTATCTTTGCTGTGTGACTGATGATGAAATGACTTGAAAGATGAGAGACAGACAAAGAAAGACAGAGACATGGAGAAGCAAAGAAAAGAGAAAGAAGGAGAACAAGACAAAGATAGGAGACACAGACAAGGAAGCAGAGACAATAAGGAGGATGTTATCCCTGCATCATTACTTCAACACCCATTCTCCCTCTACAGACTCATCTTCTTCTTTTTTTTTATTATTCGCTCTCCCTCTCATCTTTTCTTTGTATTATTCATCCTCTCTCTTCCAGTCTCTATCATTAGTTTTTATCTCTCTGTTTCTCTCATTTTCTGTTTTTCAGATACTCAGACAAATGAGCCATGAAATATTCGCCATTGAGACACAGAGAGAGTTGTATGTGAGTGTGTCTATGTGTGTGTGGGTGGCAGGCTCTGCACATGCACGTGCATGTGTGTGTGTGTGTTCATTTTGACTTTGGCTTTGAAGGCTGCCGGGTCTACTAGCCGTTCTGGAAGGCAGCCCACCTGTGTTCGATCCGACTTTTGTGATCCAAAAAATAATTTGGCAGGCGCAAAATCAAATTGGCTGCTAAAAAATGCGAATTCACTCGCTGCTGCACAGCTGACCAGCCAAGGAGAAAGGATGTTTCATGGAGATCTCAGCCAGAAATCTCACAAGAAATTTCACCAAATAAAAGCACAATGCTGAAAATGGCCACACTGTTCGTAACAATCTGATAATAAAGATGTAATAAATAAGATTTAGTACACACGTGCTGAACTCTGAACTGCTGCGCAAACACTTAACCAGGTGTTGAGACCTTTGATTTATATTACGGTGCATTTTTTCTATTTATTTGGCTTACCCATTACTGTTTTCAAATGATAACTTCTACTGCAATTAACGTTCACCTTTTTATTTCCTATAACCATGATATTTCCCTAAACTTAGTCAAGTGTATAAGTCACCTATCCGTAACCTTAGTTGTTTTTGACATAACCACAGTTTTAACTTCATAATACAGATGTCGTCATGTGCAGATATTGCAGAGGGCAAATATTTTAAAAACACTATCCTTGAACATAATCTGTGTTTTGCAGAGTCATCCAATATTTACGGTCTTGTCTGGTGATAGGGTCGGGTAAAAGAGTGAAGTATTGCTTTTATTTTATTATCTTTATAGTTTCTGTTACGGGAGTGCCAGGAACACGAGGGAGGGGTTGGACCCAGGTGCAGACGCATGAGACATGAGACATGAGACAGGACTGGTTAAATGAACTGCTTTATTAAATAAAGGCAAAGCCTTTGGCAGGCGAGGGTCAAAACCAATAACTTAATAAATAACAAAAATCCAAAACCCAAACGGAGTCCCAAACATAGAGGCAAAAACAAACAACAAGCACAAGAAAGACAGGCAGGAACGGCGGTACACCTGGTAACATGCACAATGAACTTACCAGGACAAAAAGGAAACTCTCAGACTTTAAAGGGCAGGTAATAAGGAGCAGGTGAAACTAATCAGGGCGGGGCAGACAATCAATGAGGAGGGAAAAGAACAATGGGGGGAAGTGTAAAGCCGGACAAGATACTAGAGGAAAGGACTACAAAATAAAAAGGGAAATAAACTAGAAACTCACATGAGAACACGGGAAGTAACTAACGAATCTGAACTACAAACTCAAAACCATAACACAGGAAAATAACACACTAAAACTGAAACCCTGATATTGCTACCGATGAGCCAGTGTGGAATGTCGCCACACTGATTTAAAAACTCTGCTATACTGCAAAATACCAGTCTGGTCTCACCAAATGACATATGATTAACATGCCAGTGTCTTTAGTCATTTTGTGTGTTATCAAAACACATTTCTTGCTTTTTGAGTGTCATTTAACGGCGTCAGCATTAGGCTTTTAACTTGTGCACTTTTAGGCCTGAATGCGATAGAAAAAACAATGTGAGATGATGTAGTATAAAGAGCAAGAAAGTCTGCAGTTGAAAGGAGGTTGGGGTGGTGGATGGGTCAAACAAGCAGTGCTCCTTGACCCAGAGTTCACATCCCATGTGAAACCACAAGTTGATATTGGCCGTTGTTAATTCTTGCCAGTAAATTAAGTTACGTAATGTTTTGAACTTACGTCACATAAGTAACGGAAGTTACGTGACGTATGTAACATAAAGTGACCGTAGGCCACATGACTAAGATAAGAAACGTCACATGATGTCACAGCATTAAATGACACGCGAAAAGCTTCAAATGCGTGAAATGACACGCGAAATGGCCTTAAAAATTACGTGCTATTCATGCTCCATCCCATGAGATCAGGTTGGAAATACAGATTTATCTGGCGGTGATCAGCTCAATCAGTATCGTGGGAACTCCTTTGGAAAGGGCTTGAAGGTAACGGATGCTCGTTCATATGAAAAAAATAAATAAATTCATAATTAATTCAAAAACGTCTTTTTACTGTATTTTGGTGTACTGTACAACTATTTCATAAATGTATTCTAATTTTCCTGTTTATAATCGTGTTCATGCATTTTAGTATTTCTTTTATTTTCTTTTATTGTTTGATATCTTGTCTGAATGTATACAGTGTACTTGTATTTAGTGAACAACACCGCTCTAAAACAAATTTGAAGAGTGTAATGTCAGTTAAACAGTGTTCTTGGATTTTTAATATACCTTGTTTGTAGTAACACTAAACAGTTTAAAGTAGCTTTTAGTTGCTAAATTGGTCTGTTATTTAAAAGTTAAAAGTTTAAAAGTCCCCCTCCAGCCAAAAATGTGTTTTTCTTCTTGTTCCTCCAGTTGAATGTTTGAGCTTCACTGTGTAGAATGATGTAGATGCAGAGTCAGACACTATAAGGCTGTTTTCACATTCATTGCTTAAAAATCCTGGTCCAATATTCAGCATAAACAAGTGTGATGTGGAAATTCAAAGCCTCCAGTGCACAAACACTGAGAATGGACTTTACTGTTAAGTATTTGTATATTCACATATTCTTGAACTTTTAATAAAAGAGGAGTGGGTGCCGTTTTAAGGATTTTAATGTGGTAATTACACAGTTTTTCTGCAAAAATCAATCACACGAGAGAATTGTTGTTTGCCTTGGTGCATGTGTGTGGAGATCTTCAAAATGATTTTCCTGTCCTCTGTGTCAAAGCTCTGCCCCTTTTAATTCATTGTTTGTTCTGTCTTAATTCCCTCCTTTTCTCTGACATTTCTTGTTCGTTTGTCTGTGTGTGTTTGTGTGCATGGCTTGTTTGTGTATCTGTGTATCCGTAATAAACATGTATATGTCTATTCAGTTTTATTCCAGCTGGAGACCACTTTGTTGACCCAGGCTGATAAATAATTAAATTCAATACCCACCATCTGTATAGAGAAAGTCTGAGGACAGTTTTAGGTTAAAAAAACAAACAAACAAAAAAACTTGAACATTTAAAGTGTACAACCACACCTGTGAGACCTTTAACCCATTTAGAACAATGTGAAAGGTAGGGGAGAGCTCATGGTGCACAAACTTTACTCATTTTTAACGGAAAAGAACTCCAGTGTGTTTGGTTGTGTGCAGAATACAAAATCTCCAGTGGGAATTGAATATTTTAAGGTAATGATTGTTGCTGTAAAGCCACCAGTTTATTTTGCTCAGCTGTCAGTGTCTCCAACTATAATTATGAATCCTGACAAAGTGCCAGGAATCATGACTTCAAGGCTCGGATCATATCAAATATTCCCAACAAGGGCGCAGGAAGCATTGAAAATGTAATAGGGACAATGTTACACATGTCTGGAGGTCCTGCACCAGAGAATATTACAGAGTAGATGTCATTTCCTGTATTCTGGTGCCATATAACAGCTGGTTTCATACTTTAAAGGTGCAATTTCTAAGATATAACCATAATTTTAGTTTAAAACGTTCAACAAATGAACTAACATCATTTAACAGAATGTGAAGAAACAACAGTGTTGACGTTATGTCAAAGACACCTATGTATTGTGTTGGAGAGATATTTACTAAAGGTAGCATGCTAACCAGCTAGTCCCGGCCCATACTGTCTCATAATACCACTTTGAACCTCTAGAGGTGAGACTCCGATAGCCCCCATACTTGCGTAGCAGATGTACGAGCAGCAAGTTCGCTAAGTTTCACAAGCTCTCTTAGCATTTAGTCTAATAAGTAAACAAAACAAAATCACAAAATATCAAGAAAGCAAATGCTATTTTCCTCACTAAGAGGAAAATACAACCATACACCTTCTGAATGCAAGTTTATATCTTTTCTCTGGTTTTTATATATATTTCCGTTTGGTGGGAGCCACTCTAGCTCTTGGCGGACTCCTCTTCTTCACTAGCTCCACTATGTTAGCTCCACTAGCAAGTTAGCTACACCGTTGCCACTGTATAGGATGGGAGCATGCAGAAACGCCACAGCAGAAAATCTGACCTGTATGCTTCACATAGAAAACTGAATACAGCCTGTTATAGGCAACCTAGAAAGTCGGCGAATGGCGAACTTTTTAAGTGAAGTCACAACCCGTACAAACATATATAACAATAATAATAATAAAACAGTGATTAATACATGCTAACACATACATAACACAATACATGTTTCCTCAGAAAACTCCACAATGCACCTTTAAGACACTGGCACGTTATTCAGACGCCATTTGGTGAGACCAGGCTGCTTTGCTCAAGGCTTTCTGTGGCGCCAGTGAGTGACCAACCTTAAATCAGGGCAGTGGGAGCAATAGAGATGAAATAGTTATTTTAAAGTAATAGATAAACAAATAAAATAAATAGCTAAAAGTAATGGATAAATGGTTGAAACGCAGCTTTTGCCACTGTGGTGGGAGTACGACTGTAAGCTTGACCAAATGGACCAAAGCATTAACAGATAAATGGTATGAAAATACAATTTAACATCCACAATTACCATATATCCACATTATATGATAAATGGTAAAATAACATCGGATTTGAAATTCATTCAAGTTAACATATTTGGAAGATTACTGGTGGTGTTGATGAAGGGGTACTTGTGTTCATCAGACAGGACTGTCGGGGTACATCTTGCAAAAAAGGTTGTCCCAGTATATTAAAATTATGAGCTTACATTAAGTTTTCATTTCAGGGGCCAAGCCCACACTTAGCTCTGTCAGATTGCCTTTGTGTCAGTGGCACCGCTGGTGTAATAAAGTCTTTCTAAACTTCCTGAGGCTCGAGTCACTTTCTCAAAACCAAAAAGTTGATAAATCAGTGGCTGTTCGTATGAACAAAATATTGTGATCTCTTTCACTTCAAATATAATAATATTATAATACCTGTACTCACTCAGACCTTCATCTTAATGTCTACATGATGATCTACATGGATAGCTTTGGCTGAGGTGGTAGAGTGGGCTGTTACGAAAACATAATGGTGTGCTAGAACTTTTTAAAATTATGACCTGGTAGCTGTGTCTTGAAATGTTGGTGAGCAAAAGTTGCAACGCTGTGTAGAACGTAAATAAAAATAGAATGCAATCATTTGCAAACAATCTGTGTTAACAATGATCTTAACAATGCATTCCCGAGCCAATGTAATATTGTTTGTACAATCAAAAGTTTAACAAAGTAGTGAACCGCTCCCCATCCTTGCTTGTGAAGGACTGAGCCTTGCGAGGATGTCCCTTTCATACCCAATCATGATACTATCACCTGTTACCAATCTGCCTGTTTACCTGAGGAGTGTTCCACACAGGTGTTTTTAGAGGATTCCACATTTTCCCCATTCTTTTGTTGCCCCTGTCCTACTTGTTTGAAACGTGTTGCTGGCATCAAATTATTACTAATTATCTTCATAAAACATTGGTTCTGGTCTTCTCCTGTGGTATGGTAGCACTCTTGCACGTGCACCCATGACGGGGAAAGAAGGAGAGGTTACTCACTCCTTAAATTTAGGCCCAAAATCTACGTGGTTGGGTTTAGGAAAACATCCAAAGCATTTGGTTGTATGGGATGCAAACTCAGTCTCCTGGATCAACGCTTTGTGATCCCAACCTTGTCAGTTATTCACAAATGTAGCTGTGAGAAGGAAAGAAGTGGTTGAAGAAGAAAAGCGCAGTATAGAGATAAGAAGTATGTACGTAAAAGTCATGGTACAAGCCAAGAGACAGAGAAAAGGATTAGGGCTGCAACTTCATTATTTTTTATTGTTTATTAATACGTTGATTATTTTCCCCCAATAGTGTCTGCTGTCCTGATACACACACAGAGTTTTCATCTCAGTCACGTTGTAGTAGTAGTGAAATGACATTTTAGAGGCTGCCGAAACAACTTCTCTCCTGTGAGTATGCATCGGCTTGTCTGGCTGTCTGTCAATATCACCATGGAAACCTACATGACTTGAATTGTGTCTGGTTATAAGTAGGTATTATTGTGACAAAATCTCCATATGTGCTTTTTTTTTTAGAGGAGGAGCTGTGAGAAGAAACCTGCACACCACTGAAAAACAGCAGCCACATGAGCAGGATTTAAAATCCTAACTCTGGTTCCAATTAGCAGAATAAGAAAAAAAGGTTTCTCAGTAATGTTAGCAGGAGCCCACTTTGATCACGGCTAAGAAAACTGCAAATAGTGTGTGAGTGTTTCTAAAGAGTACACAGATATGGTCCATTTAGAAGGATGCATGCCTTATCCCTAAACCATGCTGCCTCAAGTAAAGTTCAGCAAATGGAAATTAAATTGTGACATTTATGTCTATTTCTAAGGACATGGCAGTTGAGCTCCATGCTTTACACAGCTTGGGTAAACACAGCCTTACAAAAGAGTTTAATTGAGTCCACTTTAAGGCCCTCAAGCCTACTATTCAATTTAACCTCCTGCTGTGCGGTAACAAATAGCGCTAGAAACCTGCAACTACCACTGTTGCTAAGATTATAGAGATTCAGTAAGGTACTAACAGTTTTTATGTCTCTTCAATAGTTTTAAACTTATGTCCAAAGGAACATCACAGATTTTGGTGTGGATCCAGATCTGTCATCACTACTGTAGCTTTTGTGGAAAATAGCCGTATTTAAATCATTCATATCAGTGTTAAATGGACTATGCTTAGCAAATTAATGAAAATGTAAAAAAAAAAGAAAAAAAAAAAGCCCTATCTTGCAATGTTAAAGAAAGAGATAAAAAAAATTCCTGGATTCACCCTTTTATCCGGATCTGCGCAAAAATGTAATGGGTTCTTCCTTGGCTCATGCCTCATCCTTGCTCCAAGTTTCATGGAAATCCATTTAGTAGTTTTTGCGTAATCCTGGAGACAAACCAACCAACCAACCAACCCACAAACGGACACGGGTGAAAACATAACGTCCTTGTCGGAGGTTAACTGATTATTTCGCCACAGCTCTATCAATGAATCTGATCAAACCACTCCTTCACAGTCCTGCTGAAGCAGATCAGCTGAGTTTTAACTCCTACTAACTCTAACTCTTTTTCTTTTTGCTACTTTGAAGGCACCGGAAACAAGTTCTTAACACAAAATCAACATCATCACCTTTTAAGTTGACATGTCTAACTAGTTAGCACAGTATTAACAGAGCATTAGATTTCATTTGGAGTCATGTTTCCACCTGTTCGATGAAAGCCCAATATTCCCTCCTGAGAAAAATATTTGCCTCTTTAGCTGCTAAATGATCCACTATGTTCACCAGCTAGTCAATAACTGTGTGTATCTGCCATTCGTGTAACAGATGGTGGCAGAGTACAGGAACACAGGGGATAGGACCCAAATGCAGACACTTGAGGCTGGTGCTGTTTGATGATTTTATTGTGTTTTATATAGTCAACATCTTCACATTAAGAGTTCGACCTCTGGGAAACATTATCTGTCAACTTTAATTGTATTTGAGCACCAAGCATCAGTGATGTAAGAAGTCTGCGTCCCCTTGTCCTGCCGGAATCCTGTGCTATGTCAGCTCAGAACAGGGTTCCACCCATCGAGTGCAACATCTTGATGCGGGATGTTGTGGTGGAGACAGGTCTCTGTGAAGAAGTGGATATAATAGTCTCTGATTTTCCGTTATTTGGCCAGCCAAAATTTCATTTTCCTGTGACTGGACATTAGCCAGGAGCAGTCCAAGCTGGAGTACTGTGGCTCTCATCTTGGATCTCTTTCCTCTCCTCTGGGGGCGGTCCGGCTGGTCTTGCTGAAGAGTCAAAAAGTGCTGTGCTCTCTCCTCTACGCTGTACCCATTTGTATTTCATCAAAGAGTAGAAATGTCTGTGCAATGTTCCGTTGTTGAGAACACATTAGTGCATGTCTGCTTCTCTCCACTGTTGTTTGGCTGAGTGCACTCGCCACTCAAACAGCAAACAAGTCGTGCACGCTGACTACTAGTTTAATCCGACATGTGATGACTGAACGAAAGAGGAGCGTCATTTGGAGCTATTTCACAGCTGTGAATGAAAATGTCGCGAAGTGTGTAGGAAGGCTGTTCACTACAGTGGCAACACCACAAATTTGTTTAAACACAGCAAAAAACCACGAGAAAGAGAACTTGGAGCTGCAACAAAAAAGAAGGGAGGAGGAGGAAAATGCCTCAGCATCCAGACACCTGACACAGAGACAGAGTTCACTGGCAGAGTCATTTCAGATCAAGTCAAGGAATATCCAGGTATATAGCAGTAAAATGTATATGGCCAAAACCCAGCTCATCATGTGCCGACGTTATGACATATTCCCTTTGCGTCTTATCCAGACACACAAGGTACCTTTTGGCATCGCCAACTGATGTGCTAAGCCTTCCCTGACGCACAACAGGCCCTTTAGCATCTTGGGCCGACGTGCAAAGGCTCGCGCCTTGCATGTCTTACCCTGACGCACAAGGTCTACGTTACTTTGGTTAGGTTTAGGCACAAAAACCACGTGGTTTGGTTTAGGAAATGACTCCAGTCTCCTGGGTGAAAGTCGTGTGTGTGACCCCTTACTCAACCCCGACCTCCACCCCTCTCAGCAATTTCTCAATTAGGAATATAAGGCGCGCTACATCATCTGTTCAAGTCCTCTGAAAGTGACACAGTTTTACATTGCTTGTACATTAAATCCTTGTGTGTCTCTGCCTGACACGAAAGGGTACCTCATGCGTCTGGATGAGACGTGAGGCGCCGTTACAAAACATCGATAACTGACGAGCTGGGAATGAGAATGGGCCGGCCCAGTTGTTGTACCTTGTGCTTTTGTTCCAGTCATTTTTCATAGTGTATCTTTTGATCTGTGGTTCTGAATGTTGCCATGCTTTTTGGACTGCAAGTTTCTTGCCTGTGCCTCTCTGGACTGTTTGCCTGTGTTAGACGTCTTCTTGTTTTCACCCTTGCCTGCCTCGTCACCTGTAAGCCTTGCTTTTGTGTTTAATAAATATGGTTGGACTGCATCAGCTCTGCCTCTTGTGTTTGCATTTGGGGCTTCCACTTCCTTGAGTTTCTGGCACAAGCATGACAAACATTATTGTACATCAGCATAGTTGAAGAAATGCAGCGTCTGCCCTTATGATTCAGTGATTTAATGCCCCACCAACTTAGCAAGCTAAGTTAACCAAATCAAACACATTATGTGATACATTGTTTGCGTGTGTGTGCTACACATTATGTAAAACTGCAAACTCTTTGCAGCACAACGGCAGTTACTACATTTCTGTATATTGCTTCTTGCACCTACTGTGGTGCATAGCTGGTTTTATGTTGTAATTGTCATGTTTCATGTGTTTAAATTTCTGAGTTTTGTACTTTTCTGTTTAATTGCAGTGAGGCTGTGCAGAGGAAGGCCATTGTATGGAGTTTATTGTCGGTTTGGACATAGGGTGCATGGTGGCATGTTGACACTGAATTTGTTAATTTAATAGTAGCATCAAAACCCCCCATAATTCCCTAAATGTAACGCAGTATGTGTACTCAGACTACATTTGAACTAACTTACTTTTTACTTTTAACCCAGTACAATTTTACTTGAGTATAATATTCTATACTCTTTACACCTCTGATTCTCTGTAGATGATAAGTGACTCCTTTCACATTCTCATATTGAAAATTAAAAATACATATTTTCCCTCTTATCTGTAGTGCCTTTTTTTAATCCATCTAGGTTGTTTTCGTGTCAGTTACTGCGCTCCTACATGAAACTGCTCACAACAAGGTCTGTGGATTATCTTGAGCCACCAGGTCATGATTTCTGGGAAGAGACATTGCTGTAGAGTTGTTCAAATGTATTTTTTTGGCGCTTTGAGCACCATGAGTGACTCAGCGACATCTCTACAGCTGATATTGCCAAAACTCGACAACTTAAACAGAAACTAGTAAAATTATTTTTCATCAAAAGTTATTTGAAAAGGTACATTAAGCTTTCAACTGTTTGGAGGGCAAGACAGAACTAAGGTTTGTGTATTTTTCACAAGTGTTCCTTTTGTTAAATTCGTATGTGGCCATTTGACAGCTGCATCAACAATGACCTATTAACAAAAAGCGCTTCTTAGAGCCACCTGTTCCTCAAATCAGGCTTTTGTCATTGATGACTGTATAAAAGCACACCTCAGCAGTACCTATCCCCAAAACAAGTGCCTCTCACCTGTGCTTGTCCACAGAACATGTGTTCCTGAGTGGTGCCTGTCAACAAAACAAGCACCCCACGAAGGTTACAGTGCCTCTCAGTTGTGGCTGTGAAAAATAAAGCCCTACTTGGATGTATCTTTTTATCACAGGGGCTGGCCTATGCACTGCAGATACAAAATTAATAAATAAACAAGTGTTGCTCAGCGGTGTGTACATAAATCAAGTGTCCCTCACCAGTGATTGTGCCCAACAATCACCCCCCAGCTGTCTCTGTCTAAAAATTAAGAGCCTCTCGATGGCTATGCTGTACGAAAACAAATGCAGTTCTGTTGGATCTCTCTGCACAAGAGTCTTTTTTTCTACCGATTCTACACATCAAGCGCTCCCTAAGCTCTACCTGTTCAATGATCACAGTGATATGTCACTTTAATTGTCTAATTTTGTTTTTCTTTTTTGTTTGTTTTGTGCACTCACACATCGGCAGGGATTCGGATAAAAGCCTCCAAAACTAACTCCTGGACAGCACCATCACGAATGACATTCAGGATTTTTTTTTCCACAGGATAAAATATTACCTCCTTCTATTTTGTCTTGTGAGTAAACCTTGATTACATCTTCAAAACAAAAATTATAGACAGCTTCAAAATGTGTTGGTCAACCAGCAGTGATAGAAAGTCAAAGTCCATTCACTGAAGTAGGCCTATATTGAACAATTCTAAGGTCCAATATTTCTACTTTATTCATCTACTTCATAACATCAGTGTATTGCACTTTTTCACTACATTTAGAGAGCAATATTTATTTTGCAGAATTTTTTAAAATCACAATCTCATCTAAGAAGCACCCTTTGATTTTTTGTAATTTACATTGTCAAACCATTACATTTATAATTAAAATGCTGCCTGCATGAGAAATAGCTCAAACATAGTAAGCATTCGAAAGTAGGTGATTCTGCTGAATAATTACATTTGGCTGATAATACTAATGTAATTTTACAGTACATTCTTGAATGCAGTACGTGACAAATCTGACTACTTTTCTTTAACCAGTATTATTAAACGGCCCTTCTAACTGAAAAACTGGTGCAACTGTCCCACAGCGATTGTTCAGCAACAGAGAACAAGTGGTTTTCAGGTGTACCTGGTTTGTACGAAAACAAGCGCCCCTCAGTGTTTTGTAAAACAAGTGCTCAACAGTGGTGCTTGTCAACAAAAGAAGCACCCCTCTGCTGTTGAGGTTATAGATGACAAGTTCCCCTCAGGTGGGGCTGTCTGAAAATCAAGCGCTCCTCAGTAGTGTGCCGGGGACTGTCTGTGTCTGTAATTGCTTTGAGCTGTCAACTCAGTGGTAAACTGGAAGGACCCAATTAAATCCCACAGATGAGTGTCTGTGAGCGGGTGAGGGAGCAAGAGCATGAGTGTGTGTGTATATGTGTGTGAGAGAGAGGGTAATATGGCAAAGCTTATTTTACCCTTGTTTTACCCCCTACCATGGCAGCAGCAGGGCCATCTCTCTCACCTGCTTCCCGTTTCCTTTTGCTATTGCATGTTATTGCTATTTATGTGTCTCTTGCATTTCATCCACATCATTACGTCATCATCACCATAGCCATGTCTTATTTATGCTCCTAATAAATTATTCCTGTTGTTATTTTTACTAAACAACTTAAGAAACTGTGTGTGGATGGTTGTGGAACTACAAAATGCCAACAATATTCACCAATATGAAATACAAGTAGTGGCCAAAACATTGCAGCCATGTTCAGTTAAGTAAAGTGCCGTTGACTGTCTTCACCCGAACCAAAAAAAAAACCTGCCTTAGTGGTGAACTAGATTTGCATTGCCAGACCTCCATTATCCACACTTTGTTTCAGCCTTGTGCCAACCTGTCCTTTTTTCTTGACACTTTCCTCACCGTCATTAAACGTCTCTCTGCATGCTGTTTCTGTTGTGCCGCATGTCGATGGTGCAACTGAACAACACACCTGCTGTTACATGAATGACTGTGTGTGCGTCACTCAGAGCATGCTCCATTATCAAGAAATACTTAAGGCCCTTTTTGATCAAGGGCATATTCATTTTGTGCTTTCACTGCGGTTTGCGCGTGTGCTCTGCATAGATATCTTAGCTAAATGCAGAAAAACAGATGTTAGTGTAGGTGGCAATGCATTGCAGTGCAATAGAAATGCTTTAGGTCTGGCTCACTTTGTGGTAAGATCTCAGTCAACATCAAAAAGAGAAACATCTCCCCAACTAGTTCGGATCACCTGTTCGGCCTCATACTGCTGTCCCAACAAAAAGCTACAGATAAACCATCCTCTGCAAAGGTAAAATATGTACAGCCCATACAACAGCACCTCTTTGGTTGCCCTGGGTTGTGTTCTTGTTGTTGACAACTCCACCATTCCACTTGCGGAATTTACATATTGAGATATGATCACAATGTGAGCAGAGCGAGAGCAAATGAAAATTGGAAAGATATCACAAAAAAAGATAAACCAAATGAAAAATGCAGTTTGTACATCCACATCACGTTTGATGAACTTGAGTTAAACAAAATGACAATTAAAAAAAAGTAGAACTTGTATTGTCAGGCTCCAGTCTCTCCAGTTTTCTGGCATTTCCCTTTGCTATCGCCAATTAACCCTGCATCCCTCTAACCTATTCTTCCTCTCTCGTGCCTCATTAGATAGACAGCAAGAACAGGGAGGTCATGGGAGTTTTTAGGGGTCAAAAGTCATTCTAGCTGTGTTAATAGGGGTCAAACCTGGCTTAAAGCAAAAGAGACAAATGTACACACGCAAGCATGTATACCAAAACGATCAGGTAAACACTGTCACCCACACATTCACACAAATACCTGTCTGCAGACCTTCTTTACAGCCAAACAAAAGACAAGGACACAAACACACAGGTCAACCCTTGTACAGTGTAAAATCCCAAATTTATGACAAAGTGTCAAAGGTCAAACTTTAATCCGATGCTGAAAACTTTGCAAAGGTTGTCTGGTCCCATCCTTCAAAGAAAATCAAGTCAGGCAAAAAGCATAAAAAATAACTTGTAAATCAAAAACAGTTTTTTAATATTACAAACAAGCAACTGTGCCAGAGGGAGGGAGAAAAGCAAAGACGGAAAGAAAAAAAATGTGCACGAAGGCCACAAACAAGCTAAAGAGCCCTCAACGAAGCAGCAAAAAGAAAAGGGAAAAAACAAAGAAAATACAGAGCAAATGAATTAAACAAGAAACAAACACACAAACCATAATGAAATCAAACAGGCAAGGACAAAACAAAACAACAAAAGAAAATTAAAGACAGCATCACTGCCTTGCCTGGAGAAATAGTTTTTCTTTTCCCCCTCCACGTCTCGCCACAACCTTGTTTCAGCTCAGTAAATAAACTATCCATCATTGTTAGCCAACTGGCATCTTAGCCTATCAGAAGCCTGGGAAAGCTGTTACCGGGTGGCATAAGATGTGGTGGCTTGCCAGATAGGGCCAATTGCCTCTGAAAGATTACTGCTTAAAACAAGGCTGTACATGTGTATTATGTTAGCTAAGCACACAGTGAGCGAACGGCTGCGACACCGACACTCACAACGAGAAAACATCTAAAGCAGCCGCAATGAATGACACCACAACTTATTGTATTCAAGCTTGGATTGATATTCCATTTCCCAAGCTGTAAAAAGGAGATGTATGGTTATCATGTTAGTGAGGATAATTCAAGTGTGTGTGTGTGTGTGTGTGTGTTTGTCATTTAATTACCTAAGCCCATGCCTGCTGGAAACAGGAAAGATTGTGTATTTAGCTTTGTTTGTGAGTGAGATTTTGATCTTGAATGATGCTGTCGGATGTTGCATGTTGCATTATGTTTGGAAAACTGTGTATATTGTCTGCTACACACACACACACACACACACACACACACACACACACACACACACACACACACACACACACACACACA
>JBBPCS010000573.1:6015235-6033520 GCA_037974645.1 Hollardia meadi | reverse complement strand
TGCAGCCGTTTTTATGGTGACAAACCCAAGTAAGCCAAAATCATGACCTTCTCTTAACTCTAACCAAGTGAATTTTGTGCCTAAACCTAACCAGACTTGAAGCGCTGTCATGACATAAAATGAAAAACTGAGCACAAAGAAAGGTAAAAAAAAAAAAGTCAACATATCTGTCATTTGCAGAAACGTACATTACCAACATTTATTCTGTCGATTAGGGTAAAACCTGTCTACACAATATTCTAAGTTGTGTATGATTTTAACATTTCTGGTTTTGATGACCCCTAGTGGTAAAATCCAAAAAGACACTTTAGTATGCGACTCATGGACTGAAAGCAGTTCTGTGCTATTAAAGGTGCATTGTGGAGTTTTCTGAGGAAATTAACACGTATTAATCACTGTTTTATTATTATTACTGTTATATATGTGCGCCTAAAAACCTCACCTAAAACGTGAGCCATTAACCGTCTTTCTAGGTTGCCTATAACAGGCTATATTCAGTTTTCTATGTGAAGCATAAGGGTCCCATTTTCCAATGTGTTGTTTCTGCACGCTCCCGTCCTATAGAGTGGCAATGGTGTAGCTAGCTTGCTAGTGGAGCTAACATAGTGGAGCTAGTGAAGAAGAGGAGTCCGCCAAGAGCTAGAGCGGCTCCCACCAAACGAAAATCTATAGGCTATATATTGTGTGTGTTTTGGTTGGCTAGTTGGATAATGTTAGCTTGCCTTTGGATGATCAGTTGCTAGCTGCTAGCTGACATTACCTGGCATGACAACATACTGTCTTGAGTGGATAATTTCGGCTAATTCATCCTAACTCACGGGCAAACTGGCTTACTTGCCGTTACAAGCCAGGCAGGGGCAGATAGCCAGCTAGATTAGCATGGATCTGGCGTTGGTTGTTTCGTAACGTTCAATTGAGATTTATTGTCATTATACTGACCGGGTACACAGCCTACTCGCCGGTCTCTCAGTCACGGTACGTGACCCACGACTCGAATACATGACAAAACACAATATTACAACATATCGGTGCAAGAAAACAACACAGTGGCAGACCAGTCCCCTTTAGGCTACGTCGCCCGATGACCAGAATGCTTGCTCATGAGTGTGAGCATGCGCGCAGTTGGTTGATTGGCGAGTGTATTCGGTTGTGTGCAACGTGAAACCTCACCGCTAGATGGTGCTAAAAATTACACACAGCACCTTATATGTGCTATTTTAATGTTGTTCCAGAGAATTTCATTACGTCAAATGTATTTGTAAATATGTTTTCCGAGAAATGCCTTTTCTATAAGGCTTGTCTGTGTCACACAGGCTAAAAGGAAATTGAGATGCCTGTACTCTCCAGCACTGACTGCTTGTAGAAGAAAAATCCATCTACCATACACAAGTCAATGAGAACTTTTCAAGTCCCCAGTGAGGCTTTGAAGTGATAATAGCCACTGTCCAGAGTCTCTCTCTCCCCCAACAGCAGTTCCTGCTCCAGGTATATAGACTCTCTGGCAGGTCATTTGTTACCAAAATTGCTCTCGCAACCCTCCTTTCTTCCCTCTTCCTCGCCATTCTTTCTTTTGCCAGTTCACTCTTCTAATATTTTCTCTTCTCCTTCTCCATACCAGAAATCTAATGCAGGAGTGTGGCTGCAGAAAAGTCTTGCTCACTTCTCTTTCTAGTTGGATACCGTGACCTCTCATTCTCTCCCTCTCTCTGATGAATAAATGCATTTTAATCAGAATGATTCTGACATTGCTGACGTACTGCAATCAGTCCAATTTAATCCTATTCTATGTTTGGTTTGTATTGCTTGTGAGTAATATTTTTTTCCTTCCCTTTTACATTAGACTTTCAATTATCCCTTTGATTCTGCAAAAACCTTTGCCACCTCTTCATGTAGATCCGACATCATCGCTGCTGTGGCTGAGGATCTGATCTCTCCCCAAACCCCTCTCTCTTTCGCTCATCCCACTGTACCTATCCTCTCTGGATCACTGCTTCCCCTTATCTCAATGTACACACGTACACACACACGTACACACGCACACACACACAGTGAGTGGGAGCAGTGGCAGGTCTTTGAAGTCCTATATGTGAGTGTGTCTCCTGTGGTCTGAGCCATCAAAGTTTCCATTTGGTTCCTCTGTGACAGACTTCTTACTCTGACGCACCGTTTTCACACAGGTGTGTGTGTATGCGCACGCATGTGGCCATGTGAATTACAGTATAATCTCAGACACAGAGCCACTTTAACCTTCAGTACTTGCAACCCTCAAAGCACCACAGCTCTTAGTTACTGCCAAGGATGATGTCAAACAGAGAAACTTTGGGATACACGTCCACTGCAGAGTGCAACATTAAGGCTTGTTTTCTGGGACAAACAGACACTTTTGATCACAGTCTGTGTTTGTTATTGTATATATGTTAACAATGGCAGCTTACCAGTTGTTGATAAGACTAATCATTCCTACAGTTGTTTTTAATTCAGCATTTGCATCATTTTTATATCTTATTGGATAGGATTGGAGTGGTTTATCCAAATCATTAAGAATCACTCACCCTACTGATGTCTAGTTATGTAGTCTTAGTGTGATTTGGAGTTAATTTGTTGGTTTATTCATCTCTTAAAATAAATAAGCCAGCACCAGTTTCGTTTATATTCCCTGCAGTGCACAAAAAAAAAAAAAAAAAACATGATTTAGGAAAAGAACTCAAAACGGGAGATAACTGCTTTTGCAAATCGACCCTTCTGCCTCTTAGAGTTCTGTTTTTGAACAAACACAATGTAGATGAAAATGTTTCAGTTACTCGGATAATGTTCAAAGCTGACCGTGTAACATTTAAAAGAATTGGATTCTATCAAACTGTTGACAATGAGTGTTTTACAGGAATAAACTATTTGTTATGATTGGGGTCAAGTAAGTCCCTGCTAACTAACCTGTTAGTTAGCAGGCATTCAATTTGTCTCCTTGGATGCCAACTATAATATTCCCCTCATTTTCCCTTGAGAACTATATATACAATAAAAAACAAACAAACTGATGTAAAATGGTTTTCAAGGTTATTAAACATTTCTTCTGTTTTCTTCTGTTTTCATATTTTTCAATGTTTTTTTTTTTTTTTTTTTTAGTTCAGTCACAGTAGTTCACAGTGTTTTGATTCTCGAGCAGCCAAACTTCTAACAAGGCATAAGTAACAACACTATTTGGTTCCAGGCCCAAAAAACCAAAAAAAACCTCATCTAATGTTGTTTTCTTGAATCTGCTTCGTGAATGAATTCCTGCTCTCTTGAATAATGAGCTACAGAGAGCACATTTGTTTCCAAAGCCTCCAAGAAACAAAGATGGCATGGGAGAATAACACTCCAGAGCTCGCCCTGCATTGCTTAATTAGTGGGCCAGTGTTGACTTGAAGAGATCTGCGTCTCTGGTCTCATTTCATGCTGTGGAAATAGAGAATAAAAGACTCACAGATGTCGGGAATTCATGGAAAGCTAATTGTCTAGCGCACTTTGTTGGCTTGTTAGGCCTTCGATTCTCTCTCCCACTTCTGTCTCTGTCTTTGTGGTGCTTTGCTTCATATTTTTTCATTTATCCGTCCTCTTTCTCTTCCCTACCTCTCTCTCAGTCTCTCTCTCAGATCTCGCCTTCGTTCTCTGATATCAGACAACAAATCAGCATCACTGTCATTGTTTTTCAGGCCGATTTAATAGCTGTTGACTTGATAGCACATGTAATGATTTCTGCCTTATTTAATAGCTGTAGCTGTAATCAATTGTTTCTTTTTCTTTTTTTAAAAAAAAGGGTACATTTGCTGTAGATGTAATCAGAGACTTAATGGTGTGTGAGGTTGCCTGCCGACTGTCTGGTTCATATTTAGAACAATCAGGAAGGGCTTTAATTAATAGGCTGAAAGAAGAGGCTGACAGAGCTTGAATGTGAATTCTGTTGTCGCCGTCTCTTTTTTTGTGTCTGATTATTCTATTTCTGTCTTTTCCATTCCCCCTTTTTTGCTTCATCTTTCTTCTGCTCTCACTGTCGGTTTCTTTCCTGACCTTTGTCTCTCTTTGACTTTTTTTTACTCTCTCACCTTTTCCATTTTACATCTCTTGTTCCCTTTTTTCTTTCTTCATCCTTGTTTCTCTTCTACTTGCTGTCCTCCCCTGTCTCCCTCACCTCTTTTCGCCATGTTTACATTTTCATTTCCACTATGAACAGATCATTGGCACCGTCTCTGACGAATGGCACCACGCTTAATATTTTCAATTAAAGGCAATGTCTTTGTTATTAAAAATGTTTGTCTACTTAACCAGCCCACCTATGTTTCTCTGGAAAGAAAAAAAAGAGCAATTTAAATGTTAATACAGTGGTTGTTGGATGGATAATATAAAAATGCCATAGATGGTGAAAACTGAGGTGATTCTTAGCCTTCCAGAGACATGATAGAGCACTTCAGCTGAAAAGTTCCATTAATAAGGAAAGAGATATCGCTCATCCCCAGATTTCTCTTCTCACGCAAAACACAGTACTGTCAGTGACATCTTGTTTTTATTTAAATGCTGCTCAAGAGGCCTCAGAAGCACAGAGTGGTGTGTTAAGCCCTGAGTCCTGCAGTCTGCAGCCCAGTCTCAAATTATAGAGGACAAGTCACCAACACAGTTCAGTGAGTGAGTTACCTGCATGTCTCTGGGCTGTAGGTTAGCTGGGCTTTAGAATCACACAGTCCCCACTGTTATTTGCAAGTGATCAGATCAGATCTCTGTGTGTCCAGCCATGACCAACCTATCTGCATGCGTTGCTGTGGTAACAATGTAGACGTCAGTGAAAGCGAACACTGGTGTCGTAATAGCTGCCTGGATTATGTTCAGAGTGTTTAAGTTTCTTAGAGTGAATGAAACACTACATTTATGTATAGTCACTTTGGTTAATATTAGGGAAAGACTGTGATTTTGGTTTTGTTAACATACCGTAACAAGTGCTGTGAGTGTCTAAACAGTAGAATAATGCTGAAGTAACTATGAGTGAATAGTGTTTTTCAAGACTGCAAAATGAATTAACAACATTTCTTCATGATGTTAATAGAAAATGTGATTTGGACAGCATTAGGTTCTCCTCAAAAATGTATTTGCTTTTGCAACGTACTTATAAATATAATTTTGATGAGACACTGCTAGATTCAGTGACTCAAAAGACATTTCAAAATGCATTGTTTCTGTTGTCCATATTTTCTAAAATCAACCTGGATGATATCTAAACAAGGTCTTAAAATACACTTAATTAAGACAAATGTGACAGAAATAGACTAGACTTAAACCTGCAGTGCAGAATTTCCCCCAACTTCAGGCAGTGCATGTAATTACACAAACACTGTCGCCGTGATTATGACACCATAGGCTCTGAAATACTTATAGTTGCTATAGCCTGTAGTCCATGGCTGTGGCCTACTCTGTCGCTGCGGTTACTCTTCTGAAAAAACAGTCTTTGTTAATGCATTGCTACAGATAAGAATGCGCAGGAAAGTCGCCCCTGACGGGTTTAAAAACTCCGCTTTACTGTGAAATACAGAGAGATATATCTGGTGGAGATTGGTTTATCAGCACTGTGTGAACTCCTCTGGCGAGGGCTTGAAAGTCTATATTAAAAAAGTCCTGCAGGCAAAAATGAAATTACTCATGGAAATACAGCCTCAGTGTTTGGCTCGATTCGTGCGAGCAACATGAACAGACAGTAATTTGCTGCTTCATTTAACAATCATTTACCATTGTTGGCTAATTTAAACACACAGAGACATGCAAACAAATCTCTGTCAGTGAGCATAATTATACGGTCAACAATCATTTCATGTGGGTCAGGTGAGACAGAGTTATTAACTTGCTACAACATGAGTGTCATTGTCTAGTTGAATTGGTCACGCCTCCCAGGGGGATGTGACACGCTCCTGCACACACACACACACACACACACATAAATAAAGACATACAAAAAATACACAGAAGTAGATCAATCTGTAAAGATGTTTGTTTGTTTTTTGTTGTTTTTTAAAAAAAAAAAGGTGTCTAAACAGAAAAACACACTCTATCACAGACTATAACATTTCAGTAACGCATGGACCTGTGATGTGGAGCTCTCACACTCAAATCCACTTCCAATTCCAGTGGGTCACGTGAAATGTCACAAACGGGCAGCTAATTGGCACTGGGGCTGACAGGTTGAACAGGTTGTCTGATGTGAGACAGAGCCAGTGGATTGTCTTATTTAGGACAGATGCCAGAACATGGTGAGACACCACCTGCACCTTACCGAAGAGGAAGTGAGGCAGACCGGCAGCACACTGCGGTTTAGGCCACCCATACACACACCTGCCGATTCCTCAGAGACATCCAGCAAAGCTCTGGGTCAACTGCTGGCTACGTCCTCAGTAGAGCATGCTGGGAAATGTAGAAAGCTGGCAGGGTGAAAAGGCAGCGGCAATCTGTCAACATCAGGGGAATGTGTTCCCTTGCAAGGCAAGCTTGATCCCATTATTTCTACAACTACAACTACATCCAAAGTCCAGCCTTAACCACTGTAGAAAGAAAACGTGAAGGACATCCCATATTCAGTTTGTATTTGATAGTGAACCACAACTCAAGTTCAACGTTTTGAATTGTTGGTGATGAAGCCAACAATTTGAGACGTTACGAGCAGCTTTAACACAGTGCATCTCTACCTTACAGTTCAAGTTTCCTTAAACAGCATCTTTATGAGAGGTCATAAAGGTCTCAGAGGTATCACTATGTTGAGGAGATACTGTGTTTTTAACTGGGAGGGCAAATTGAATTTGTGAAACTGATGTCATTTTTGCCGTAGCTACAGCGGTGTTTTCAGCTGGAAAAAAACAACTATAAATGCATTGTTGTGAATATTGTTTTATTGTAAAGAGTTCATGATAGTGGTGATCAAGAATAACAGTAATGTGGACGTAGGTTGTATGACAGAGAGAGGCAGTGAGAGAAAGCGGAAGTAAGAGCAGTTGTGTTTGTTCATTTGACGACCAGAGTCACAACTCAATGTCTGCATGAATTTTGTGCAAATTATAGTAGGTCTTACACTATCTGCTCGACAGTCATTGCTGGGACATACTACATATTTTCTGCAACCAGCAGGAGATATTTCTACTCAATGTTTGTCCTACAGTTGTTTGTGTGTGTAATTAGCGTCATGTGTGTGTATGTTAGCTCATTAGCCTAGTTAGTGTGTTGTTATCATTCACTAGCAAAGTGAATGGACTCTTAGCCACTGTATAGCTAACTTAGCTTACACTTAGCTCATTGTTTTTCAACATGGAAGCCCTGAAGATTTATCAGTTTGTACTGTTAGCTATCAAGTCAACGCTCAGAGCTCAGAGGACTCCTCGGGAGAGACCACGCCATTAACAAACCAGGGACTAAGAGACTGGTAAAAGCTGCAGAGAGCACACCAGCTTTGGACACCTGCTTGCCGTCCAAAGGTGCAGACCGGAGACTCCTCACCAAGGTAACATGCTTTTATTTTATTGCAGTTTTAAATGTTGTAAATGAGAAATATTTAAATACCACTATAAAAACACTATTGAGAAGTCCTCATTCATGCCCCCTGAAAATTAACTTTTAAGATAAAAATTGAATTCCTGAAAAACAAAAAAATGACATTAGCACCTCTTTGGCTGGACTTAATGACTTTAATGCCTTTGAAAAATAGAGATGAAATGTCATGTTGTTTTTCATTAAAATGTCTTGCAACAGGACTGGTCACATCATCCCTCTTAATTTAGCTTAATTTAGCTTCTAGTCCATTTATTATTTTATTCTTTATTCTATTTTAATTTTTTGTGATGAATCTTGTTTGTCTAATACTTCTGTATAGCCTTTTTTAAAAAAAAGTTATTTTGGTTAAGGCCTCTTCTGTACAAAATTTAAGCACCACTTTTGAGTTGCTCTTCTCCAGTTTATGGACCAAATAAGGTGTCACCTCATCATATATTGACATTTTGCCATGCGCCCTTCGCATCTTATCCAGATGCACAAGGTACCCTTTGGCATCACCGGCTTTCACTTTAGCGTCTCTGACCAACGCGCAAAGGCTTGCGCCTCACCCATTGTATCCTGACCCACAAGGTCTACCTTCCTTTCGTTATGTGTAGGCACAAAACATCTGTGATGTTTGGTCAAGTTTAGGGACAAAACCTACTTGCTTTGGTTTAGAAAAATGATGGATGATGCTTCGTTTCTAACGGGACGCGAACTCTGGTCTCCTGGGTGAAAGTCATGTAGGTGACCCTCCACTTAACCCCGACCTCCACCTCTCTTGGCACTTACTCGCTTTGGAAAATACGTTGTGCTACATCATCTATTCAAGTCATCTGATACTGACCCGGATGGCTTTACATTGCTGGTACATTTACATTGCTGGTACATTAAACCCTTGTTCATCTTTGCCTGCCGCCAAAGGGTACCTCGTGCTTCTGGATGGGACGTGAAGGGCTGTGACAAAACGTCTATATCTGACGAGCTTGGCATGAGAACGGGCTGATTAGACACCCCCTTTGCCTTTCTGATAGTCTGGGACAATGATTGGCCGGAAGCCACATTACCACATACCCAACCCACCTTTTTATTTTCTCCAATGGACAATATGCGTAATGATGTATATCATTGGTTGTCTTTTATATGTCCACTTCATACGTACCTTATTTACATGTTGCTTTTAATGTTTTTCATGATGACCCTGTTGAAGATCACAAGCCGAAAGCATTAGTATAACAAAGTTGTTCTGTACAATTCAGCACAAAGCCCATTTAGAACATGTACATTATTAACAAGAATGTAACAACGGTATAGTTTCAAAGAAAAAAAACAACACAATTTCCTACTGGACACTGTTGCCTTTGGCTTTTAGCTACAAATGTTAAATGCTATTCAAACAGCAGTAAATAATATATGTATTGGGGACTTTTCAGTCGGGGATTAAACCACATTTGGTGCTCTAATCTTAATAAACTACAGTGCTCATGTGTGTGCTTATGAGGTACACATCTCCCAGTGGAACAGCGTGGTTATTGACCTGTTGTAAATCATTTTTGGACAACAATGGAGCTCTAATGCAGAGAGGAATAAGATACGTATATCATTGTGTGGAATTTTTCCCCCCTTACATTATCGCCTATTACTGACTGTACTATCTATATATTTACTTATTCATGACCCTGTAAATTCAAAAATGAACATGAACATTACATGCACATTTTGAACATATTTTGTATTAATTTGTCGTTTCCATTTATTTTGATTTGTTAATATTCACATGACCTATTCACACGAACAGTTATTATGCAGATATGAACATTGTTCCAATTGTGTGTAATTAGAAATCTAGGATTTTCCACCACAGGCTCTGAAAAAGCTGTCAAACATATGGTGTTGAATGCTTGCTTTTCATGGCTTTAACTTGGCCAAAAAGCCAACCCCAGTGGTCATGTTTGATACCTCTCCCAATACACACCATTACTAGTGGGATTAACAGGATTGTGATTTAACACACACACACACACACACACACACACACACACACACACACACACACACACACACACACACACAGAGGAGTGAGAGAAGCCATGTTAGACAAGAGGCACTGGCAGTGAAAGACAAGTCTGAAGCCAGTGAAGCTCTTTGAAATGAAAGAGAATTACTGACAAAAAAAATAGGACATAGAGGGGGGGAACCGAGATAAAGAGAAAAGGAAATTGGGAAGAACAAGGATGACACAAGTTGGATGACAAATGCCAAAACGCTGGAGTCAAACCCACAACATCTTGAGTGCATGGTGTGTCTTAGCCTGCTGCCACACAGAGCATCCCAGTGTGTCTAACGCGCTTTGGTTTCAGTCCATTTGGAAGCAAATTCAAAGTGCACAGACCCAGGCGGCCCAGTTGTGAAGATAGAGGAAGTGTGTGTGTGTGTGTGTGTGTGTGTGTGTGTGAGTGTGTGTAGAACTGCACAGTTTTAATAGGTGAGCTCCTTATTGTTTCTATCACACATTTCAGATTAAATTATGTTAACTGAAACTTTTGAATTAGCCACCACAGCAGAACCCAGATCCAAATGTTCACACTATCAGACAGCATGTCATTCAACCTACCTGAGGCAATAACATATGTTCATTAGGAACTGCAATGACATCAGATATGTGGCACCTTTTACTGAGTACAGACAGCATACTTTATATACTGGAAACACTTGGCAAATATGTGGCTGCATAGTCAAAATAAACTCTACAATAAAGTATCTATAAGCCTTGTCATGAAAAGGTTTAGGTTCCTGCAAAGTTGGGTTTTTTTTTTTAAACCTTGATCATGATCCCCTAAACTTAACATAAGTAGTTTTTGTGACTAAACCTAAACAAATCTTAACGACTGATGTGCCAAATCAGACCACAGTGATATGAATCATTGTTATATGGGTCATAATCATTTTGATTGGCACTGTTGGGTGATATTGTGGTGCTGTCTGGGCCAGGTCTTCCCTGGAAAATAGATTTCATGGTTGACATTAGCTGATTACATGAAGGTTAAATAAATAAATAAATAGATAAATAAATTGTTGTTTAGTCATGAGGACTGGATGGGCATGTGACACTATGGGTTCTAATACCTGGTTTGTTAACAGGTACTTAACTAGCACTGCTTAGTAGTAAATGTGCTTCAAAATCTTCAAAATCATTAATAATCATGTAGTGTATCTTGTATTTATAAAAACCGGGCCCTTTCATGGTTCATGTTGCCTTCAATCTCCACCGAAAGAGCTGTGTGAGGTTTAATAAATGGCCTCAATGATCATTTGAGTCAGCGTTTCTTGAGGCTGAAGGCTGCAAGTTGGAAAATGAAAAAAAAAGTTAGAGGATTAAGAAAGAAGTGAAGTTACCAGACCTCTGCAGCCAGCTCCTCATCTCTACTCGAGGCTCCATTAGCCACGAGTACCATAACACATTTAAGTCAGGCTGCATGGTGGGTAAAGTGAGCAAGGGGTTTTAAAAAACTAGAAGAAAACTTCCCACTATGAGTTTGCCAGTGTTGTAGCGTGCAATGCTAAACTGGCAAAAGAAAAGCAGGGATTTCACGAATGTTTGGGAAGAAGAGACAGGACAGAAAGAAAAGTAATGTAGAGAATACAACTGATTTACAGAAGGACATTTCAAAAGAAGATGAACTTCCTCTGATATTTTCTGTATTCAAATTAAGTCCCACTGCGATATTACCCTGATCAGTCCAATCAGCTCAACTCTGCTATAGAAACTCAGACATGCTCAATCTGAAACACACACACTCACACTTAGGCTAGCTTCTTCTGGTTTTAATATTGATAGACGCAGAAACACTTTGTGTGAGTGAAAGTGCACATGTTGCAAAATTGTCTCAACAGCAAAGCATAAAAAGCAACAACTAATTGGTTCTCTGTGGGCCTCCCCTGACAGGCCCCAACATTCGGGTTACATACAGCGGAGAGAGACGAGACGAGACACAGAAAGAGAGCAAGAAAAGAGAGACAGAGTCAGAGATAACATGAGAGAAATGAAAATGAGATGGTGACATACAGAAGGAGTTGCAGAGAAAGAGAGAGCGGGAATGTCAGACAGAGAATGCAAAAGGATGTCACTTAATGTCAAAGTAGCCTGGAGACAAATTGAAAGAGATAAACGGCTGTATAACATCAGGAAGGAAAAAGATAAACTTTTTATAAACTGTTTGGGTTTTATGAGCCCCATTTTTTTTTTCCTCTGACCTTTTCAATGCACTTAATCCAATGCAATCAAGTCCATGCAATTGCACAAAACCCAAAGCAAGACAAAGAGGGGGGAAAAAAAAGATGTGCTTCCTTGACTGGCAGTAAATGCCTTCTCGTCCTTTTACACGAGTTGTCTGAGTGCCTTTGGGTGGTTGCACTTGTCACTTGTTGTCATTTTACAGCACTGTGTTAACAAGGAACATTCCTTGTGCTTGTTACGAGGCTATGAAGTGATCCTGATGGTAATTCTGTGTGTTTGCGCCAACACAGCACTTTCCTCAGCCTCCAATCCAGGGCCTCACTCACACTGAAGCTGTCATGTTATCTACGATGGAGTCAAACCAGCTCCACAGGAATCAGACAGGATGCAGCATACCGATGCGTGGACACTCCCTATATGTGTTTATGGGCCAGTAAGGGAATATTATTTCAACATAATTAAGACTCATTAGTATGGAAAAATAAAAAAATATGTACTGTATATATCAAGTTTTTAAAAAGAATTAAATTTACATGTGTTTTTTTCATATCATACAGATTTGAAAAAGAAAATATATCTTGTAGCATTTATTGTTTTTGTGCTCATTCTATTATGTTTTTTATATGTTTGACAAAATTTTTTTTTTTTAAAGTTTAACTTAAAAATAATTTTACTATGAGCTTTCAACCACATATCAAGGTCTACATTACAAGATGGAGTTTGGTGTCGATTTTTCTGGTCAGTTTTAATTTTTTTTCTTTGTGTATTTTACAACTGACCCACATTGTATTGCATCTATTTTGTATATGTTACATTGAAAACATCTTAGTACTATTAGGAAGACCCTGGCGCAAGGTAAACAGCTCTTTTGTGTTTTCCTGCATGTTGAATGTATCAGGTATTTTTTTTAAAGCTGTAAAAATCAATAAATGACCTCAAACTGCAGTGATCTGCATTTGTTAAAAATGTAAGTTTCGGGTGAAAGTTAAGATTGAGGTCAAAGACCAACAGTGGAGGCTGTGGGAACAGACAGACTTAACCAGGCATCTAATTTGCTATAAGAATGCAAAAATCCTCAAGCCCTAAAGTGATTAAATATTAAAGGTTGACCATGAAAGAAAATTTTTGCCATAAAAACCTCTTCCCTCTAAAACCAATTTCAGAATATCTGAGCAAAATAAGGCGAGGTTCAGAGAGTGGGGATGAATATCCCACTGCCATTTCTACCACCTCATCACACCACTGTTCCAAAAACACACGTGTATGTTTGTTTTGTATGTGCATGTCTTTATTTCCAAAGGAAAACAAGTAAAATAACAATGGAAGAATATTTAATACATAGCTACATTCACACATAAACTCTCACACATCGTCTTCACCTAGTCTGGCCTGGGCACCTGGCATGGGCATTTGGGTCTGTAGCTCCAAAGATATTTTATTTAGCCCCTGATAATTTTCTGCTTTGAGCAATTTGTCAGTTTTTCACTAAAGAGGATGGCAGTGTTGTCATTTTGTATCTTCAGTGAACGGAACAGAGGCAAGACCAATCAGAGAGGGTTTACAGCAAATTACATGGAAATACTTTTGTCTTATTGGCTGACAAAAAAAACCAAGGCATATAAAGGTTGAAAGTTCCAAGTTACATGACCATGATATGATCTAAACAGTGATAACACCCAAAGCAAGTTTTATGACCAATCCAACTTCTAGATACAGTGAAATTTAAAAGCTGTCACACGCTGGAACAAATTGAACTTTTTTCCCCCCAAAGACAGGAATAACTTACTGTATTATGTTTGCAGAATTTGCAAGTTTCCCCTAACTCAACAACTCTCACAAATCTGCAATTTTTTTTCAGGGACTCTGAGGACATTCTCAACAGGCGACAAAGGATCATATTGCAGTTACTGGTTTTGGTTACTTCTTTCATAAAACAGTACAAATAGTGAGGTCAGTAGTAATGTAAAGTAAATATCTGCTGCTTGACAAAACAAACTATACAGTGGAGCCCATGTTGTTAATGCAACATGCCAGCACATGTAAGAGACAATATATTTTTTTACACAAAGGAATAACAGTATATGTGTGAGTGTCTGTGTGACTGAAAAAAAATTATAATAAACTAATGTTAAATACATGTTACTGTGTTTCTATTACATCTTTAATGACAGCAGTTGTGAAGGTGCATGTCGACAGCCATGGATCTTTGCTTGTCTTTCTATCAATGAAGGTAGCGAAGAATTTCACCTCATCTTGACTCTGAGGTTCCCTGCTTTATTTTGTAACGTGGAGCTTTCAAAGCTTGAATAACTTCAGGTGATGAAATGTCCACCTCCAGAGTTTGAATACCAAATGGCTCTAAACATGCCTGATATGAATGCTCCTAGACAATTTTCAGTGCCAGCATGAAGACTTCTTAGTTCTTGCAACTCAAAAAGGCTCCACTAAATATAGGTGGGTGCTGAAGCTGGACTCCTATACAATCTATAGAAAGTCTATATGACATTAGATATTCTGCCTGTAAGTCAGGCTATGACACATTTTCTGTATCATGTGAATGAATATATTCTAACAGTAATGATGCAGGATATAGAGGACAGTGCAAATGTGGCTTTATTTTGATACATATTTTATAAGCAGAGAACATATCTTGAAAGTTGATGTCCTAAATATATTAAGATACACTACACAACACTTCTTTTTTTTTTGCTCACTATGAATAACATCACTGGGATCATGTTTGGGTTCTTTTTACCTTTTTAGTGTTCTGTCAATTCAAACAATGAATGGGTGAGATTATGGCCTTGGTTAACAATTCAACAACAAATTCAACCGGATGGCTTTCACTGGCCTTAACCTTGTGATTTGGCTAACCACACTTGGGATATGGAACCATTGGGTGTATAAGTCATGTGTTTTGTATTGCCCAACCAGTCAAACAGTCGACCATAACAACTTTCCTGTGCTGTGGTATAAAAAATGTTTCACTGCACTGGAACAAAATGCTGCCAATGAACTGTTGTGTTGTCTTTTTAACATGATCTCATGGGATGGTGTATGAACAGCACGCCACGTTTAAGGTCATTTTGTGTGTCATTCCACGTATTTTAAGCTTTCCACCTGTCATTCAACGCCGTCCGCGTTCATGAGTTTTAGACATGCAGGAAACGACAACGTCAGGTGACTGTCATCATTTGTTGTCTTCGTCACGTGACCTACAGTTGCAGTTTGGTTAGTTTAGGCAACAAAACGACTTGGTTAGGTTTAGGAAGAAAAAACATCATGGTTTGGGTTAAAATCAGTTTTGTTATGTTATCTTACAGACAAGAATTAACAACGGTCAATATCAACTTTCGGTTTAACCAGGGATGCGATCTCCGGTCTCCTGGGTCAAGGTCCACTGCTTGTTTGACCCATCCCCCACCACAACCTTCTCCAACTGTGGACTTTCTCGCTCTTTATACAACATCTCACATTGTTTATTCTATTGCATTCGCGCCTAAAGATTCAGCCTAATGTGGACGGTGTTAAATGACACATGAAAAGCAAAAAATGCATTTTGAACAATGCATACATGTCATTTGTAGAAGACTGGGCCAATTTTGCTGTATATTTAAGTCACATTGTCTGCTGAGCAATTTCTTTAAAGAGCTGTCATCTGTATAGTATTTGCTATGTCCTTAGTTACATTTCATTTCCTTGCTATACCCTGTTATTTATTGCTGCTGAAATGACCTAATTAATTAATTAATTATGTTCCCTCCCTCCATTCTTTTTCTGTCTCACCCTGTTTCTTTTTCTTTGGGTGCTTGCTGTCTCTGCTTCTCTTTTACTCATGGCAGCACAGGACTTATTGTCTGTTTTGCCAACTCTACACAGAATTTTCTCCTGACTCTTTATCTCTGATACTCTGTTGTCTTTGTATTTTTTTTTCTTTTGGCTTTGCTCTCCCTCCTTCCTGACTCATGTTTTTCATCGGTGAACCTCCTGCCCTCAGCACCACCCCACTGAGCCCCTCAAAATGTCAATCCTCAGTGGAAGAGGAGGCAAAACAAAGTAGACATGATTGTTCCCTCTCTGTATGAGTGTGATACCACCTGCCTGTGAGTGTGTGCATGTGTGTGTGTGTCACTGTCTGCCTCTGTCTATGTCTTTATGTGTTTTTGTGAGGGTGAATGTGTGCATGCATGTATCGGCTTAGACAGAATGCTGTGTGTGTGTGTGTGTGTGTGTGTGTGTGTGTGTGTGTGTGTGTGTGTGTGTGTGTGTGTGCGTACATACGTGCGTGCGTGCGTGTATCTGCCTCTATGTCCAACTTAGCTGTATTGTTTAAATATGACTCCTTGTGTTAAAGCATGGTTTTTTGTAAGGCTACTTGCAATGTATTGTGTCTCTGCTTCTTTAAATAAAGTTAAAAACAAAATAAAATAAAAAAATAAAAATAACATTTACAAGAGTCCCAATTTGTGGTAGCTGCTGTGTAAGGCTTTAATAATTTTGTACAGCAAACAAAAAGATTTAATCAATTAACTGCAAGCGCTTGTGAAGGACTGAGTCTTTTGAGGATGCCCCTTTCATACTCAATCATGATACTATCACCTGTTACCAATGAACTTCTTTACCTGTGGAATGTTCCAATCAGGTGTTTTTGGAGCATTCCACATCTTTCCCAGTCTTTGCTTGCCCCTGTTCTGACTTGTTTGCATGTTACTGCCATCAAAATCAGTGTGAAAGGAAGTATAATTTCTTTTAGCGCTCTTTTTTCCCCCAATCTCATTGTGTAGCTAGTAAACCATAACATACGTGTTGTAGCTGTTAGCTAGTTGTAAAAAGTTTGCATTTAAAAAAAAATATTTTGTGAATGCCTTGTTTTCACTGAGATTAAAACCTGATGTTATTTTTATGCATTTAAAGGTGTGAGTGTTGTCTTCAATTCAAGTCTTTAATTATAGTTCTATGATGTTATTGAGCATTAAACAATGGTACCATTATGTACAATGAAGCAGAAATACACACAAAACTGCGACTGTAGAAAGCGTCTTTGTTTGCACTAGTCAACTTGTGTGTTTACATTTGCGTGTGTTCCTGTGTGTGTTTCCCGCAAGACAAACTGTGATTGACTGTCTTCATATGAAGGGAGTGTGGCTGTGGATAAGTGTATATATAGGAGTGTATGGTCCTAATCGTATGTGTTTATGAGACGCTTGTGTGTCTTATTCTGCGTCTGTGATTGTGTGTCATGCTGTGGTGTTTTTTGTTTTTTTTTTGTATTCACAGTATAATTGGAAGTCACGACTCAAGCAGCAAGCTCTCAAATTACCCTGCAAAATCACAAAACCAAACCTTTGTAAAATGCCTGTGCACACACGCCAGGCAAGCCTTGTGTGCATGTGTTGTGTTGAACAGCTTCACCTGTGAAGTGTGTGCCAATGATTGCTCACTCGCTGGCAGCCTAAAAAACGGAAAACCTAAAAAATACTGGTTGATTTCACACCAAAAAGATCACATTTACTCATTTTTCATACATTAGAGATATTGTTGAAGTGGATTGTTCCTGTCTTCCATCCCGACAGCCTGGGTAACATTTTAGGATATTGCAAAACACCCAATTAGCCCACATCCATGACTGCATAACTGCCTTTTTAAATAATAGCTGAAAATCACCGCTCAGACTGGAAGAGGTTTTCTGCATTGATTAGTAATCCACATTCAGAAACCTGTGTAAAGCAGTATTTTTGCTATTAACAATAAATGAAACCTGTCATTCTGATGACCATGGGCCGTCTCTGCCCACTTTTTTCCCCCAGCCATATATTTACATTATGATTGAGTCCTACAGTATGTCTCTGATCGACATCCATATTTTAAACCAGCTCATTTAAGCAAACAAAGTGAAGGAGTGAAGAAGCTTGAAGACTAAGCCCCAGTTTAAATCTGACATTAACAGGATCCAATTACAAGTGGACAGCTCCAAGTACAGCACAACAGTTCACACCTGCCATAAGAATGTGTCTCTACATGCGTCTCGAGTGAACACTTGTGATTGGATCTCATTTCGCCACTCTATCAGCAACTAAACATGTACAGTACATCGTTTCCATTTACTCTTCGGCCCAAATGGAAGTCAGAATCGTGTTTCGTCTATGCTCCATTCACAAGAATCCATTTGGCCTGTTGTTTTGGCTTCTTCTTCTTGTTTCGGACTTAAATATGAAGCTGCTGTTGCATGAATGAATATGTATTTCCGCTTATGCAGATGACATCAGTTGAATAGACAGTCCTTCCATGTGTCCCAGGACAGATTCGTGAACATGCTGCTTAAAGAATGCTGTCATATGTGTCCCGGACCACCTCCAAGTGTGGTCTTAGTGATTGGCTTTCATGTGTCATGTGTCCTCAATGCATCTTGGACACATTCACATACTTAGAGCTGTCCACTTTTGATAGTCATTTGTATTATTTATATATAATATATATATATATAATTTTTTATAAGAGTGGAAGAGGAAGAA
>JBBPCS010000573.1:6000332-6012044 GCA_037974645.1 Hollardia meadi | reverse complement strand
TATATATATATATATATATATATATATACAGCTGTCAGATTAAAAACACATCTTCAAAAGGTAAATCCCATAAATTAGGTTAAACTGCTATTTTTAGATCGGCAACCACACATTTGAAAACATTTCAGGGTTCTTTTCATCAGAAGCTCGTTCACATCACATAATCCGCCTTAGCCTTTTTTGAAATGTTTCAACTTGACAGCAGTAAGTGTGCAGTAAATACAGAATTTTACACAATTGTTTCAGTAAATGACATTGGAAAACAGGATCTCACCACCAATTAGCCAACAGAGGAAAAGCAGGTTGAACGTTGAGATTAGTCCTGGTCATGTATCTGTTTACAGTTCAACCAAACATGCAGTCCAGCTAAGAGGATTCAACGGGTCACAATGGTGTAAAAAAAGACTAAAGAAGTGCATTAAAGTGAAGTTCTCCTCGTTGAAGGTAGCAACTCACTCCAAAACAACAATAAATCAACTGTCCAAATGCTGCAACATTTCATCTAAATTGTAACTTGGTCGAGATTTCAATTTTTTTTTTTCCATTAAGGGGACATCAAGATGAATTGGCTTGACTCCATTGCTTAAATTTTTAGGATTTAAGGGATTTAATTTGGCCCCAAACTGTTGCTAAGATTGCAATAAAGCACTATGTTTCACATTAGTGCTGCAAAAATGTATATAAATAGTTCTAAATTAGGATTTGATGTTGCCTTGGAAAGCACAGTACTGCACAGTGATGAGAAATGTAAGATATATACTAGTTTTATCTTCTGAGCTTTTCATGGGTTTTATTTTGATCAAGAGAGTGTGTTTTTTCAGTGATTATGATCAATTATTTAAAAAAAAAGAACAGTTGCAGGTGACCACCACTTAAAACAGATATGTGTATTTTGATTATTTGCGACCTACAGTGGTTTGAACACACATGAATGGGATGCAAACACACACACATAGTCCTCCACCCAATTCCCAGAAGCAGATTTATGAAGCCATAAAAGCTCATCTCTCTGAGACACACAAATACACACACACACGCAGACACATGCACTCATCATAACCCTGCCAAGTACAGAGCTTTGCATATCCTGTCCCCTCTTCAACGCACTAGAGACAGATGTTTTCTGTGATATTACATCTGGTTCTGTAACATACACAACTCAGGAAGACACACACACACGCACACACAAAGCCTCCTAGTATTGAGAAGAACACTAACACATTTTTCTCATTGGAACGAGGGGAGGCTTCTTAGTCCAAGAATGCACAACAGATCCTGACTGCTGGCTCTGTGAGAGTGACTTGGAGAAGAGAGATATAGAGCGAGGATGAAACAAAGAGACACAATGAAAAATAGCAAATTGAGAGGAAGAGAGGGGGTATGTGTGTGTCTCTGTGTGTGTGTGTTTGCCATTTAGGCCTTTTACACAAGCGCTTCAATTACTTTTTGGAGCTGTGGCCAAAATGGATGGAGGGATGACTGGTTGGCGAGCTGGTTCAAGGGCTCCTTGGTTCTTTGACTGGCGGGCTGCATGGAGGGAGGGATGGATGGATGACTGGCTGGATGGAGGAGTGCCCCTGAGCAAGCCTCTTAATCCCCATCAGCCGTGTCCCTGCTCTTTAAATCTGTTGAATGTACTTTCCGATTTGTCCAATCCAAAAAGTGTTTAATAGTAACCAAATTACACCAGTTCTCACTTTAATCTGTTTGGAGTGGAATTAAATTCAAGTATTGCAAAATATCAACATACTTTGTGAATGTGAGGGTTTCGTAAACTGCACATGCTAACCATTACATTCAAATAAAAGATTGAAAGTATCATTATGTGCTTCCCTTTGCACCAATATTGTGGTCTTTTTTATATATGATGTTGACACTTAAGTTAACTTTGAGAATGCACAGATAGAAAGTATGCACTTCAGAACAAGTCCATCAAAATGAGACAAAACTGTTCCCCAACGCACCATTAGTTCTTTATTGCTTTTGGATATCTTGCCTTCATGGGGATAGAATCTGTTTCTGTAATTTCCGGCAACTATTTGATTCTTTTTCAAAAGCTTTTTGAATGAGCAACTCTGAAAATAGTTGGAGACAAAAGTTCCAGAGAAGAGAAAATTAAAATTATATATGCTTTTTATATCATCTATGGTTTAAACCAGCCTTGGCAATCAAGCCATCACTCACGCCATTTTTAAATTTTCCCTGTTTCCCTCCCTCGGCCCACCACCTGTCACTCTTAGCATGCATCACACATGTACAAACTCACACACACACACAAACATATATGCAGAGACACACACATAGACTCATTCCACACAAAGACCCCCCACTCTGCCCCCCTTGACAAGAACCCCACATTTCAACTTCCAAATGGGGCGGGTTTTTTGGTGGAGCTGTCACAAAGTCATCACACTCTGGTTTAGTCAGAGTGAATAGAAATAGATTGAGAGAGGAGGTGAAATTGAAAACAGAGAATGAGTGAAAGAGTGTGACAGAGATGTCACCCACGCTGCCTTGCTCTTTCTGAACAAGTTGCACGGTACCAACTGAGTGACATCGCTCCCACATTCAGCTTTAAAAACAGACGTTTTTTCACTTGTTAAAAGGCTTTCAGGGTCTTTGTAGACTTTGGTAAAAGGCAGCAGAAGAGCAGAGGTGTGTGCAGCTTCCCAGTGGAGAAAAAGACAGGAATTCAGGTGTCTAGGGTGCCATTGCTTGACTCAAGTAAAGTCTTGTCAGTTCTGAACTGTGTGAACTGTGGCAGTTTGCATTGCAGGATTTGAACAGTTTGAACAGTACCTTTGGCAGTGGATTTGAGTTAAACAACGTAACAAAAAAAGTATAATGTCATAGAGAAGTTCCCTGTACTTTTAAAAAAAGTACTTTAAGAAGTACAGTACTTTCCTCCTACAGAAGAGCAACAGAAAGCATCCTGACTGGAAACAACTGGCGTGGTTTGTGCACAGCCCAAGACAGGACGGCTCTGATTAAAACCGCCCAGAAAATCTTTGGTACACATCGACTGAGCATCAGTGATATCAGTGAGGTGAGGTGTCTGCACAGAACCCAAAGGATACTAAAGGACAACACCCACCTCAGCTACAGCCTGTTCACCCTGCTGCTGTCTGGCAAAAGATACAGAAGTATCCGCTGTCGCACCACCAGACTACAGAGTAGCTTTTTTCCTCAGGCTGTAAGACTCCTGAATTCATCCTCCACACTTACCTTAATAGATTTTATTTTTCAAAATGTGATTATTGTTTTTGTATTATACATTAGTGAACTACTACCAATGTTTCATTATGTAATCTTGTGTTATATAATGCCCATTAAACTTCTTGAATCTGAAATCTTGAATCTTAAAGAGGTACTACACACATTTTTGAGCTTTAAACTAAATTATATGACTGTACTGTGATGAAACACTTCAATACTGACGTATTGGTGTATACTGGAAAAGGGCCCAACATTCATTTTTTTCAAACCATCCTGAACCTTGCAAGGCCAATGCTGACATAAAGTCAACAGTTTGGGGCTTACCAGCTCCATGAAATAATACATCTAAAAAAATATAATAATAATGTTAACACCCTGTAATCAGAGGTAGGTGGCCCAGCCTCCCTCAGTAGGTGAAACCAGCATCATTTTCAAATAGATACACGTACCGGATGCAACATATTTCACCTTTCTGAGCCGCTAGCTCAGCTACAACACAGGTACCACACAGAAAGTTTTACTAAGGGCCATGAATGTGCTCCTGACTGTCAAAGCACCAGCTGACTTCTATGTTTAGAGCGCGGATGCCGAGAGTCTGACAGCAGCTGGTCATGGCTGGTTAGCTCTGACTGGCTGTTCCCGCTACACTGAGCAGTGGTCGGTCTGTCACACTGTCCAAATGTCGTTGTCTCTTTACTTCCCGCATCACGCACTACATTGCCACGAGGCCACACCCCCAACAGTGGCTGTGCTGTGCAGTCCTCTGAGCATTTTTTAAAAATCTGCCTGGAGGAAGGGAGCTAGCAGAATATGTAATAATAATAATAATGACATATATTTTACAGTTGTATCATTGTATTGATACAATGTGTTGTATTGTTGCATCTATGTATTCTGTGAAAGCCACAATATTAATGGCTCACACTGCCTTTTGGTGGAGGAATATAACTAAAGAAACTTCTGAACCAAGTTTAAAATTGAATTCAGTATTTTCTGCTTTGTGCATTTTAAATGACTGGGCTGATCTGTTAAATAAGGATTAATTGCAAGCCTTGTGCTTCCTCCACTCCCGCAGGAGAAAAATGTCTCTTGGTCTCTTGACTGGGTAAATGTTCCTATCTAACACCATTAACAGCTGTTGTTGATGGTCTCCAAGAACCCTAATGACTTACATTTTATACTTTTTACACTTTTTTCAAGGAGTACATGAGGAATCAGTTTTTTAAAAGATTTTTTTAGTGTCCTTTCATTTTCCAGTAGAAATATGTGCTATACACTTACTGTTTCATTAGCGTCACTAAAGCCACATTTATCTATTATTGACCACTGCGGTGCATAAGCTGACAGACACACAATCCTGAAACATTACGGCTTTATACAGTCGATACGGCTTACATGTTTGCAAACAGTCACCTTGAGCAGTCACAGAAACATGGACATCCCATTGGGGTTTTGCTTCTGTCCTTGTGTGAATATTAACCTCAATATTTACACTCCGTTTAACTCTGCTTTAGTTTCCATATCTGACTTTTTAGTGGCTAGCTGAGCAGCTTTTCTTTTTTTCTCCTTTTTACTCCTGAAATCCTAACAACAAAGCAATCGGTTACAATTGACACATATAACAAGTCATTTATATTAAAATGTTAATATCACCTGTTTGCAGTCAAACTACTTAGCAGCATGATGGCTAGGTACTATGGCTTACCTGCACTTTCACTTTAAAATATATTTGCACCTGCCAGCGAATCAGAAATTAGTATTTTCTGTGGCTCTGGTTTCTTAAAAATTAAATATCCTTATACTGTAAGTGATATCAAACTAACTTTTCATCACATTTAAAGCAACTGGTCTCAATCTGATAGTGATGCCTCTATGTGACCTACGTATGCAAATGAGACTGTCAGAGAGAAGATCGGCTATTTCTATATAATTATTCATAAAGCGTGTCCCCGGGTCAGATTATCAGCTAAACCAGATGACATGATTTACGGCATGCAGACCGGACACAGACTGGATGTTCCCAAGCAATCATTGACCATTAAAAGAACAACAAGAACGCTGGGTTAGGATTAGTAAAGACAAAAAGAAAAAAAAAAAGAAAAAAATGACAGAAGAACAAAAAATAAGGTAAAGGGGACAGTAATAGTGCAAAACCAAATGTGTTTTGTGGGAGCTGATTGCATTTAGGTGGTGACTACACTCACCTGGGTGAATACAGCCTTTATGAGGAGGAACAGTTGTGCTAAAGATATAGCACATCTCTGCAGACTGTCACCCACACATGCATGTTATAAATGAGCGGTCTGCACTAAAAACCTGGTTTTAGCCATCACCCACTCAGTCATTCACAAATTCATCCATCATAGATGCGGTGCTCTAAACTGAAAACCTGTTTTTTTGAGGTGAGCCGAGCCAAGGTGAGCCACACACACACACACACACACACACACACACACACGCAGTTTTGGTTCATAAAATAAGAACAGAACGGTGAAACCCTGAATTGAACAGTTAGCAAATCACCTAAAATTGTCTTTAATAAGCATGCTAATTCCTCCAGTGTGCAGAACTTAACAAGCAGCTTACTCCATTTCAGCGCCTGATTTATTAAGACCACTTATGTAAATCAAGCCGGTTGCTATTTTCCAATTAGAACACTTGAAGCACAATACAGTATAAGTGCCAGGTGAGGGGGGAAGCTGTTTTGCAGCAGCAAATGGGGGAGAGGAGTCTGATTGCACCAATTTTGTTCCTGCAGGTTTAGTTTGACTCTTCTTGATGTAAATTGTTTCATTCTTCTCTCTTTTCCTTTTTTTTTTTTTTTTTAAATCCACCACACTCACTATTCATTCGTTTTATCAGAACAGTTTTGGAATTAGAATTTTAATTTCACTGTGCTCCACCTTTTCAATTCTTACAAATTCCTCTTGACTTGATTCACGAATCATTGAACCACTTTGTCCCAGAAGTGAATAGAAATTATTAACCTCGTCTTGGATGGAGGAGGCCTGTAATAATGCAATTGTGAAATTGTGCTTTTTGCAGCCATTCTGTGAAGGAATCCATGGCTCAAATACTTCCTGAATTTAGGCCTGAAAGTCTAACTGCCTTAATGTAGAGCAGATGTAATCATTCATGTTTTGTATTTTCAGATTTTTCTCACTGAAGTCGTCGACAGCCGTGGCTCGAGGCATTATATTTCCGGGTTGTCCGTCCTTCCGTCCTATTCTTGTCAACACAATGGACCCAAGAATGAACTGGATAGATTTTTGTCGGCAGGGGTCAAAGGTCAAGGTCACTATTCAAATTTTATGTCATAACTCAAGAATTCATTCGCAAATTATGAGAAAAATTTCAAACAAATGTCAAAAAGGAAAATGTAGATGAATTAATTACATTTTTTATTTATTGGGTCAAATGTGCTGCTATGTTTTCCCACAGTTATTGTGCACACATATACACACACATACACGCACACACATATATATATATATATATATATATATATATATATATTCATTAATTGCCGCCAGAAATTATACAGCTCTTAGTCCTGTGCCCAAGACAAATAAGATACAGTAAAACTGTAACAGCCAAAATTCAACAACCATCAAACCACTGAGTCACATTTATCTGTTTAATTAAGTCTTCATTGTGAAACTAACAATGATCCACTCACTCGAGTCAAGTTGTCAGTAAAACTCAACTGCACTTAAAACATGGTCCAAATGAAATGGTCAGCTCTGTCTGTTGAGATGTAGCCATTAAGTTAACACTATCACCAGTAATAAATAGTATCTGGTGGTCCTTTCAAGAGTCATTAAGACCATTAATGGTCATTAATTTCACCTTTAATTTCCTCTGCAAAAAGTGTGAATGCGACTCAACCACCTAAAGTTTTCGAGTCCACTGGTTGTGTTAGAAGTAAAACAAGGATTCAGTACTCAGTTTACATGGCAGTTGCCCTTATGCTTTCATGTTACACATTTGCATTCAACAGCCTATGCCTAACATATGGATTTACCCACAAAAGACGAGAGCTCTACACTGACAACCTGACAATCACCCAACTGCTCTGTCTGCCACGCACTCCCCTCTGTCTGCTGCCCACACACTCACCTGTCATGTATAGACAATGAACATGATAGCTCTACACTGGAGAGGTGGATTTTAACGCTACCACACTTTTCACTTTCCTAGCCTCTGGTTATCTGTGTACTAGCCTGGAAGTAGGCCCAGGGCAAATTAATTCCCTTTTCACAATGCACCAAGTAGCTTTGGGGCCTATTACAAAATCGAGACTAACACTACTCTTGCCTTTGCCTGATACCAGGGAAAACCTTTTCAAATGTACCAGTAGGAAGCCTACTGTGTTATTTAGCCCAAGGCAGAATGGAATGGCCGCCTAGGGTTAATGGGAGAGGACACATGGAACTAACTCAAAGCATAATGTGAAAGACCATGTGTGAGCTCATATCTGATCCTTCATGCAATGAAGCCTGTTTAAAGTTACGTCCTGCGAGGATGAATGTGCAGAACATCACCTCTCTTTGTGGAGGCTGAACCACTTCTTCTACACTTTCAGTTTTTATGGCTTAATTTACACCTTAAGCCTGATTATACATGACATTAACATGCATCTCAGGTGATCCAATAACAAGTGAACAGCTCTACTCACGCTAATGCATCTCGGTGTATCCCTGACATGCACGTCATCAATGCAGGACATGGTGGTTGTTGTGGTGACAGGACGGCAACGCTCGAAAAGCCAACGCCTGAAAAGATGAAGAGGAGCACTGATGTAACTTAATCTTGTCCTGCTCTTTTTTGCTAGCTGTAAATGTTTTTGTTCTGCCCAACTTAACAGTTGGAATAGTCCATTCATATATATATATATATATACACAGTATATTAGCTCATGAAAAATTGCTTGTTTCCTTAGCTAGCTTGTGTGTAACAAATTTAGTTCTCCTTTCCATTGCCTGGTAACAGACTGACGTACTGAGGGGCCGTTAATTTCTAGCAAATTATAAAATCGGAACACAAGTGGTCAGCCGGACAGCTTGGCTGTGTTAGCCATAAACAGCTTTGTGTCTCAGCTGTCCACTTGTGTTTGGATCACCCAAGATGCATGCAAATGCCAAGACTTTCACTTCACCCGACACTTTAACTTCTTTCAGTGCTTGGTTTTTAATGACTCTTTAACTCACTTGTCACTTTTTATTGCAACTGATACCTTAGCTTCTTTCAGCTTCCGAAGTTTAGAGTTTCTGTCTGGCGAAAAAATGTAGTTGGTAAGAGTAATAATATCAGTTCTTACTTTTCTACCAATTCCCTTCATGTTCAATAGTTTTTTTAAAAGTTTTTTTAAATCATAAGCATATTAAATATCCATCCTAAACCGCTTTACTGGATGTATAGTGGCATTTTTAACAAAAACTTTAATCCTACTTTTGTCACGGCTCCGACCAGGACTCATTGGGTGCATCTCCTCACGTGAACCGGAAGGAGTTCTGTTTCGCCATCTTACACACCATCCCAAAGCTCTTATTTCTGCTTTGAGGAGCGAAGAGGGATCTCTAAGAAGCCATGATCGAGGATACACGAGAGCAGCCTTCCGGAAAATCTTTACGGAAATCTTTTAGTGATTGACACACCCCCTTATTGGATAGCAGCTATTGATTGGACGCTGCAGCTAATCGGACTGATTTGATTCATTACAACAACACTTGAGTTTCATAACAGAGTGACGACAGTTAACAGATTAATTACTGCCAAGTTTTAAAGTGGGGGTGAACAACAAAAGGACCACAAACAACTATCTTTATTTATTAAAAAAGATTTTTCTTTTCATCATCTGTTGTTCCCCCATTAACTTTTATTCTGGATCCAATTAAAGTCAGAGAGAGTAGGAGAGTCTGTCTGTCAATAAGAAACAATTTTTACATCATTTATCCTCATTTCCATTCAGTCACATGTGAGGCTGATACTTTCTGAGCGTCGGGTTTGATGTGTTACATAATTTCAATTGTTCATGTGCAGGTGTTTGCTAAACAGGTAAAAGAGAGAAAACACTGCTGCTCTGCACTGATAACTGTGTTCCTTTATATTAACACGATGAACGCGTGCAGACACAAACTCCATCAATCGTCTCTACAGCTGTTAAAACCGACTGACAGCTGATCCAGCTGTGATCAGCTGCCGCCGTCATCAGGAATGGACGTCGCTTCACATGATGCTTCAGAGGAAAGGACATCTCATTTCTCTTAAACCATCTTTCCTCGTTTGCGCTCTCCTCCTATGATTTTCTTGCGTCTCTCCATGTTTCCTCAGTGGGAAAGGGACTAAGACATAAGTGAGGGAAACGTGGATGGAACTTAAGGGAAACAAGATGGACCCAGTATGTTCTAGTTTTCCCCCTCCCCTTGTGTGTGTGTGTGTGTGTGTGTGTGTGTGTGTGTGTGTGTGTGTGTGTGTGTGTGTGTGTGTCTTTGTGTAGGCGTGTTTATTACATGGGTAACCTTCTAGTGTTGTGTGTTTCTCCAGTGCTTTACTTGTCCTCTCGTGCCTATATCACCAGAGCCTTTTGCCAGTCACCACCCCTCTCTGCCGTCCACCCCAGCTCGACTCTACCACTCTGCTGTCTGCCAGCACCCAGCCTGCCTCATCTACTCTCATCAGCCACGGCTTCAATAAAATCCTGTTAACCTGCCACCCTGTGTCTGTGTCTGCTATTGGGTCCTTAAAAAAACTTTAACCAAAACATTACAACTTTTGTAGTAACACAATATCTAGTACCTATCCACAAAGGGCATGGTCAGACATGTGCTCTGTTGAAACTGTAACCACACCCAACAGTGACATCACAGTGTCCTTGGGTACACTTGTACATCACTGCAGCAAGGTGTACAGTTAAAGCACTAGAGGTCAGCAAAAACAAGATTTTCAGGGGGTGCTGAGGTAACTCTCTAAATATAAACATTTCTCCAAATAATATACTTTTATCAAGTATACCCATGGGTGGAATGCCAGTTATACACATTTATACCATGGTCTGGGTAAATACTCAATTCTGATTGGCCGGCAGGTGCGCGTTAAAACCCTTTAACGCATACGTAGTTCGGCTCAAGTTTAATCACGCTCCAAATCGCTAATCATTGTAGCATTTTCCATTCACTTACATTAAACCGTTAGCATTAGTTTTCTATGCGAAGCTTTTAAGCTTAACGTTATTATTAACTAACGTTACCCCAATAGTCTGCTAGTTATCTTGACTAATCAGCTAACTAGCAGACTAGGTTAGACCACCAATGTCTGTGTTTTTATTTAACTAAACCTCCCGGACGAGAAGCAACTCAACACAGTGGCGGTGCAGCTAATTGCAGAGGAACCTTCGCTTAACCGGCTCGGTTGTAAAAGGGACTAGAATTATTCCCTGTCATGACAACGGTAAGCTCTTGCTTTATAACCTTTCGATTTTGAGTGCAAAACTTTCACCAAAAAATTGCGAAGGCTTTTATTTTATATTGTTGGCAAATGACCATGGTATAAGCGGGATAATCAATCGATTATCCCTTACATAGATCATGCTCTTATTCTTTCTCTGACTTTCTGCTACATTTGTGCCTCCATCCTGACAGACTTATTATATGCACAATCCATGCCAGATGCCAGTGCATCAGTCACCCAGTCATCCACCTTTAAAGTCAGGCAGTCAGCCAGTTGTCCATTTCATCAACTTGTCTAGTCAGTCAATTGTCCATCCAGCCGGTTAGTCAGCCACATTAATGTCCTAAATTTTGAAGGTCTGTTATTAGCAAGGACATGGAGAGTTAATCACATTAATTTATCTGACAGGTTCTATCAACGACGTTATGAGCACAGAAGAATAGAGGGGAGGAGAGGGAGGAGGAACAAAATGAAGGGAAGAGGACAGGAGAGGAGGAAGGGAGGAGAAGACCAGAGAGAGGCGAAGATGACAGGTTTATAAATTCGTCATCACAGGAGGAGAGGGACAGAGAGGATGAGGAGGAGAGGAAATTAAAGAAGGACAAAGGAGGAGAGGAGACAGATGTTATGACAAAAGATCTGAATAGGGTTACTTTGTGGTTAATCCCTTTTAATTCTGCCCTATTTCACAGGCAGACAGTTTCCATAGGAGCTTATTATAGGCTTAGGAATCTGCAGGGTCATTCCTACAGCACAGTGCCTGCCTTGGTATACTGTATGTGTGATTTCACAAGTGTTTGAAGTGTTCTGTACTGAATAGATTTCATAAGGCAGAAAAAAACCCCATTTTAAAGCACTGAAGCTGTCCAGTATCAGTTGGTCACTGTTGACTTTTTGTTGTTATTATATTATAGAGAAGGGGCAGTTGACCCAATGACTGGAGCATCTTGACATTTCAAATTCATTACACCTGTTAGGATCCGGCAGTATGCCTCTCTCCCCTCTTGTGGCCAGTGTTGTTTCCCTTCCCTGTGTCTCTTGTCTGTT
>JBBPCS010000573.1:5972896-5992874 GCA_037974645.1 Hollardia meadi | reverse complement strand
AAAACTCGGTGGCGTTAGATTATGTCTAACGTTAGAGGTAAACATGCTCTGACAATTTTTGGCTGTGCGGCGGTCAAAGTATGGACAGTCACTGCACACACCTCAGAATAGCACCCTAAGCTAACAAAATCTGAACCGGAGACAACATGCTAACATTTGGCTAAAAGGTAGGACAAGGATACTACTATATTCGCGATGCTAACGGACAACGAACAGCTCGTCAAATAATTTAACCATACAAAACTTAGGTTCCCCTGACACAAAGTGAAACTTGGTTGGCAAACTATAACCAACATACCAAGACAGAAACCGACGCAAGAGCACTTATTATTAGTACCGATCAGCAAGTTTGTTAACATCACCTCGAGAACTGGACAATTTTACTAGCACAGCCAAACAAGAAGCAAACACAACAACACATAGCAAGCCAGCTTACGATAATAAGTTATTCCTTACTAGTCCAGCAACAAGATGGCAAGCTCAGCGTCTGTCTTGGTCTGTCTGAAAGGTGGACTAACTGCTGTAAAGCGTCACGTGACATGTCTCCGGGACGCTACAATCTGGGCGCGCTGTGGTGGTGGTGGGGGGTTATACATTGCAGCCCCACTGTAGTTTTCCTCTATGTGCAGCCGAGATGATTACTTTTTGTTCATTAGTTTAGAGTAGTTCTTTGGAGTAGCCCCTCGAGACAGTCCCAAACCCCAGGGTATTCCACTCATAGTGATTTAAAACAAATAAAGCTTTTACTTGGTGAATGGCTTAAACTATCAAACCTCTTGCTTATCATAATTAATTCACCAAGTAATCATTTCAGAATTACATCTGACCCTTTAATTTCCATCAGCAACCTCTCTCCAGCCTAGATAACAACCCGATGGTGGGAAGTTAAGCAGTCGGCCATTTCTCTTCCAGTTTCTTCTCTGCTTTCTCTCCAGAATGACTTTCCAGTGGTGGATAAAACAATGGTGAATACCACTTTCCTCCCCCGCACCACTGCTAGGTTCTCTGTCCCTGCCTGACCCTATCATGTTCGGCAGACCATTGATGTCAGATATTGCCTGTGTTGCTTACGCACATTTGGGAGCTCATAGCAGCTGTGTAGTACATGAAAATTTCAGTACACTGCTCCAGCTGGTGGAGAGTTTGAATGGGTTCCGCTACTTTACAGCACTGTATCCATCAATCCATTCAGTATACTCACATTCTTTGGTATGTACACACAGATAATTTGCATAGATGCGAGTAACACATAAATAATATACTGATAGCACAAGATGATTATGCCTTTTAGCAAAATGATGTTGGGATGTCTGTGAATAGAAGTCATGACAACATCTCAATTACTCTAGTCTATTGTCATGCATCAGCAGCTCTTGCTTATATTGATTCACTCCAAATTCACTCCTGTAAGTATGAAATTGCCTTTTCATTCCATTATTATTTGGTGTAGTAAATTGTTGTTTTTTTACACATTTAAAACAATAATTTTATGTAATCATGTAAGGGTAGGAGCGCTTCCTGGACTCAAATTGAGTTTGTAAGAGGTGCTCTTTGGAAAGGGATGTAAATACAAAAATAGCACCAAGAACTCCAAGGCACTCTTTTAAACCATGAAAATGCCTTTATTGTCACAGCATGGTCACGTTAGACCTTAAAAACAAAAAGAAAAACTTTGTCAGGGAGTCATTCCAGTCCATATCCATTTACATAAAATGATTTTATGCAAACTGATAAAATGCAATTTAGGGAACAAGAGAGACCACAGAAAATCTGTCACATGTTTTTGGGCCTCAGTGCTGTGGTGGTTTACAGGTCTGCAGCTGCACATGTGCACATTTTATGTCCACATCGTTGTGTGTACATCAGAGAAGGTTGTATTTCAGCCATCAGACTCGGCCCATAAAGTAGAACCCAAAAGCTTTATTGTGACACTCTTGCCATTCAATCACGTGTTTGACAGACCAATGCACAGTGTGGCGATGGTGTCACAGCGCAGCATGAAGCACAACTACTCAGACTGGTATCTTAACTTTGATTTTCAGAAGTTTTCAGGCAGATCAGATCGCAGTATGTAACGCACTATGACATCCTTTATTCTAAAAGTTCCATTACTGAGGTCACAGAAGTTAAAGTAGTACTTATTGAGGGAAATCGCTTTAAATATCATAGCTTATCACAAATATAAGTCATTAAAGCAGAATGAACTGCAATTTCAGTTAAATTACAGTTTAATTGAGAAATGCTGTTTTTTCTACTACGCACATAATAGAAGCCTCTTTGGTACCACTCATGTTGCTCACAATAAACTTCAGTACAAATAGAATGAATTTAGCATTCAGTTTAATGCTGGTTGTTCAGTTTGAGTGAACTCATTAATGTCCTCCAATGAAAATAAATGGAAAAAAAATGTATACGATTGCTTTTTCACGCACAGCAGACAAAAGTTTTTATTGCAGCTGTTTTTGTCTCTCACTTTGTGTGAGCTCTTGGTTTATTGTTGCTAAATTTTTTTTAATTAGTGGTCTGGAACTTTGACTGGCACTGTTTCTGCATATCGACCTCACAAAGCAGTTAGTATTTCTGTGTGTGTATTTAATAAGATCAAGAATATACTTAAATGGTAATAATTAAGACTATAGATACCTATGTATGCCTCAAGATTTTAGATTTGCCACCACTCATCCTTCCCCTGCTCAGAAGGGATTTGAATTTTCCTATTTTTAAAGTACTGTCAAGACGATGAGGTAATGGCCTTCATGCGTTACTAACAATTAAATGAGGTTTAACTGCAGTACATTTCAGTTCAGCTGTGAAATTCAGAACCCGACATGTTGGAATGATGGCACGGAGCATCACTTCTGTGTGCCCACAGCCTTCATGGGTTCCACACATACTGCTCATCCAGCAGACATCATCAATGTCGACTCTTTAATAACACCTCAACAACCAGACACTTGCGTGGGCAGGGGTTCCCAAGAGCGCTGTGGCACGAATCATTTGCACATCCCCAACCAAGGGACGAATATGAGCATGAAACACATTTTAAGAAGGGGACGAGCCAGGTAATGTTATAATGGGATTTATACTAAATACATTCACAAATAATTCCCTTGTAATGCAGCAGAGATAACCTTGTCAAAGAAAGCGTTATCCAAAACACAGTCTAAGCCTGCTGAAGTATGTTCCAGTGATCAGGTTTGGTTTTTATTTCAGCTCCTTTCTTATAATGTGCCACCTCTCAGCTTACTCTCTTTGAAACTGAATAGGAGGGAGGGAGGGAGATGCACACACTTGGGTAAGTCTGGAAACACACACTTGATCTCTTTGAAATGTACACACGCTCCATGCAGGCAGCTAAGCCTGTTTGAGACTTGGCGGGTTGCGATATGGCCAGCTTTATCCGATCCCGGGCCTTATCTTAAAAGTGCGTCTGAGTGAGTGTGACCATGCTCACCACTGATACATTTATGTCTTCTTATGTGCATGACTCCCATTGTGTGTGTGTGTGTGTTTTTAAGTTGTGTATAAGCCTACGCACTATATATGTTTGTGCAGTGTGTAGCATGTATTTGATGGTGTTTGAACGTTGTAGTGGTGTCGGTGTCTTTGCTAAAATGAGCCACAAAAGAAAAATGGCAGATAAGGAAGCACTAAAACCTCAGACCCTATATGCTATAATTTATTTCATATTAATGTCAGTTTGTTATTTCAGGGTTAAAATCTCTAAGATAGCAATACAAAGCTCTATTGTGAGCATGCCATTAACACAATTTAAACTCCTTTGCAGACCTTTTCTGTCCAGCTCAGTAATAATTTAGACTTAAGTGGTTAGAAAATGCATGGCGGGACATAATTGTCAGCCATAACATAAAAAATGTCAAATCAATAGTCCAATTACAGCAGTCACACTTTTACTGTAATGTGTAGAGTGTCTAGACTGGACCGAAAGTTCATTTTCCTTTGTAAAAGATACTTTACTTAAATGATTAAATAATTTTATACATTTATGAATGTGATCAAACAAAACAAAACAAAATCTTGTTTTTGCTGACCTCTAGTGATTTACCTTCTTCTGTAGAAGCATATAGGTGTGCAGCACTGTCGGGTGTGGTCACAGGTGCGACAGAGCATACGTCTGATCACACCTAACCAAGCTCATAAATGATGCTGAGTGGTCAGAGGTGAAATGGGTTTGAAGCCTTAACCACAGAGGGAAGTGAAACATGCTTTTCAGCCTGGTGTCAACTTACTCATACTTAAAAAGTCAGAATTATAGTATACTATTTGGTAAATTATTGATGAATGCAGTGCTGTTATCCCCTTTCTTGCTGCATGAAAACATTAACTATGCAAGCACTAAACCCCATCCACATCCAAAAAAAGTCCACTGAGAATTCAGACAGACAATGAAGAAGTGAAATGTGCTGCGGAAGTGTTCAAGCTGACTATGCCATTAACGTCAGAACAGGGGCAATTGGAAACATTGATCTGATCAGACAGGACACATCTTTATTTAATACCAGCCCTCCAGTGATAATCATATTGCCGTCAAGGCTAACAACAAAAATTCTGTCAGTTGTACACTGAATCACCAACATTGTGACAACTGCAGCCACTGTTGCTGCAAAGCTTCTGAAGGCTAATAACACACAAAGAGTATGGAAGGAGGGACGATGGTAGGGAAAAGGAGAGGGGAGGAGGAAGAGAGGAACGAGACAGAGGGATTTTAAAAGGGAAACATAAACCTGATCGCCAGCTGTGCACCCAATGTTTATTTAGCCAGAGCTGCTGGGTCGCAGTGAAGACAGACTGAAAGGAGAAGAGAAAGTTGTGGCTGGAGGGAGGATGGGAGAGAGGCAAGGTTTATTAAGGCACTGTTAGATGAATGGGCCTCAAGGGAGAAGAGGGATGGGATGGAGGGCAGGGATGGGGTTAAAGAAAACGAACATGACTGGGATATCGAGGGAGAAAAAAAAGAGAGCAGAGAGGGAAGAATGAAGGGAGGGAGAGAAAGGAAAACAAGAAACGGAGACTAAGTGAGGAGAAAAGAAAATGGGAGGCAGGGAGGCCAGACTGGGCATGTGAAAGGCTGCCTTTGTGTGAGGACGGCTAAAAATACTGCCAATACCGTCTGGACACCCTACTGCTTCCTCTTCAACTGCCACGTGTGTGTGTGTGTGTGGGTGTGTTATGGATCACATTTCTCCATGGTTAAGATTTAGGATTAACCTTTGGGTCAAGCCCTCACCTCTCTGCAGAACCCACACATCATCAACTGACACACATATTTTAACACCCCCATAGATGCACACCCATTATAGCAACATGTGCACGCACGCAAGCACACACACACACACACACACACACACAAATGCATTGCCCCTGACACCCTACGACAACCTCTAGACTCATTCTCTAGATTTTAATCGTCTCTTTTGAAGTGTGTCTAAATGGGAAGGATTAGTGGAGTAGTCTAAAATTACAATGACGTATTTCTCTCTGAGACTTGCTACCGTAGATTATGATGCCCCCCCCCCACAATCCAGATGTCCCAACTATTTGAGTTACTGAGAGTTAACTGTCCCTCTGCTGCACTAAAACAGTCAAACAGATGGAGGTATCACAATTTTGTTATCAGGATTTCAACACTAAAATTACTTTTGAACCACACCAGAGCCGTAACTTATGCCCACTGTATTTCTGTGCCAGCCTACGTCTGATCCACCTATTTCTATTGATTCCTGAAATGTTCCTGACAGCTGCATTGTGTATTTGTTTTTTCATCTTATTGTCCCTTTCTGCATTATGTGAGTTCTGTCTAATGGAAAAAATCTTTTTATATTGCTTGGTTAGGATGTTTCTCCCTGATACCATTTTTTAAAAAAGAAAAAAAAAATCATGGAAGACGCACATAAATTCAGTATCATTTTTATGCATGAACCCATTTAAAGGGCGTGTTCCTTGAACGTGCTCATGTTTTTGGTGAATAGTGTACTGAACATGTCCATTTCCAACTAATGAATGTGAACTCCCACGATAATTGATGACACTCATGCACTGTTTATGCATTGGCTATGCAATTGACCATTCAGACAGCCACCAGCAGTGCTGAAGCCAGTATACTGTATGAAAGGGTTTTTCCAACAGAACAATTTCATGCATTGTGCCCGTCGGGTCTGAAAAAACATGTCAGAAAATCCGCCACATGGACAATACATTTGAAACAGGATGCAAAGTTAATAAGTGAATAATGATCACAAGAAATCATTAGCAAAGAGTAAATGACAGCAATCCAACAGCCGCAAAGTTACGCTGAACTAAAGTAGCCAGACTTGTACTGGACTACATTGTAGAAAATCTGCAGCCTTTGAGCAAGGTCAAAAATCCAAGGCTGATCAGATTGGTCAGTCACAAGATTCGACTGGTTTGCAGCGAGGCTTTGTTCAGAAATGAATATACAATAGTTCATCGATTGCACTGTGAGCTTCATTCAAAATTCAGAACAGTGTATGTAAATGACAGTGTGAAATGTAAATTAATTTATTTTATTCCATGTAAACTGAACTTTGAGCTAGCTCTTGCGAAGTGTGAACAAACAGTCAAACGGCTGCTTTACATCTGTGGTCCCTGAGCATTTTTCCGTAAAAAGTTCAAATCCAAATCCAAAAAAGACAGGATTCAAACGTTGCTGTTTCCAGTCCAACAAATTTTGGGGAGCTTTGATCCATGTGTGCAGATACTTTTCATGTTACCCCTCAACAACAGTTGATCCAGACACTCTATGCCACGTAAAATCATACTTGACCCCTTCCAACCCCCATCCTTGTTAACTGGACACTTTGGATCTTTTTTCCCACCATGTCATTTGACTTTTGAGATCAAGCTTATTCATTTCCAATATTATAAACAGGTTTTGCTCCAAACTGCTACTGTACCCTTTACAGTGTTGATTCCCCAACTTTTCCTGCAGAGAAACATCCTTTGCTTGTTTGGTACGATTAATAAGTCAAGTCAACATTTTATCAATTATTATTTTTTTCTTAATTTTTTTGTTTTAGAGGCTTGTAGCTTTTCAAAGGTTTTACTCAGATCAGTTATTATCCAATCGCTGGTAATACAAATAGATACATAGGAATTTGGGATCACTGTTCGGTGGCACAGTCATCAAACAATTTAACAAGCAGTGCTTCTGTACTTCATATGAAAGCATGCAATGACTGATTACTATGATAATGAGGACTGCATATCCTAATTTTTTTTCTTTAATACTCCATAGTGTTTGTCCGCAAACTAACCATTTCAAGCAGGAAATCCTAAACAGATTGCATTTCAAAAGAACCCTTTTCCAGTCCTCTTGTGGACAATTTGACCTCTCACCCAACCACAGTTTAGTCTGTCAGTGTTTCATGTTTTCAACGATGGTTTAAGGTTCTGCACACAGTCCTGTTTGATATCGACTGGTAAACCAAAGGGAATTCAGCCCTTCTCTGTGAGTCATGTTGTTCGGTCTGATCCGACATCTGCACAAGGCCATGAGGAGAGAGGGAGAACAGAAAGGAGAGGGGTAGGGACAAAACATATCCAGAGATGCATTGCCAGCAAATGGCTGGCAATGGAGGAAAAGGGGAGATGGGGATAAGAAGAGGACAGATGAGAGAGATGGCCAGGGGATAAAAGATGGCCAAAAAAAAAACACTAGTACAAAATGAATAAAAGCTGAGGAAGAGGCAAACAGGAGGGAGGAATCTACTATAGAGGATGGGAGCGAAAGAATGGAAATGTGGCTTGAAATGGTGTTAAGGCTGCAGAAACATAAGGTTCAGCTCTGCAGGGGGGCTCTCAGTCCAGAAAATCAGCTATCTAGGGGAGAAGCCCTGAAGAGATCAATAATGCATAAACACACACACACACACACACACAAACAAACATACACACTATCAAACACAATCGCATACACAAAACAATATGCAACTCACACTCACACAGTACCAGTAATTATCCTTCAAAGCATCAAAGCTGACCCCTTAACTGCAGCAAAATGGTTTCCCCATGTAGAACGCCTATTTTAGAAATCCCAGTGGGACCCCATGTAGGTATTACATGGAAATAGTCAGTCAGTCATCATAGGGGTGAGTTTAAATAGAATAAATAGTAGGCCTACACATGAGCAAGGCAGGAAAGCTCTCAGAGGGGAGAGGCAGAGTGAGAGTGTGAGCAATCCTGGAACCATATAATCAGTCATAAGTGACAAGATCCTTTTATCCATGTTTTAAACTGTTCAGCCACAGTGACAGGGCTCTGCTGCTCTGATGCTTGTGCTTTTAGAATGATTACCGAGCCAGCTCATATATCTCCATGTCAGATTGATAGGTTTATTGTAAATGTTCTACCTAAACCTTCTTAAGTTGTTTGAAGTGTCAGCCAAGCCGAACCGTCACTTCTGATCTGTTTCTATTGTTAATCTCAGGGAATCAGAACATAATATAAGTGTATAAAGTGCAACGCTCTAAACGGTTTATATGCTTGAATATTTAATAACAATCTCTGTCTATTAAAATGCATTTTCTTACCGTGGGAATTTTATCACAGCACACCAATAACAAGCTATATAAGCTATAGCTTCATAGTCTGTTTTCTTAAGTGTAATAAACATGATTTAGTTGAGGTTTTCTTCTGCTATAAATAAGAATAAAGGGTTTCCGCCTTTGTTTAAAAAAAAATCCCATCCACATGAAATGCAAAACATGTTGTCAAGCGCTGTCAAGAGCATGCCAAAGCAACAGGTGGCGATATAACCCTAACTGTATAGCCATGTTGGCCAATCGGGTCTCGTCCATGCCCGGCGACGGCATTGGCGGCGGGGTCTGGGTCGTGGGAGTGTGTGTGTTGAATGTAGCAGCGACGTCCAAAGCGCACTCTGACGCCTCTGTTCCTCTACATAGAGGGAGAGTAACTGTGTGTGTATGTGTAAGCATGTAAAAAGTCCGGATAGCAACATTAAAGGCAACAGTATTTTGGCTACCTCCACCACTGCAGAAACATAGACACGGCGCACAGTCTGATGTCAAACAAAGGTGATAAAGGCGCACACTCTGACGTTGCAAGACAAAAAGACCTCAGAGCTAGAAGAGCAAGTATCTCATGGTACCATGGTACATGATAGCCAAAAACGTCAGATTGGTTTGGAGTTCTCTTGCTCCCTTGTGACCGAAAAAAGAAGAAGAAGCAGCTTTAACACGTGCATTACAATAGAGAGTTACAACAAACAATAGGACAAACCTAAACTATCTGTTCAGGAACATGGGACCATGATGATGCTTGTTTTTCTGTTAAGCATCGAAACATCCTCATGAATATTAATTTGACAGCTGTCACAAAAAATACTGGTATGAATTTGGGCACATTCATTTCAAAATGCTGAAGTAACCAAAGAAAAGCTTCTTTTTTTTCTCCCTATGGGTCATTCCAAGCTACAGTCCTCCTTGGTGACTGCAAGAAATGGAGAAAGTTCTTTCATATTCCATAAGCTCTGAAATAGGAAGGGATCAGATTATGTTCTGTGCTGTGTGTGTGTGTGTGTGTATGTGTTTGTGTGAAATGAATGGTGAGAAACAGAAAGAAAATGACATGAATTAAGAGAGGCCAGCGTTGGAGCGAAAAAAGGACAGGGAATGTGATTTGATGACCTAAATGAGGAGACGCATTGTGAAGAGACATGAAAAATGTCTCATTCAAACTGAATCAGTTCCACCCACCAATGATCGTGCTTCTCTTTCTTTCCTCTTTTGCCTCCATGTGTGTCACTTGTGCTTTATTGTCTTTCTGCATCCTCTCGCTCTTTGTCTTCTTTTCCTTCTTCCTTTGTCACGCGTGCGTGCAAAAACACACGTACACTTAAATGTCACTCCGTCCTCACATTTACAAACACATTCCCGGATGAGTATAATTTTGGCAGAATATTATTGCTTTCTCTCCTCTAATTCTGTCCCCCTCCGTCCTCCTCTTTTCACGCCAAGCTCTTTTCACAAGTAATGAATGCCATAATCTGGAGGGGGAGATGATTTCATCCAGAGCTTTTAGCTGCTGGATCAAGCATGAAAGCCTCAGTCTGTACTTCCAGCATGGGTGTTCCCTTTGCGACTCTGTTAGCAACATGACTGACTTTGCTCTCAAAGCAAATTATTAAGGCAAAGGCTTCTTTTCTGACCATCAAAATCGGTGCCTGAACATCAGTTTGCGAGGGACTACAATGAGCTGAAGATTTCTAGAGATTTGTAGTAACTGCAAAGATTTGTAGGTTATTTAATCCGTGCAAATCTGCTGTGTAAATTCCAGTGCAGATCACATTTTGCTGAATGCACAAGTCTCCTGATAATAGTAAGCCTGTGTCCTTGTCGTGAGTTTGGTTAAATATAGGAATTGCTTGTAAAAACTGACTTCTACATAACAGCACAGCATGCATACTAATTTGTAATGGATCAGCGATAAAGTTTATTTTTTGAGTGTTGGATTGAGACATGGGGAACTCCACCGATTTTACAGAAGGTTCTAAGAATCTCATTTGTAACATCTGCACCTGTGATGAATCTCAAATCAACTTAAAGGTTCATGCTTTTGCTACATTGTATACATTTGATCTGGTTGGTTTTGCTTTCACATTATCTGAACATGACCCCTCATGTGGGCTGCATATACCGAATATTGATTGCCGTGTGTCTGACGTTGGTGTTTGTCTTTGTTGTTTGAATAAATGGAGGAAAATGAATGAACAGATTCTGAATGAATGAATGAACTTCTTTGTTTTTAGGTGGCGTCGTTTTCCCGTCCTCTCATATCCTCTCTCTCTTGTCCTCTCTGAAAATACCTGGAAAGTGTCGCCATTTGTGTTTTGAGTGTTTTCCAGTTTGCTTTATATAATGTCGTCGGACCATATTTCAATTAAGAACTTGCTCTCCTCCTATCCCCATGTGCTCCCACAGCTTATTTTTACCTTTCCGGGTTATGATGATACCCTGCTTTAACTTGCTGTATTTGGCCCCAAAGTCTGACAAATGTTTTCACACTATACGAACCAAACCAAAGTTCAGTTTGATTCAGACCGAGACCACCTATTTTCATCTGACCAAAGTCCGGCTTTTTGGTTAGGTCTGAAAGCACCCTTAGTCAACATTAGCCATGGACTAAAAGAGAAAACCAAATTTTTTGAAAGATGAGATCATGGCGATGGCAGAGGAGATTGAAGCCAACACACAGCCTGGGGCTGTGTCGCCACTGCAGTGAAAGAGGTGGTGCAGAAAGACAGATCTGTTGCTGATGTGAAAAACAACTGTCTTGCAAATAATTCCTCTCACATTTAATAATTCCTATCACATTGTTAATATAGCTCATGCAAAGGTCACCACAGGTTTGGACGCATATGTGTCCCAAACTGCAATACCCCTACATGACCAGCAGAAAAATCACTTGTGTTTAAGTCTTGACTGCTTCAAGATAAAATCATCTCCAGGTCAAAACAAAAGATCAAAATTGATCCTAAGTCTGTTTTGGTATATGATGCCCCAAGTCTGCTCACAGGCATTGATTGATTTTGATTCTTTTTTTTTTCAACTGTCCATTGTGAAACTGGCGACCTGTTCAAAACGGTGATAGATAATGGATGAATGGATGGATGTCCATTGTGAGTCCCACAGAAGTGCAATGCTAAATTAGTGGAGTACACTTTTAATACCCAATGAATAAAGTATATGACTTTTTGTGCTGTATTTTGAATAATTCATATTCCTTACAAACAATTTCACATATTTAAATATTTAGCTTTATATCTGGAAATAAAAAAGGCCCTAGAGCATACAGTTCTACCTGTGAGCCCACTTCTTCCTCTTCAGTCTCTTCCTCTACCTTCTTCTATTCTATGAATATATCTCACGTTAATATACATTTGGTGGATAAATCAGGAATTGTATCTTTAACCCACATCGATTTGGGTGTCACAGTGTGGATAAAGGAAATCGCAGCCCATGTTATTTGACTAAAATGTCAAAGCTTTATAGAGGTCACGGCATTGTGAATGGAGAGACACAGACACATACAAAGTGAGAATACAAATTCCAGTAGGACTAAAAAAAGAATGGCTGCAGATACTGAATCTGTAAAACACAAAACAGCAGGACAAAGAGCTCCGTCAGTTTGCAGGATGGAGCTCTTCAACCATGACTGCAAGTGTGGTGAAAATGCAGGTTGGGTGACTTCCAGTGTGGCAACCATTAGCACGAGTTGGACCTTGGTGTCTTTCACATTTTTGAAAAATATGCAAATATGATAATGATTTTTGGTACCATTACAAATCATATACAACAGCTTACAGGATCTAAACATACATTTCCACAAATCCCCTTTTTTTAAATTTAATAAAAAACAACAACCTTCTTGATGCATCAGCAAAGTGTTTAATTTTGTCTTATTTTGTGCTAAAACAAATAAAACAACAGATTAATTATTAAGTTGGGCAGCTGTCAGCTAGGACTATGGTACATTTTTCACTAATAATAATAATAATAATGATAAAGTAATTGATAATTGAAACATTATTTGAATTCAGCTCTAGTCTTGAAACAAGTAGTCCTAGTCAGTGCTCAAAGTGAGACTCCATAGTCATCCTCATCCAGCAGGACTCTTTTGGTGCCTCACCAAATGAAAAGTATAGGAATTATTTTAGTCCGAGTGGGACTGTTTCATCATTCATATATTTTGGACAAGATAACACACTGAATAGAAATTTTACAATGAGACCATCTGTGTCAATATAGATGGAATAGATGTTACTACTAGCAGCCTCTTAAATGCTAAAACAAGCAATCCCACAGCTATAAGTATTAATATAGAACAGTTATGAGGCCACTATGTCAGAGCCATAGGCTTTCAGTTATCTGAAAATAATGCGCACCCTCTGGCCAATAAGGATCCTGTGTAACGTTAACACTGCTGAACAGCCTATTGATAGTTCATTTATTGCACTTTATTATTGATTCTTCTTCTTTAGTCTTTCCAAGAGACATAACGATTTTCAAGACCTCACTGCTGAGTTTCATTCCTCCTGTCAATGGCGACAGAAGACACTCGCAACAAAACTGAATGTTCAATCTATCTCCATATCTCTGTTATTGTTTTTGTCCCTCTGTACAGAATGACTTCATCGATGCAAGTGACATTTATCAACGTACACGGGGTAGAAGGACATGAGCCAAAATGTTACTTAAAATAAGTGAAACATGTCAGCGCGGCTTTTGTGTGATCTGAAGGTTGATGTGTGGGCTGGTAAATAATGGCTGCGGTTGTTGTGGGCTGATTCTTCATGGTATTGATTTTCTTTCTGTTGGTCTGTCACGGCTGACCCGACCACTCCCTCACCGCCAGCCACACAGAGACACGCACACACATAAACATGCATAATCTAATAGAAATGTCTGACCCTTCTAGCTCACACACAGATAGGAGACATGTACATAAACACAGAAAACTTGTAGAGACAAGCACAGTTTAACAGTCAAAAGACCGGTATAACAATCAAATCTACTTTAGTCAAGAAGCTGGTTGGGTGCAAACCATAAATTAACTTTTACCATATGTTTCCTTGACCCCAATCCTTTTTCTTTCTCCACTGATCTTTTTTTTGTTATTTATTAAACCATAGTTATCCAAAATCACAATAATACACAATGGTATCTTGCTAGTTTTAATCTATATATGTATTTACATTACACACAGGCACAGAGAGAACATGCAGACTCCACTCAGAAAGGTCAAACCCACAACCTTCTTGCTGTGTGCCAACAGTGCGAACAGTTCCAAGATTGCTAATTGGCATACCGATGTTAGCATTTCCTTTTAACGTCAAGTTAACATATTTTTCTGATTATAGTTATCTTTAATATATGGCCATTGCTTTATCTTTTTGTATATCTTATTGTATATCATGCTGGCAGCTTGTATTTAGGGATGTCAAGATGGTCAAACCCCTGACTTTTCCTCTAACGCCTCCATGTGTTTGACGTGGTTTTGAGTGAAATGTTTTGACAAGTATATTCATACTGTATATATTTGGTATATGGTATATATTGCAATGATTTTGGTGATCCCCTGACTTTCAATCCAGCACCATCATCAGGACAAAATTTAAAAGTCAAATATACATACTTAGTGCTAACTATGATGTGAACATGGTAAACAGTGAACCAAACAAAACCCTAGCATGTCAGCATTGTGAGCAAGTACAGCCTGACAGAGGTGCTAGAATGACTGTACACTCTTTGGCTATATCAGAAATCACTCAGGTGCCTGCTCATTTTATCACACTGTATAAAAACTTAAATACTTATTCAGCAGTAAATCTAGTTTCTGGACACTGAGAATCACCTATTTGCGTAATCTCTAAAGGTTTACAATAAAGAAGTCATACTTGCAGCTAGAAATCGCAGCACAATTAACACACACAATTCAGACACTTAACAAATTGGCAGAAGTAAATATTGTGCACTATAGTAAATTGGGAATGCTTCAGACACAACTTGAATATTTTTGTCACTTTCTAACTTTTTTCCTCCTCATATTTCTAGTGTTTTTTGTTCTAGAATGTTTTGTTTGTGCCCTTTTGTTCACACATGTGTATCTTAAAGTGTAAAAAATGCACTGAAATGGACAATTAAACGTCTCTTTACACTGTCATTTCTTGAAAACCATTTAATCTTTACCGGTGACATCTTTCTTAACTTAAAAGTTTGAACCTAAAATCTCCCCAGTAGAGATATTACTAATTTTTAAGTAATCCCATCCTTCTCCTTAAGGGATTCCATTGATTTACACATCAGTGATTATTAAGGATCCAAAGATGGCGTTGCAGTCTTTGGTAAATTGGATGTTTGTCCCTGGTGCAGTTTGGGAGCACAGAAATCTCCAATCTCAATGATAAAATAGGTTGTTTTTCAATCATTTCCAACGCAACTCATATGACGCCGATAATGACAGGATGACATCTCTCTTTTTCACCTCACTCTGCCTTACTCTCTTCCTCTCCGTTTCCCCTAAAATACTTCCTATCCTTGGAAATCACTATTGCTCTCTCTCCTCGTATGATTGTCTTCTCTTTTTTTTTTCATAAACAAGCCTAATATAGCTTTACCATACCTCTGCCGGGTATGAAGGTATCCAATATCTTCAAACATCAATTCGTACGGCTGACATCATGTGAATGCCTTCAATTTTTTGTCTGCCCTACAGTCCCACAGCAATTAATTTACAAAAAAAACCCTAAGCAGGCAATTAAACACATTCCCGCTTCACATTGCTTTCAAATACTGTGTATAATGCACACCACCTAATGAAAAGACTCCTTCTTGCTCCTGCTGTTCATTATGCTAATGAAATTCCCCTTTTAGCTGCCGTTTATTTTAATATTTAGAGAAAGAGAGAGACTGGAGGAAAAAAAAATGTTTGTCTTTGGTGATTCACATTTCACCACTGAACATGTTCCAATAAATAATTTGGCAGTGGGACGACAGGAGGGGGTGTGAAATAATGACACAGTGCACCTTGATTATTAAAAGTGGAGTGCATCTATTTTGCTTGGGAAAGTGTGCTGCGGGATTTTATTTATTTACACCTTAATGTAATAATACAATGGAAGTGTTTTTTGTGTGTGTGTACGTGGTGGTGGTGATTGGAGGGGGTTAAAGAAAGGAAACCGGAGGGCAAACTTTTTTTCCTTTGTGAATAATTCATGAGCTTGAAATCTATGAGAGGCTTCTGCTAAGTAGTCCTGTTGGAGGACAGTGATGAAATTCACACAAACACACACACACACACACACACACACACACACACACACACACACACACACACAAGGTGTCCTGATGGTGTGTTCAGACTCTAAGCAAAGCGAATTTTCACCTCGTGAGTGCCCATCTCGTCAGATATGGACATTTGGTCACATTGGCCCTTCATGTCCCATCCAGATGCACATGGTATCCTTTGGCGTCAGGCAAAGACGCACAAGGGTTTAATGTACCTGTAATGTAAAGCCGTCCGCACCAGTATCAGACGACTTGAGCAGATGATGTAGCGCAACGTGCTGTACATTCCAAAGCGAGAAAGCAGAAATGTGGGGTGGGATTGAGTGGAGGTCGGGATTGAGTGGAGGGTCACACACACGACTTTCACCCAGGAGACCGGAGTTCGCATCCCATGTGAAACCAAGTGACTGTCACTACCATGACCAAACGTTGGTATGTGTCGACTTGGGATGGTTTTGTCACAATCCCTTGAATCACCACCAGATGCACACACAACACTTTGGCTTCAGGCAGAGACGCACAGGGGTTTAATGTACCTGCAATGTAAAGCTGCATCAGTATCAGACAACTTAAACAGGTGACGGACTCTCAAAGCGAGAAAGTGTACAAAACATATAAAAGCACTGCCTACTGACCAATCAATTCTCCGGAAAATATCATCATCATTCATAGAACATCCCCGGAGCTCAGTGCGTGGATCATGAGAGGTGTACTTCTGTGTAGGATGGTCCCTCTTTTCTTTTATATAAAAATTTCTCTCCTGTCAAAACTATTATTGCTCTTTTGTATGGCCTTCAGATACCATCCTACAATGAAAGCATTAGTTTCCACAGTACTGTAAACTGACATTTTCATGATGCCAGAGACACCGTATTACTGATGATTGTCATTTATGGGTTGATGTGTGATGAATCAATGACACTATAAATAGCCACAGTTGTGCGTAATGGCTGTTGGTAAAGATAGCTGCTGTACCTCTGCTGCAGGACCCCACCAATGTGATTGGGTGAAATAACTGTATGTAAACAGTCCAACTGTGAAAATGAAAATCAGCCGTGTGCAGACTTTTACAAAGATTGTGTACATTTTGTCGTATTTATAGAGTAGTGTGTATGCATGGTCTTGTTTTAGTTTGGAATCTGCCCATTCATGCATCCAGCCCCATGTGTCAAAGTGAGTAGTTTAGTTTCTTATCCAAATATTTTGTATTTTCTACCGCACCCTCACACCTGAGTTGCTTTTCTATATATTTACTTCTGTGTTTTGTATTTGTGTGTGAAATACAAAAACAAAATAATTTCTAGTTGCTCTTTCTGTCATCTAACTCAAAGTTTTGCTATTTTATTGCAGATTTATGGAAACTGTCTAAACTGCATGAAAAGTGCATAAAGGAGCAGGAAGTGAAAATGTAGAAACAAGTTATTAGTGATAATTATAAAAAGTAATACCATATACATGAGTGATGCACACACAGTTAGAGTTTCTTTGTGTGAGATGTTTCCTAAAGACATGCGCCGACATTAACACTTGGATTTACTCAGGCAGAACACACATACACAGAGTTCCAGTGTGTCCCTTGACCACTAAATGCTTTACTCTTCACTCACTGACATACACACACACACACACACACACACACACACACACACACACACACACTGAGTGTCTCGACTGTGAAATACTTTACCCACCTGGCAACCCATCGCTCTGTTAGTTAAAAGCTTTCCGATTGGATGTACACGTATCCGGTTTCACTTTAAAGAGCCTGCGGGAAGCAGAGCCGCTCGCTATCGGCGGGAAAACATCACGCTTTTATTCCGGGAAAGTCGGAGAGCTTGAGGCAATGACCGGCAGTAGAGATGGATGGATATAGACGGAGGCAGCGAGAGTGCAGGAAAAGGGGGGGGGGTTCTGTTGTAATTAGTTTATTTAATATCACTCTGCTTCTTTCTCTGTCATGTTCTCTTTAAGTCCCTCGCTCATTCATCTTGTCTTCTCTTTGACTGGCTTCTCCTCAGTTCACCTCTCTTGCTCACTGAGTTTGTAAAAACATCTCTGACCTCTTTTTTTTTTTTTAAATTTTAACCTCAGCTTTCAACAAATTTAGTTCTTTAGCTCCCCTTTCTTCTCATCTTCCCTTTCTTTTCTGCCCGTTACCCCCTTTCATACCTCCACCATTCAATTTTCCCTCCCTCGCTCTCTTCAACTCATCCATCTCTTTTGTTTCGTTCACCTCCCTCCTCTCTTCAATCTATTCTTCCCTCCATTCATCCATCCAACATAATCTGTCTCTAAGTGAGTTACCCACAGAAACAAAGTGGATCACATCACTGTAGTGATTACATCACCCAGCTGATATTATGGGCTCCATTGTTTATACTCTGGTTATGACAGAAAGACAGAGGGACAGAGTTCATACTAGAAAATTTCTGTTTTACTGTGAAGGTTATAAATGTATTGCCTGCTCTGAATCATAGTAACAATACATGACATTTACATGTAAATAAATGTCCCTTTTCCTACCTTCAGCTACTGATTGCCGTGATACAACAAGAGTCGGGTCATATCTTTTATTCTCTTCTAATCAAGTTTATGTTTCCAGCCACAGAAACGGCAGTTCGTAAGAAATGTTTGTGGGTGCTTGGCGTATTGTCCAACATGATTACAATTTTTCCCAATTATTATTTTCAGTTTCCTAAAACTCAAACTAGGTCAGTTACAGCATCCACTGAATCTTTCACTTACAGTTTCTCAACTGCTGAACAGTTTTAAGAAAACATGATGGCAGAGACCTGCATTAAAGTGGAACTACCATTGGTCCCGAGGTGTTTGTGAGCAGTGCAGATGTGGAAATGTGGATATTTTTCCTTTATTGGACAGTTTGACAGTTGAGAGACAGGGAACATGGCGGAGGGAGAGACAGGCAGGTTGTGCATGAGAAGCCCAAAGCCAAATTCAAACTAGAGGTGTTGTCTAAATGGTCTGTGTCTCAGACTACTCATCTGCTATGGCCTTCATGAGTATTTTTAACATGTCAGTTGGCGTGGAGTGAGCATGTTGGGTATATGTGTTTGTTTGCATTTTAAAGTACGGTGCAGTCAAAGCCCCATTTAAATAGGGCTACAACGTTTTCAAGGCCCTCCCTATCCTCCCAAAGCACCATCACGTCTCAACATTTGATCTATCCAAACTGCGCAAGCAAAAGCCACGCTTACGTTACATACAATGATGCATCAACAATCACTCATGACTGCAGTTTAATTTTATCACTGTTAAGGCACCAAATAAAGTAAAACCACAGTGAGTGAAGCCTTCTTAACATAGAGAGTGTGTCTCTACGTGACGAGCTGGGGTTAAGAATGGGCTGAACAACCGCATGTAAGTATGTTCCTACCTTTAAACATCCTCCTCCTGGCGCCTGGCGAGGTTTTTAATAGAGTAAGTAAATATAGTACAGGGCTCTAACAATGTCAATTTTCAGGTGACATCAATGTTAAGTGACTGTTTTTTTTGTTTTATTTTTTACAAATGTTGTCGAGCTAATTAGGTAGTTACTTAACTACCTGAGATATCTAACCAGTGGAAGCCGGTGGTCATTCAGTCGGAGTCCTTTGCTGTTTTACTTGTGGCCGGCTCTGCTACTAGTACTGCTGCTGCTGGAGGGTTTTCAGTTGTCTCGACATCAGGGCTTGAAACTTTGAAATATACTGTACAGTCAGCTTTGGGACTTTTGTTAATAGCAGTGACTCACTGCAATTTATCTCTTTGGTTGTGTTTTTGAGCCCCACTTTCACTTTAACATTTTGTTCCAACCATTTTTTTTGTAAATGTCCACTCAAGCCACAACTCCCATGCGCAACTCTCAACAACAGTTGAAGAACAGCAACTCATTCACTGACAATAAAGACAGACAAGTCAGTGTCCGCGTTTCTTTACCAGTGTGGCAGTCCTGCTGGAACCCCTGGCTGGATAATTCCTGGAGTCGGCAGATCGTCTGATCATCTCCTGTTCAAAGCTGCAGTGGCTGCTGGAGAAAACCCCTCGACTGACTTGACAAACACACGGACTGGACTTGACTGGACTGGACTCATTGTGAGGTAACTCCGGTAAATCCGTGAGTGTATTTTGGTTTC